>CM077527.1:4186457-4728140 GCA_039654895.1 Mongoloraphidia duomilia | reverse complement strand
CTGAGTAAGGGATTTTGCTAGATAGCGGTATGGGAGAGTTCCAGACCGCCCCCAACATGGTTACAATTATTATTGCTTCGAGGCTGAAATTGTTTGTATAACTTGTCGGTGACCCAATAATGCCATTATAATATTTGTAGATCGATTGGTCAGTATTAAAGCGGTGGCAGATCACCCTAAACGTGTCATGTATCCGACGAAATTTATATTATTAGTTCAAGGATCAAATTTTAATATGTTGTTACGGCGACTGTTTTAAGCAAATATTTTAATTTGCAGTACAAAATGTCTGTATTAACCCCTTCTCTTAGAGTGAAACTTGCTCGCCTAGGTGTTTATATCGTTCTGCAAGGGGGTTAATACCGATATTTTGTTCTGCAAATTGAAATATATGCTTAAAACAGTCGCCGTAACAACATATTAAAATTTGAACCTTGAACTAATAATGTAAATTTCGTCGGGTACATGACACGTTTAGGGTGATCTGCCACCCCTTTAATACTGACCAATCGATCTGCAAATATTATAATGGCATTATAGGGTCACCGACAAGCTATATACGAACGATTTCAGCCTTGAAGCAATAATAAGTGTGACCATTTTTTTTCGTTACATGTTGCGTGCGGTCTGCATCCCTCCCATACCGCTATCTAGCAAAATCCCTTACTCAGGGTACTTTAATATGCCTCCCTCAACATCTTCACAAAAATAAGGTCTTGAATAAATAACACCAAAAAACTGTCCATAGCTTCTCGAGTTGAGAAGGCCAGCTACATCTGTTCATAAAACAGATAGTTCCGAGTTACTGTCTCTGCTAGATGGTCAGCTATTGCATAATGCATGCGAGTCACTTCAATATTGTTTGATTTTACTTGCCACTCGACTTCTCCCACCGCATATTAGGCCAGTAGTTCGTATCCTACTCGCTTAATTTGAACGCAGAGCAGTAACTGGCTAGACAGTTAAGTGGATTGATTTATCACATCACGATACACTTTTGAAGACCTTGTAAGCCGGGAAACTGGTCGATGACAGTACAGCTACTGACCTAGTGTAAACAGCCTAGAAGCTATTTTATTTCCTCACTTTCCACGTACAGCTACTGTCCTACTGGCCAGCCCAGAAACTAGCACTGTGTAAAGCCGCGTGTTATTAACTGAACGGATCATCTTTGGCTTTCAAAATATGACACTTCAAACATATTCTGTTCGTCCTGTTTCATAAAAAGCGTTACATGAGTAAGTCGAAATGGGTGGCTTATACCAAAACTAATAAAAAAATTCACAGATTTCGCAATCCTTGCAACCATCGAGGACATTGGAAATGATAACAGCATATATGAAACATAATTAACTGTTTATTATACACACGATATTTATCAATGCACTGTTTAGTTTTGTCAGGAATAACCCTATTATTCTTCTATTATATACGCGTTCACTTTTGCTTGATTACTTAACTTTTAAATGGATTTTTCTACAGTATTTATTAACATTTGCTCAAAAATAACACCGCAGATCGTCGCAAATACCTCTCAATTAACTAGACATGATATAAAACACATTTCGAAAAAATTGCACTTGTTCAATATTGCATGATTGCTCCTCACTTGATCGCGACACCGTTGTCTTTTGGCCTTGAACGAAAACTCGTAACTCTGCCCCCATATACGAACATAAACATTTCCAATGTTAAAATTAACTTCGTGCCAATTATTAAATTAAACAGATCAGAGATCACTTATGTGTAAACTCACAGCTTTGATTGTGTATTGTTACAGGTCAAAAGCTATAAATTATGACACGTTTCTGAAATATCTTGATGAACTGTCCAAAGACAAGAAGGTCAATTTGGACGAGATCAAGCAGAAAATGACCGAATGTGGAGCTCCTGGCACTAAGGGCACTACGGTACCGGAGCTTCCTTTAAATTATTATTTATTTAAATTATATGCTAGGGATGCGCGATACGGATCGATCTTTTAGTGTATCGATACTTTACCGTTCGATACTCGATATTTTGTATCGATTTTTAACCGACTTCAAAAAAAGGAGGTGGTTCTCAATTCGGTTGTATTTTTTTTTATGTTTGTTACCTCATAACTCAGTCATTTATAAACCGATTTTGAAAATTTTTTTTCTATTTGAAAGGATATACTTTCAGATTGGTCCTATAGAAATTTTATCAAAATCGGTTCAGTAGTTCGGCTGATTTTAATAAAAGTGAGTAACGGCGTGTGATTTTTTAAGGTAAATGTCACTTTTTGACATATCAGACAGCGTAAGAAAGTCGGTTTAATAAAAGTGAGCAACGGCGGGTGATTCTTTTAAGATAAATGTCACTTTTTGACACTAAAAAGTAAAAAATAAAAATCTTGCTAACAAAAAATAAAATCTCCTTCAAAAAACCACTAAAAAGAGGAAAATAATGAAATTTTGAGGTCTGTGTCAATTTAATAAAATATGAAGTTGGTTAAAAAGAAGATATTAATCACTATATTATACTTTTTAACTGACTTCATATTTTATTAAATTGACACAGACCTCAAAATTTCATTATTTTCCTCTTTTTAGTGGTTTTTTGAAGGAGGTTTTATTTTTTGTTAAAAAGTTTTTTATCTTAATACGATACATAATGAGTATCGATACATTTTTGTGCGTATCGATACATTGTCTATATAATATAATATAATTGACTATATATATAATAGTCTAGTTCTTAGAATAGTTATTAGCCGGATTGCAGTTTTTTTCTTTTTTTTCTTGTATGCATTTTATTACTTTCTGGGATACTGGATCGATAATGTATCGATATATTGAATCAGTATCGATCTTTTCTAATACGATTTTATACTGTATCGATACTTTATAATACGATCCAGATCGATACCTAGTATCGATACTTTTCGCTAGATCAGAACATTCTTATTATATGCGCTGACTCTTAATAATTAGTGATGAGCAAAATTGGTCTTAGTCTTGCAGTCTTGGTCTTGCGAAAAAGCAAGACCAAGACTATCATTAGATTAGCAAGACCAAGACCGAATGAACAAGAACAAGACCAATACCAAGACCGAATATGCAAGACCAAGACCAAATACACAAGACTAAACTAAAAATTCCTACTTTTAATTTATAACTATGCTGATCTTCAGAAGTAAAAAACTAAAAAAAAGACAGATAAAATGAGCAAGACCAAGACTTGATACGCAAGATCAAGACCAAGGCTAATAAAGCAAGACCAAGACCAAGATCAGACATATTTGAGCAAGACCAAGACCAAGACTGAATCAGCAAGACCAAGACCAAGACTGTCCAAGTCTTGGTCTTGGTCTTGCTTTGCTCATCACTATTAATAATGTTAGCTTTAACGACAATAGCTAAACTACGCTTTTTTTTTGGATGTTCAGCAAACGTCGAAAGCCGGTGCCGTAGATCGTTTAACGGACACGGCGGGGTACACCGGTACTCACAAGGAACGGTTCGACGCCAGCGGTCATGGCAAAGGTATTGCGGGACGCGAGGACGTCGTGGCGAACGACGGCTACGTCGCCAACTAGAAGGATAAAGGAACCTATGATAAAACGCATTAAAATTGTTATTAAATCGATAAAAAAATATAACTTTCAATTTATCTATATTTTTGAGCACATAATAATAAACTATCTGCAACCAATTTTAAAAATATATAACTAAATTAAAAATCGTACATTGATCTTTATTTTTTAAATTAACAGTTTATAGAAAAAAGTTGGAAAAAATTTTGCACAACCCATATACATATTACCCTACACTGCTGATAGATCAAAAATCGTGAAGCCAACATACGTGCGGGTATATATTTGTCTTTTTTTATGGGGGCTCAGCTGGCAGGTTCCTGATTGGCTACTTCCATAGACAAAGACAGAATTTTTAAAAGAGAGCAGGTATACTATTGACCACTGGGGCACTGAGGTTTTACGTCAATGGCATCCATGATATATTTCTTTGTCTTTATATATTACGTTTCAAGTGTTGTTTATACTTCAATTCATGGAATACTTCAGTTGATAGTGATATTATTATGCCCAAAAAGATCCGAAACCTGTGTTTACTTCTTATGTCACTATGAATTTCAAGGAATATGAGTAAAAAAACTATTTTTAACAAAATTAAACTAGGTTACCTTATAATGACAAAAGCTGTCAAGCGTTTTGTTTACATTTTGTTCGAAATGAAAGATATCTTTATTTCAACATTTTGTTCAGATGGAACGCCCGTACATCGACCAATGACATCATCGGAATAAATGCGGAATTACTTCGTCAAAAGAGACACAGATATATTTTTGCTCTCTTTGTGGACTTCACTCACCGCACATTGAGTAAATGGACAATGCGTGGTATATAATTTAAAGTATATGGTATAAACGAATAATTACACGGTCAGACAGCGCTTGAAAATTTTGTTTGACTACCACTTATGAGATGGCGATAGAAGTACTGTTTGTTTAGAATTTAGAGCTATGTTTGTTAAAGGAGAAGTATTCGCCGTCCTAACTTAAAAAGCAATATCTTCCGATCTTACCTCAATCAGACGGTAAGCAAAACTCTGAAAGTTGGGTTTCAGCTATCGCAAGATATTTAAATCACGTATAATAAAACCACCCCATCGCTATTAATGATCATCCCTAAAAATAGAGAATGAATCGTCAGCATGACGTCACCGAAGAACCATTAATCGGCGATTGTCGCGTAACCATAGTAATTCGTCATACTTAATTTTGTAATAAATTAAATCGGACGTCAGTCGTCAAATACAAAACTCGTTTTTTTTTCGGTTTCGAGTTTTTGTATAAAAAAAACTTATCTAAATTCTCTGTGTTGTAACTACAATAATGCCATCAGTTGACTATCTTCAAGAACAGTTCGTTTTGTTTGCGAAATTTGGCGACCCAAAATCCGAAGGGGAAAGAATTAAACTTAGTCAAATCGACAAATGGATGGTACAAGCCAAAGTTATTGATATGAAACGTTTAACAACAACCGACACTGGCGTTTGTTTCAGCAAATTCAAGTAAAACTAATTATTAGTGTTGTAGTCCACTAAATGCGGGTTTACACAGTGCGAGGTGAGAAGGCCAGCTACAGCTGTCCATAAAACAGATCGTTCCGAGTTAAGGTACGTGCGGTATGGAGCTGGGATTCTAGATGGTAGCGTAGATCATAACAGGGTTTGTTGTTACAAGAGCTGCTAGATACAAGAATGTATCTCACCATTCTTTCAGCGCGCTGACTACTACAATCAACGTGTGACAACTGTCAAATGGCCGTTACAAGTTTTGCAATGGATGTGACTAGTGTAATAAGTGAAATTGTGCCAGTTTTTATTTAATTTGTTTTGAGTTTTTTCTAAGACGTATTTAAAAGTGTTAGGTTCCATACGTAAATATTCAAAAAACCGGTTTGGGTAAAATTTTAATTCTTGGTATAAATGATGATATTCGCCATGTTTAGATAGTTTTCTATTAATATGGTGGACATGACAGCTCCTACCCAAATTTGTATTTAAAATATACCACTTTGTAGCAGAAGAACACAAATATTCGTCTTCGCTATCTGACATTTCAAACGCGATTTAAGCTTGTATCAAAGCTAGTATCAAAACTTCGTTGTGCAAACCTATAAGCGCTTATAATTTCAGCCACCATCTACAATACATGCTACCATCTAGAATCCCAGCTGCGTACTGCACGTACCTTTACTGTCTCTGCTAGGTGGTCAGGTACTGCATGCGAGTTACTTCAATATTTTTTTATTTTACTGGCCACTCGCCTTCCCACAACGCATATTAGGCCAGTAGTTCGCATACTAGTCGCTCAGTTTGAACGCAAAGTATTAACTGGCTAGGAACTCGCATTGTGTGAACCCGCGTGTTATTAATTGAACGGGACATCTTTGGCTTTCAGGCACCTCAAACATCTGATCTTTCTGATAAATTAATAAGATTTATACGGCTGAATTGCAATTGAAAATTTTTCGTTGGAAAGCAGCCAATTATATAATTGATTCGAAACATATTGGAAAAAATCATTTTACCAACCATAGTCACAGGCAGGATTCTAACCTGAACCTTTCCACTTTCGCGACGGAATGAGCTTACAGTACTCAACCGTGACATGATTACCAAACTAATATCTTCCTTGTATGCTTCAGAATCAATAGATTTTCACTACATGCGAGTGTTAATTCAATATAGCTAGGTTGTAGAAGTGAATCTTCGTACTAGCGAGAGCTCATCTGTTCTTTCTGTTTCATAAAAAACGTTACATGAGTAAGTCAAAGTGAGTGGCTTATACCAAAACTAATTAAAAAATTAGCTTCGTGCGATTTACTAAATTAAACAGATCAGAGATTACTTATGTGTAAACTCACAGCTTTGACTGTATTTAATTGTGTATTGTTACCGCTGAGGTAAAAGTAATAGAGGAGACATACCGTATACAATTGCTTATAAAAAGTTGAAGCCATGTCGGCCGTCGGGCTTGAAAATGACCGAGCGTGTAGCTATGCTGTTGTTTACATGGCGTTGCTATGGTTCCTCTATTACAAGTCCCCTGTTTGGTAAAAGTGTCAATTGAATTTTCAATTTATTATAAAAAAAAATAATGAATTGCAAATATGAATTGGTGACAGGCCCAAATAACATTAGCTGTTGATGGTCTTTAAAACACAAAAAAACACAATTTTTTTTTAAGCCATGTCTGACGTCGCAGGGCTGAGTAAACATGGCGTCCTAACACGAGTTGGATTGGGAATATTATCCACTTCTTCATCTGACATATAAAATGGGGGCCGAGTTAAAATGGCGACTGGCTTCACTTTTAAATGCTTGTAGCGTCTCCATGAACTTTTACCTCAGTGATTGTTACAGAACTTACGCTGTAAATTATGAAATGTTTCTCGTATATCTTGAAGAACTGTCCAGTGACAAGAAGATCGATTTGGAGGACATGAAGGAGAAAATGATCGAATGTGGACCTCCCGGCGTTAAAGGAGCTCCGGTACACTAGTTTTTCTTAAACTTCTAGAATTTGGAAAAAATTACGAGCGTTTGAAATTATTACTTTTATCTATCTATCTATCTATCTATCATTGTTTTCGCCAAATTAGAGGTGACAAGGCAAAATCGGTCAAATACCAAAGCCATTTGTATCTGCCATATACTTATAAAATATACAGGATGCTGAATCGTTTTGCGGGTAATAAGGATTTAACCCAGGGGTGTTACGAATATTCGCATCCGCATCCGTAAATGCGGAATATTCGCATTAATTCAGACATCTGCATCCGCATTCACATCCGCATCAATCAATGCGGAGTTTTTACGGATGCAGATTCACATCAACAAGTACTACATGTAAAGAAAGTGGGCGGAGCCAGAGTGGCACGTGCTAAAAATATGATTAAATAAATAAAAAGGTAAAATTAAATTGATATTCAGTTATTTATGCACTTAAAATTTAAATAATTATCCTTTTAAAATCCCAAAATCAGCATCCGCATCGCATCCGCATCAAATCCGCATCCGCGGATGTCTAAATTTTTGCATCCGTAACAACCCTGATTTAACCCGTAAAATCAACTTTTGCGATTTCCTGCTCCCCTAATTATTTTAGGAAAAATATCTTTGAATAAAAGTTTTAGAACATACGGCGTTCTTTCTCTGGCCAAACATTAATAATTTTAGCTTTTAAGACAATAGCTGAACTGCTCTTTCTTTTTCGATGATCAGCCAAAACCGGAGCATTCGGAAACGGCGGAGTAAACCGGTACGCATAAGAAACGTTGCGACGCCAGCGGTCACGGCAAGGGTATAGCGGGACGCGAGAACGTCGTGGCGAACGACGGCTACGTCGCCAACTACAAGAATAAGGAACCTACGTTAAAACACACTAAAAAACAAACTATATTCTAGTTAAATTATTAATAAATCGATAAAAAAATGTAACTTTCAATTTATCTATATTTTGTGCCCATAATACTAATTAAACAAGCTGTAACCAATTTTAAAAATATAAAAGTAAAATAAAAATCGTACATTGATCTTTATTTTTATTGTCCGTCGCTGGTGTAACGTAAACAAAACAAAAGTTAGGGACAGCACATCAAAGGTGCCGACAGTGAGTAAAGCATAGATATAGAAATCCGGGGATGTAGTATAAAGTGACACTTTAGACGAGGGGTGAAGTCATTCAGGGGAGGGTCCATGCATGTCCATGCTATGCATGTTCCCACGGGCACGTTCTATTGGCCGCGTCTTTGCGCATGCTCAATTGCTCGTATAGCGCTTGCGCAACTAAAGCGACTAATGGAATGCGGGCACACTTGCTTCCTCGCCTCCCCCTATCAATAGCAACCCTCTCGCTTGTGGGCTTGAGAATGGCCGAGCGTGTAACAGTGCTGTTGTTTATATGGTGTTGCTATGGTTCCCCTATTACCAGTTCCCAGGTTCTAGTCCGAGAGCTGGTAAAAGTGTCAATTGGATTTTCAATTTATTATTAAAAAAAAAAAATGAATTGAAAATATGAATTGGTGCTAGGCCCAAATAACCTTAGCTGTTGGTGCAGGGCCGTAACTAGAGCTGAATTCAAGATAGGGCACTAAAAGTTTAAAGTAGGGCTGAAGCAAAAGACTACAATTTATTAATTGGATTGCCCACCTCATCTGGTGATATCAAATTGCAAAAGCAAAAAAAACGCTGAATGATAATTTAATCAAAAAAAATACAGAACTTGCCATGTTATCAAATTTCCGAAGAACTTAATTTAGATCCAACGAATTTAATCTTGTTTTTCCAAATGTCAGATAGATCAAGTCTGTAATTCTGTCGTGACAGTCTTTGCGGCTTATTTATAATTCCTTAAAGTAGGGCACTAGATGTTTTAAGGTAGGGCATTGCCCCTTAATGCCCCCCCCCCCTAGCTACGGCCCTGTGTTCGTGTTGGTGGTCTTTAAAATTCAATGTTCTTCTCGCTTGTACACATCCCCAGATTTCTATATCTATGGAGTAAATTCAGTGTAAGCTTTACACTGTGCTCGAAACTAACATTTTTCGAGATAAGGCTTTTGAGGTTAGGACGGCAGTATTAAAAGTGACAGATGAAACAAGAAAATAACATTTTGCTTGTCAAAATATTTGGATTGACCAACGTTGTGACTAAAGTGTTTAATTTTTGTTAATTTTCATTAAAAAGCTCGGATATGAATAACGAGGTTACAAATAAAAATTTCGCAGACCGACAAAAAGATCTTTTCGATTGTTTGTTAAGTGCTGAAAAACAAATGAAGAATGTCAGTCAAGACACAACAATGGAGATCGACAACAGTGTGATTGCGGTAACGACACGTCGAAAGTCGAAAAGAAACGAGACGAGACATTTGCGGGGCATGGAAAGTATATTTAAACGTCCACAAGCTCCGATATCGAGGTGTCTAGCTCGAAGGTGTTTACCCGAGTTCAAAAAGAATCCGGATAAATGGACCAAATACAGTTTGGGCGATGTCAAGGCAGATCAGATGTCAAATCAGAGCAATACGGACGCAGCGTTAAGTTTTTTGCAGGAGCTCGAAGAGCGCAAAGAAACGGATTCGACAAATGATAGCGAAACAAATGCAACGATAAAATTCCGTAAATCTGCAATGATTCCAAAAACGGATGAAGTTGCCAAACCGGTGTTTCGTAGCAGTAAGGTAATAATGCCGGAGTATATCGTAGGACAGAAAGTTACTCGAAATAAAAAAGTGAAGGCGGAAGGAAAAACAGAACGAAAGGAGCTACGATTAGATCATTTATTAGAAGAAGATGAAGAAAAAGATTAGCTTTTGTTTTTTGTTATTGATTATCTAGAATAGAACTTAAATTTTATTGTATTAAATTGAAATTGATTTATTACACAGTGATATCAACAAACATTTTTTTTTGTTACAACCATACATTTAAAACATTTGAACGTCGTTTATACAAAAATTTATATTATTTCTGTACAGGACAATTAAGACATTTTTTTGTCAAACAATTGAAGTAATTTATGACGACATTCTCTTATTGATATTTGAGCGTCAGACGCCCAGATCCGATAATCGGTTCTGACAGTAGCAAATATGCGGCCGGCCTAAACTACAATGAATAATTTTTATGTAATCAAAATATTCAGTTAAAACACAAACAAACTATGGCGTAACTATGGTAGTTCGCGTCACACATTTTTTGTAACGCATTTTTCGTCTCCCATCATTTTACCCCCCTATATTCCGCCAGGAAAGATGTAGTTTTACATCAAAAATCAAATAGCTATCGAAACGATATCAATACGACAACCAAAAGTTTAATTTTCTTGTACTTATCTATTTACAGTGGAACCAACACTCATTTAAAATAATAAAATTGTCTTAATAACCGAACTTTTCATTAAGTTTAGTTTTTCCATCGCCTTTTTGATCTTCCGGCGGAACCCACATTTCGTAGTCTTCATCGAACTGGTCATAATTTTTAAGCTTGCCTTTTTCATTTCTCGCAATGTTTCGTCGTTGATTTTTCTTTTTCCTTTTCTCGGCGTCTTTTTTCATTTTTTCTTCTTCGTCGTCATGACTCGCGCCCGGTTCGGCGCTGCCTATCAATTCGTTTAGATTATCCGGAATCTGAGGTCCTTTCACTTTAAACTTAACATCTAAACTACTTTCTGGAACTGTTTCACTTGTTTCCGCGACACTTTTTTGTTTGGACAGTTCTATTTTATTATCGATGCTTTTTTGTTCGAACAGTTCTCTTTTATTATCGATGCTTTTTTGTTCGGACAGTTCTCGTTTATTATCGATGCTTTTTTGTTCGGACAGTTCTCTTTTATTATCGATGCTTTTTTGTTCAGACAGTTCTCGTTTATTATCGATGCTTTTTTGTTCGGACAGTTCTCTTTTATTATCGATGCTTTTTTGTTCGGACAGTTCTCTTTTATTATCGATGCTTTTTTGTTCGGACATTTCTCTTTTATTATCGATGCTTTTTTGTTCGGACATTTCTCTTTTATTATCGATGCTTTTTTGTTTGGACAGTCCTTTTTTATTATCACTGCTTTTGTTTCTTTGTTCCGAATTCGTTTGTGTGGTTTCCGATTCCGTTACTCGGTCATCCGTAACAGCAGCGACTGCCTGAGTATCATTTTGACTTTGTTCGTCTTCTTCGACCTCCTCCTCTTCGTCAGATTCTACGACGGGAGGCGGTATATTTTTTGTTTCGAGAATGGTCGGTTTCGGCTTAAACCTCTTACCGAACATCGGCAATCTCTTCGCCAAAGACAGTTTGTCGGGTTTAATTGTCGATTCGAGCGGCGGTAAAGTTGCGGGGCGTGCTATGTTAATCAGCTTAACTAGGCTGGAGTGCTCCTTCTTCAGAGTGACAAGTTGTGACTAAAAAGGACGGTTTTTTTATACAATATATTTTCAGTATAATAAATATAGGCTAAGAGCTAGCGACGGATTTACTTTAGGTGTTTTAACAGTCATAAGAATGAATAAGCAGATCCTTAAAAACTCACTCGACAGGGAATGGAAGGTCTAGTATTTCTGCGCAGCCAGATATAGTAGGCCCTAGCTCTCAAAAGGAGTTGCAAAAAAGTTCAAAAGAATATATTATAACACTCCTTGGATTTTTAATTATATTAAAGAACATTGTCTGATTTTAAATCATATATTGCCCAGAGTAGGTAAACATGAATGGTAATTGAATTTTGAATTGTGGATTACCCCCTGCACTCTTCATCTCTAATCCTTTCACCTCGCTTAAAAACTGTTACCGCTCTCCTGACGCTATTTTTAAATCTAAAGGGTTCGGGTAAACGCCAAATGAAGGACCAAGAATCAGGCGAAAAATTGAAAAAAAAAATCCTAGAAAAACTTACAACTTTTTAAAAATTACGTTATCTTTCACATGTACCTAAAACTTTTTTCAAAAAATTCGCCTGTAGGATTTGCAGTGTGATTCTTGGTCCTTCATTTGGCGTTTACCCGAACTCTTTAGCTTTAAAAATAGCATCGTGAGAGTGGTAACCGTTTTTATTTATTTATTGTAGATTATAGACGCGTCGATATCTAAGGTCATTAGCGTCTTTCAACTACACTAAATAACAACTAACCCAAAACCAAATAACATCACAAAACATTCATGAGCACAGGTGGGATTTGAACCCATGGCAGTCCAGTCTAGAGGTTGCGGCGCCAAGCACGCCAACTACTAGACTATCTGCCCCCGGTAACCGTTTTTAGATGAGGGGAAAGAATTTGAGATGAAGAGTGCAGGGGGCAATTTCCGATAGAGAATACTCTTAACAGAGCTGAATTTTTAGTAATAATTAAAGTTATATCTGGCTTTTGAAATGGTTCATTTTTTAGACGCATCTTTAATCATACACTAAAAATGCAAGTTCTATTGGTACCAAGTCCAGATAATTCTGGCAGTTGGTGACCTTAAAAAAAAAGAGTTATTTACTTTGAGTTTGTGAACCGTTTGTTGCGTCGGCTTAACGTCTTTCAGGTCGCTCATGAACGCATCCAAGGCGTCCATACTCTCTTCTTCATCTGTTTTAATGTCGTTCGTCGAGAGTCTGTGAGTTGCTCTCTCAATTTGTTTCTCTATCTCTTTTATGTTTCGAACAATCTCTTGCTCTTTGGATATCTGCAAAAAAAACGAAAATTTAAATAAATCAAAGTATTTACACATTAATTTTCTCAAAACACCTTGTTTAAGGATGTATGGCACGTATAATCGTAGACAAAAGTATGTCTTGGCTGCATAGGTAAAAGAGAAAATAGTAATGGTGCGAATGGCGTCTGTTATGACATAATGTCGAGAAACGGACGATAAACGCATTATATATATTTGCCAATTTTATTGACAAGCGGCTAGGCCCTCCAGTCAGGGTCCGGTCTGATTGGACGAATACCCCATCTTGATATCGTTTGAGACATACACACACACCTAAATGAACGTAACAACTAACTAGTGAACTCTGTATACTAATATGGATAGTTGATAGCTATAAAAAATGGGTTTTGTATGTGGAAAATGTTCAAACACATATTCTTCAAGACAGGCCTTAATGTTCACAAAATTAGAATGAAAACTTCAGATTAAAGGCTTGTAATCTAATTCTTTCTATACAAGTCGATCAATTTTCTGACATTTCAAAATAAAACTTAATTGAAATTTATTTTTCCATTTCAATTTCTCAAGAACACTGTTATTGTATAAATTTTGGACATCCTAATATCTCAAATAGTAATATTAAATTAGGATTTATTTTGAAATGTCAAAAAATTGATCGACTTGTATAGAAAGAATTAGATTACAAGCCTTATCTGAAGTTTTCTTTCTAGTTTTGTGAATATTAATGCCTGTCTTGAAGAATATGTGTTTGAACATTCTCCACATACAAAACTCATTTTTTAATAGCTATCAACTCTCCATATTAGTATACAGAGTTCACTAGTTAGTTGTAACGTTCGTTTAGGTGTGTTTGTGTGTCAAACAACATCAAGATAAGGTATTCGACCAATCAGAATGGACCCTGACTGCAGGGCCTAGTCGCTTGTATTTTATTGTGGTGAAAAAAGAAAAAATTCGAATACTATTAATAATAAAATACGAATAACATTAAAAAATTACGAAATTGGTTAGTGGAATACAAAATTACGTTAGCTAATTTTTAAAATCTCACAGAAGACGTGATTTATGTCGAAAAATCGATTATTTAAAATTTTTAGCAAGTAAAGTCTGATTATTTAGTCTTGTATCCTAATTTTATCTTTTATAATAAATCTATGAATCGTTTATTATCAACTCACAAGACTGTCATATGTTTCTACAGCAGCGTTCGCAGTTTTCCCATGCATTTTCATCCGAAGTTCTCGTTTCCGTTCGATCGTTCCAGTCCGGTCCAAAAATGTATCGTCGTCCGAATCGTAATAGTCGTCTTCTTCCCAATTTTTCGCTTTGCGCTTTTTAGATTCTAAAATAAATTTAGAATTAGAAATTTGATTCACAATTTAAAAAGCAAAGTGGCTGACATTTGGTGTCTCAGTACTGTTTTGGTGCAATAAAAAAAAGTTGTTTTTTATGACGAGATCTTTCGATTCTCATTCATGTTTTACTCTGGGCAACATATGAACCAAAATCAGACAATGTCCTTTATCATTAATAAAGATTTGATGTGATTTGCCGTCCTCCCGACTGTGCCGCCCGCCTTAAGGTACGTGCAGTATGGAGCTGGGATTCTAGATGGTAGCGTAGATGATAGCAGGGCTTGCTTAAATTAATGCATTGTTATATATGCGAGCGTACACAATGAAGCAGTGAGTGTAGCAGGTATAAGCGCTTTTATAAGAGCTGGTAGAATCAAGAATGTATCTCACCATTCTTTCAGCGCGCTGACTACTACAATCAACGTGTGACAACTGTCAAATGGCCGTTACATGTTTCGCAATGGATGTGACTAGTTTAATAAATGAAATTTTGCCAGTTTTTATTTAATTTGTTTTGAGTTTTTTCTAAGACGTATTTAAAAGTGTTAGGTTTCATACGTAAATATTCAAAAAAACCGGTTTGGGTAAAATTTTAATCCTTGGTATAAATGATGAAATTCGCCATGTTTAGATCGTTTTCTATTAATAGGGTGGACATGATAGCTCCTACCCAAATTTGTATTTAAAATATATCACTTTGTAGCAGAAGAACACAAATATTCGTCTTCGCTATCTGACATTTCAAACGCGATTTAAGCTTGTATCAAAGCTTTGTTGTGCAAACCTATAAGCGCTTATAATTTCAGCCACGATCTACCATCTAGAATCCCAGCTGCGTACTGCACGTACCTTTACGCGTTAGATTTTTGATTATAATATCAACTAACCATGTGTAGCTTGACGAAGATAGCCCAACCGATCGAGTATTCTGCAAGCTTCCATAGCGCACTGTATGACTGCCTCCTTCTTCTTTCCTTTGACCGCGGCCTCTGCTATAACAGGACGTCCCATAGAATCGTCTACTGGCAGCTCCACCCTGTACATTAATCACGATATAAATTGTAAATACAATACAAGATGTCTGACATCTTTTTAGTGTTCCGTACCGAAGTTGGTAAAATGGAACACTTATGGAATCACCTAGATGTCTGTCTATCACGGGTATTTATTTTAAATAACGAGGGCTCATATTTTTATTCGCCAGATAGCGCTAGTGGCAAGTAAGGTATGTGTTAAACGTGTGCATTTTTTTTTCAGATGGCGCTAGTGGCAAGTAAGGTATGTCAAACGTTTAAAGATTAACGGTTTGTGTTCAGTGATTCTTCATTTATCCATTATTAAAGAATAAATAATTAAATAAATACAAAACTGATCTAGCTGATTATACTTTACTTAAATACAACAATGAGAGTTGAGTTTTTTGTGGTTATAATATAATAATTATTAAATAGACAGTAGCCATTCCACAAGCAAATACTTTTCTTAACGTAATCAGTCAGCGAACATGCCATCGTGATGTTGTAATGGACAGGTTCGGTTTACGCTTTAGTTCTTCAAAGTCGGTGTAAATTATCCTTTATTCTTCAATATTCTTACATGGTCCTTACGTCTAATGCTATGTACACTGTATTCTAATATATACACCCTACTCTAATATATACACACTACTCTCCCTTAATACTCTAGGTTATTGTCTTATATACTAAGTCAGTAAACACTGTTTACCTCATTTACCATACACACTTCGGAATGTTCATAATCAGCACATTCCGTATACAAATAATAATAAACAGCATTTATTGATGTTTACAATTTAATCTATTACTAAATCACTACACTACAATGTTAATCGTCAAACAATTAAGATATACAAGAAAAAATCAACGACCACTGTCAGGACTTGAACCAGCCGGAAACTGGGAATTTCGGGTTCAAGTCCTGATTTTTTCCTTGTATATCTTAATTGTTTGACGATTAACATCACGATGGCATGTTCGCTGACTGATTACATTAAGAAAAGTATTTATTTGTGGTTTGGCTATTGTCTATTTAATAATTATTATACTTTACTTGTTAGTGGCGCCATCAGGTGGCGGAAAATAAAAACAGTACTGACATTTGAAAGACATCAAAGTGACATATACCCAATGAGGTAAAAAATATAGAGGAGACATACCGTATACAACTGCTTATACAAAACTGAAGCCAGGTTTGACGTCACAGGGCCAAGTAAACATGGCGGCAAAACACTGGATGGAATGGGAATATTATTCTCTTCTTCCCACATATAAAATGAGGGCCGAGTTACAATGGCGACTGGCTTAACTTTTAAATGCTTATAATCCCTCTATATCTTTTACCTCACTTGCTAGCAATGCCATCGGGTGGTAAAAAAGAAGTTCGGTTACCCTCATTGTCAACAATATGGTACTTTATTTTTTGCCATATTAATAGAGTAGTAAATTCTAAACAAAATGACATCTAAATCACTTCATTCTGATTTCAAATAGAAGCAAAAATAATTTTTAAAATATTTATGTAAGCCCCGTCGGTTAAAAAGTGTTTTTGATCGTAACGTCACACGCAGCACGCTATGAATATGTATGTATGAAGGCACTGCGTTTATAAATATCTACTATACTGTCTGAACACCGAGAAAAAGACAACTGAAAAATACTATATTGTACCTATGTAAATATATTATTATTGTAGATTATATATGCGTCGACAACTCAGGTCATTAGCGTCTTCAACACAACAATTAATAACATATTTGTGTATTAAAATTCGCCAGCCGACATACACAAACCGACTGGTACGAGCTCGGGTCCCTGGGAGCGCTAATTCCCAAAGAACATTGGAATGGAATTGCGATAACAATTACATCCCAATGTCCCCCCTGGGGGGTGTACCCATGTAAACTGTGCAAGCTATGTGTATTTATGAGGACACGAATACTCAAGATGTACAGTGACGTCACAGCTGTTTCTTAATATTTTAATTTTGCCTCAACGAATCGTTCAATGTTTCTCAGATTTTAGAGTTGTTCGAACTGACATATGTTTTCGTGCTGCATAATAAAAATGCGATACAAAATTCCATCCAAGTACCTTATGAGGACATGAATACTCAAGGGGTGCGTTCCACTTGGCGATCGCAACGCCTACAACGACCAAACGTAATAAGCGCGGCCATAAGGCGTGAGCGTAGTGGGCGCAATGGTCGCCAAGTGGAACGCACCAAAGATGTACAGTGACGTCACACGCTGTTTTTAAAGTTTCTTAATATTTTAATTTTGCCTCAACGAATCGTTCAATGTTTCTCAGATTTTAGAGTTTTGTTCAAAGTGACGTATGTTTTCGTGCTGCATAATAAAAATGCGATACAAAATTCCATCCAAGTACCCTATTGGCTATTCAACGTTATTATAGATAGACGCTTGACAACTTATTCAACGTTAATAAACTATATTCACCTGCAGAGGAAATGTCCAGGTCCTTTCTCATTGACGCTGTATTCTAAATCGCAGCCTTCTCTTTCGAAGAAACCGCGGAGAGTTTTTTTCGGGTCATTTAAATACAACTCCTCGTTGTTTGTCGCCGCGTACGGATTTTCGGCAAGATCGGTTTCTTCGTCCGCGTCTTCGCCTACGATTTAAGGAGATATTTTCTATTATTATACATTGCGATCTAAATTAATATATACTATAGTTGCAGGCTGGACCGGTAAAAATAATGGTATATCTGTATCGCGGGTACAGATAGATGCGTGAATACCGTTAAACACAAATAATTATATTCGTTGTCATAAAAATGAATATGAGTAGGACGAGCATAGGGTACAAGTACTTTAGTTTTTTTTAGTTTTCTTTGATAACCTTAAAATATTATTTACAATAAAACGCGTAATTTGTATTATTTAATTAAACCAAAATCCAAAAAATTTACACATGCAAACGCTTCAGGGTATTGAGGAGAGCTTGGTGTAATGGTCGCATATAGACTGTGTGTAGGGGGGCGGAATTATAATAATATCGATGCGAGCGCTCGTTGTGAGATCCATTGTAAACTCGGAATTCTAATTTTCTGTAATTGTCAGTGAGCATTGTTTAAAAAGTCAAGTAAGTAGATTGTAGAACCATGATTTTACTTCTAACTTATTTGAAAATTTTTACTATAAATCTGATAAATTTGACATTTTTAAACCCGGTCCGCAAGATTACAGGCGCCATGGTTTTAGGTTATGCTGTCGTCTGTCAATATAAACCATAGACCTCCATGTCTGATACAAATTAATCAGTTATTTTTTATTATACGTCAAAATTGAAGAAGAAAAAAACTTAAAATAAATAATTTTCATGTACCTTTTATGCTATGCTATTTATACTATATGCACGCAGCTAAATTAAATGGTATTTGTTTACAAAAAAAATTCGCGGTCTAAAACAACAATAAAAATGAGTTCAATCGTGCACTATTGCCCGCTAGCGGCGCTAGTAGGCTTCGTGCACACAACCTATAGGTATACTATGTGACATTAGTTATGGACACTATAAAATTGTGTTTTAAAGACCACAAACAGCTAAGGTTATCTGGGCCTAGCACCAATTCATATTTTCAGTTCAATATTTTTTTTTTAATAATAAATTGATAATCCAATTGACACTTTTACCAGATCTCGGGCTAGAACCCGGGAACTGGGGACTTGTAATAGAGGAACCATAGCAACGCCATGTAAACAACAGCATTGCTACACTCTCGGCTATTCTCAAGCCCTATGGACACTATAGAGTAAGAGTAAGACTCACCCATGCCCCAATCTATGCCCTCTTCTTTCTTGCGTTCCTCTTCTTCTTTCTCCATTTCGATGGCGGCGAGACGCAACAACTCTTTTTGGCGCGCTTCTTCGTCGCGCTTTTGCTTTAACTGTGTCACGGTAAGCTCCGATTCTGGTTCAATGTCATCGGCAGGTCCTTGCAGTATGAAATTACGTGTGCTACTGCCAAATCTCAACATGTGTCCGACCTACGAAAGAATAACTCTTAGAGCTAGTTCAGATCTTATTTACATTAGCATCTTCATATTAGGGTTTTCGCGTTCCCGGCTCTTTTTGATTCCCGGGAATCGGGAATGATCATTTTATATTCCCGGGAATTCCCGGGTACCCGGGAACCACTTATCTATATATATAAAACAGTTCCGTTACTGACTGACTGACAGACAACGCCCAGGTCAGAGAGGATTTTTGAAAATTCATCAATTAAGGGGGTTAAATAGGGGATAAAAGGATGTTTTTCATTTTTTAAGTTAGAAGCATGATTCTGACGTAATCCTATATACTGCACTGTAACACCGCGTGTGCTACAGTGCACGCCTGAGCCAGTGCCGCAGTGGTGGGAAGAACAGCAGCAAAGGAGCGGACCAAACATTTCGTTGCGTGTTTCCCCTCACGCGGCTGTTCACAACCCGACATAAGATGTTTCACATCAAAAATCATAAAACCGCATTGACTTTTCTGTTGAACAACTATCATCGGCAGTTTATTTCCACAGCTGCGTATTGCCGCTAGCATACGCTCAACTAAACAGTTGTTCGACGGTCGATTAGTTTAACAGTGAACTTGTGGCACAACTAATTGATTGTATGCGCACCTCTAAACAACTAAACAGTTTAGTCAAGTTGAAATCGCGACACGTACACAAGTCGACTAAACTGTTTAGTCGTGAAACAATTGTATGTATGCGCCCGGTCTAAAGCCGCATCGATCGTCTTTTGACTTTTCTGTCGAACTATCGTCGGCATACGCTCGACTAAATAGTTGTTCGGCGACAGAATAGTTTAATAGTGAAGTTACGGCACAGCTGATTGATTGTATGCGCACCTCTAAACAACTAAACAGTTTAGACGAGTTGAAATCGCGACACGTACACAAGTCGACTAAACTGTTTAGTCATGAAACAATTGTGTGTACGCGCCCGGCCTTAGTCTACTGTTTATAGGTACTTACTTGAACCCTAACGTAAACGTTAGATTTGATCCTGTTTTTGTTTAGAAACGTTCCATGGGTGCTTCCCAAATCATAGATATAAAATCCAATAGGCATGTCCTCCGTTGCAACAGATTTAAACTGAAACACGGCATGGTACCTGTCAAAAATAAAAGATTCATAAAGCAGAAGTCTAATTTAACAGGTGAACCGATTTCGATGGGACTTTCATGATAGGATACGAAAAACAGCGTTATTTTTAATTTCATGACACTAATGCATTAGAGGGCAGTATAGCCTAGTGGATAGCGTACTTGGTGCCGCAGCCTCTAAACTAGACTACCGTGGGTTCGAATCTCATCTGCGCTCACTGATGTTTTGTGATGTTATTTTTAGTTTTAAGAAAGTTGTTATTTAGTGTAGTTGAAAGACGCTAATGACCTGAGATGTCGACGCGTCTATAATCTACTATAAATAAAAACTAATGCATTAGAACTTGTTTTGATCAGATTTTTTCCCTTTCGAAAAATGTAAAAATACAGGGCGTTCCATTTAAAAACCTGCCAAACGCGTGTTGAGCGCGCACTCGCATATGATACGTTTCCGTTTTATTTCTATTTTTAGTTTAGATTTAGCATTATAAATTATTAACTTCCCATTGGAAGTTATTGTAATGGCTCCGAAAATCGAAATCAAAATGTATAACAAATTTTTATGTTTCAAGGTCACTACACTATTTTTAGAAAGATGTCTGTGTGTGTGTGTGTGTGTGTACGTATGTGTCCATTTCTTTCTAAGACGAAATCTCGAGAATGAAAAATGATATCGACTACGTTATGGTGCCAATCGACGCGTATTAACGTAAATATGATCTGAAAGAAATTTTTTCAAAATCGGTTCAGCCGTTCTTTTTTCTTAACCAAATAGACTCCAAAAAAGTAGATTTTACACAATATCTCGCGAATAAAAATTATATCGACTTTGTAAGGGTGTCAATCGAGGCGTGTTAACGTCATTTTGATCCGACAAATTTTATAAAAATCGGTTCAGCCGTTTTTTTTTTTTTAATTATTGTTAAAAATAAATAATAATTATGTTTTAATGATTAAAATGATTTACTTTTCTGTGTAATATCTAATTTAATTATTATTATTAAATATTTATCAAACTGGGAAGTTCGTCGTGTGGACCTCAACGGTCGCACTTTAGTCCTAATAAACGACCCACCTCACGGCTTGTTTTAAATTGTTTAATGTTAGTTATTGAAATCTATATAATTTAGTTGTTACACCTTGATTTGAATTATATAACTTACCTTCTTCACAGGATATAATGCCACAAATCAAAAACTAACTTGAGAAAGGCAACTATTGTACCGAAACGTCGACATTAATGATTAAAGAAATTTAGCAAATTAGTTCTTGATTTGTGCAGCCTTGTATCCTGCGAAGAAAATAATTTGAAATCTATATAAGTAATAGGTACATTTTTTTGTTTACTGTCCCGGATTTGAGTCAAGAAGAGTTGGTCACCTTATTAACTCCTATAATAACAATAATAACTCCAATAATAACAAAATGCAGACAGGGTCGTGCGAAAGGCGCCTATAGGCCCCGGGCGCCTGTTTTAGGGGGACGAATCGATTTTTTGATTGATTAGTGATTACAAGAGTGAGGGACGTCTAAGTAGTGATATACTCCGGGCGTAATTTGTCCTTCACGCCCTGAGGGGATATTTAACTTCAAACATCCATGTTGTCGAGCGTCTATAATCTACAATTCATTCATTAATTCAAACACCCATGTAAATGTGAGATTCAGATAAACAAAACGACTAGTGCGGCAGTGTCTCATACCGTGAAATGGTCGGATGTGCCATAACTATATCACAGTCCGGTAACCGACCAAACACCCAGTACTTCTTTAACGTTAGCCCAACGTTTTCGATGATTACGCCGGATTTCAACACTTCGAACGAGTACTTGGTAACAGGTAATCCGGACCAAGTCGGCTCTTTATATGGAATGTCCAAAGACGGAGGATTCGGGTTGACATTCTTATTCGTCGGTTTTTTAAATTCGCTACTTTCCACCGCTTCGGTTGTTTCATTTGGCGTTTCTTCATTTGATTCATTCATTGCTTAAAACGTTACTTATTTACCTACATAAATGAACTTATGACTTTTTTTTATCACTATGATTCTAAAATACACCTGCAACCCAATCACCGATACTTTAAAAACTACTTTAAAGTTTTAAACACACACTTTTTAAGCTGCTTTATTATTTATTTTTAATTTTGACAGTTAACATAACCTTGTTTTCTGTTAGACAGGTAGGAGTATAGCATAGGTACATGGAGTATAGTAGTAGTATAGATAGCGGTTAGGAAGGCCATTTATTAGGATTTAGCATATACATATTACCCTATACTGCTGATAGATCAAAAATCGTGAAGCCAACATACGTGCGGGTATATATTTCTGTCTTTTTTTATGGGGGCTCAGCTGGCAGGTTCCTGACTAGCTACTTCCATAGACAAAAACAGAATTTTTAAAAGAGAGCAGGTATATAATTTAAAGTATATGGGATTTAGGAAGCCGTCCTTGTGCACCAGGGCAAAATAAATAGAATAAAGAAGTGTAGAATACTCTATGATGCCGGCAATAAGTACATTGAAAATACGTCATCAATGTATTGGCGTCAAAGCTTCGCCCTCACTTAGCAATAACCTGTCTGAAATTGGTGACCAACTAATTTTATTGTTTTTTTTTTCATTTTTTTCAGTAACTCTTTAAACACTACGCCACTGGGTCAGGTAGGCGGCGTCCAGATAAATATGCGTTTTCTGTCAATGACGTAGCGGTATCATTCTTAAGGCTCATTTACACGAGTATAGTTGCGGGTAGAGTAAAGTGGGTGGTAGTAGAGTAGAGTTACTTTGCCACATGTTGCTAGTAACTCTACTCTACCACCTACTACACACTCTACTCTATCAAGTACTTGCCTCATTACTCTACCCGTGTAAATGAGCCTTTAGAGTAATCGGATTTATAGTTAAGAAACTCATTAAATATGGAAGTTACTTTTGAAATTTAAATTATCTGGTGAGCCCTACCTGATCGAAAACATTTTTTTATCATTTCACGTGTTGATTAGGATTATAATATGTACAAGATACTTAATTTTTACGCGAGCTACCGTGTAGTATATATTATAAGTATTGCACAATAATTAATGTATGTAGATTTTGCACATTAGGGAATTATTGAGTTCATTGCTACTGCAAAGTCAGCGAGGGCAATGAACAGGTACTTAGAACTGTGATAGCTAAAGAACGCCAGCTAATCAAATAGACTGGTATAAATAACAATGAATTTGGTCATACGAGGGATAGAGGGACAGAAGGATAGATGTGAGAAAGATGTTACTCTGTCCGACTAAGTAATAAATTATAGTTAATAAGTTGTATATAATAAATAAATAAAATAATGAATAAATCGATACAGTTATTTATTTGCTAAATTATATGTTAAAGAACCTATTCTATATATAAAAACCAAAACTATTAGAACCGGTATTGGGGTCCGTCAAATGAGCATCTGACATCTGGTGGCAGAAAATTGTACTCAAACGAGGGAAAATTTTACATGCAAACAGTGCAAATTAATCATGAAATTGTTTATTACAAAAATAAAACAAGTAAAATAAACAAAAAGTTTATCGAAAATGGAATTCGCGACGTTTTCTAATATCATGGCAATAAACACTGTCAGTTATTGCCTTGTAAAACTTACTTTACAGAGAATTATTTTCTAATGAAATGTGGAAAAACTGTATTTATGAATTAAAAAAATATTTTATAGTAATAATAAGATGTACTTGTTATCATACTGCACTAAAATAGTTGAATCCCTGATGATTAACAAATTTATAGGATTAACTTCGTATACAAATATTTTGAGGTTAGTAACTTACCTACTTATTACAATATAACTTATTATGTTGCAGTTATGTGTTTACATTATTCACCTAACCCAGCCTTAAAAGCGCATTGAACGCGGATGATTAATTTCGTGGAGATTTTCTTTTAATTTTGATGTTTTTAAGCAATATGTCGTAAAGATTACTACTTTTGACAGTTCATTTTGCATGCATTTTTCTCGTTATATTTCCGACATTTGATAATATGCCCGGCTTTGAGAATCCGTTCTCCTTCAACGAAATTCCTTTGTTTAGGATTCGTACCGGCCCAATCACAAATTGCACTTATATTTATCATTTCTTATCACTTTGAAAATCATAAAATTACACGCAAAAGTATACCCCGTATATGAAATTTCCCCCCGTCTGCGCCATGTTTTTGAAGCTCCACCTATCTGACGGATCCCAATATTACTGTGCCCTATGAAACTAAAGCTTCTAAGTAAAATCCGTACTCCATTGTCGAAAATTATTCCGGACAGAATATTAATTATATCGTGGGAAAAAATAGTGACAAAGTGGCACATAATGAACGAAATATCGGTAAAAGGACACGGCTTAAGTACAATGTGTCGGTTGTGCTTATCAAAAGGCGTTACGCTATTAGACATCTTTTATTTTTCGGCCGAAATGAGAAATCAACTGTCGAATATAGTAATGTGGTGTGCTCCCGTTCAGGTAAGTCTGCTTCTTTTCAGGAAAATTATATTTATTTTAGTAGCAATATAGTTTATGATAAAATTATACCAAATTGACACACCATTTTTGGTGATTTTTAGACGAACCCTCGCGGGGTGCAAAATTTCTCACTAAAGTGAGTTTCTCTTTTATTTATTTATTGTAAACTATAGACGCGTCGACAACTTAGGTCATTAGCGTCTTAAGTGAGTTTCTCGTTGGGGGGCGGGTGTTGGCACAATGGCAATGGAATAAGAATATCGTATGTGTTCATTTTGCATACGATTTCGTTTTTTTTCAAAGGTTTTGTGGTTGATTGTGTTTCAAGCATCGATGCTGTAAAGTCGATGCGGTAAAGTGTAAGCGAGGTGTGACGTCGCATTGACTTATTGTTCGTTCAGAGTCCCCTACATGAATTGTAGTCGAACTCATCAAAATATTTCAAGAAATAAAACTGTTAAAAATAATATTACGTTTATAACGACGACAGCGCCTCTGAAGTTTTTTAACGGCAACTTGAAGTGCAGGCCACTTTTAAAAGAGTAATAATATTTTATTGTTACTTGTTAGTGTTATTATTATAATTTACGAGCTTATAAAACTTTTTTTTTATTTGAAAAATAATAATTTCTTGATTTTCAGATAAAAAGACATGATGCGATGCCCAATTTCATCTGCCGCTTATGTTACACTCAACTCAAGAAAATTCACCAGTTCCAGGTGCAAATTATACAATCTGATAAAACGCTTCGACGCTATCTACAGCAACTGCGTACTTCTGACCAACAAATCAAGTCTGAATTCTCCATTCAGAGGTCAGATGTTACTGAGAAATGTGAATCTAATGTATTTTACGATATATTTGGCATTAACTTTAGTGCAGATGAAATGGCGTCTTTAAATTATAATTCAGCAAAGAAAATTAACGAAGAAATGTATTTAAAATTTGAAATTTAAGTCGAACCAGCATATGATAATTCATCAAATCTAACAGAGTATGTTGATGATACACTAGAAAGATTATCCAACGGTTATGGTAGTGAAATCATTTGCGAAGACTCAAAGGTTGATATTAACTACGACACTGAATTGCTCGAAAAGATGGATATTATCGGGAAAGAGGAAAACTTTAAATCAGCGAACCAAATTAAGCGGGAAATGCCTTTAAAATTCGAAATCAAAGCCGAATTAGCTGATGATACTTCATTAAATTTAACAGAATGTGCTGACGATACAGTAGTAACTTTATATAACAGTGACAGTAGTGAAATCTGCAGCGAAAACTCAAAGATCAATACTGACCACGTACCGAGGAACAATGTGGCAGAATGTCATTTAAATCGTCACAAACGCACACATTCTGGTGAGAAACCATACCAGTGTGACGTTTGTAATAAATGTTTCAGCACATCAGGTTCATTAAATAATCACAAGCGCACACATACTGGTGAGAAACCATACCAGTGTGACGTTTGTAATAAGTGTTTCAGCGAATATGGTACATTAAATATTCACAAACGAACACATACTGGTGAGAAACCATACCAGTGTGACGCTTGTAATAAGTGTTTCAGCAAATCAAGTTCATTAAATAATCACAAGCGCACACATACTGGTGAGAAACCATACCAGTGTGACGTTTGTAATAAGTGTTTCAGCAAATCAAATTCATTAAATAAACACAAGCGCACACATACTGGTGAGAAACCATACCAGTGTGACGTTTGTAAAAAGTGCTTCTCCGTATCAAGTCATTTAATTAGGCACAAGCGCACACATACTGGTGAGAAACCATATCAGTGTGACGTTTGTAATAAGTGTTTCAGCCAATCAGTTAATTTAAATAATCACAAGCTCACACATACTGGTGAGAGACCATACCAGTGTGACGTTTGTAATAAGTGTTTCAGCCTATCAAGCAATTTAATTATCCACAAGCGCACACATACTGGTGAGAAACCATACCAGTGTGACGTTTGTAATAAGTGTTTCAGCCTATCAAGCAATTTAAATATTCACAAACGCACACATACTGGTGAGAAACCATTCCAGTGTGACGTTTGTAATAAGTGCTACACTTTATCAAGTAGTTTAAATAGTCACAAATGCTTGCATACTAAAACAAGGTAATTGTCGATGAGAAATTTTATTTTTAGAAAAGACAGTGACTACTGATTTATCAAAAAAATGTCTGGATGTATTGATTTAAGATTTGTAATGATATGAAACCAACAGTAATAATATAAAAAAACAATAACAATTTTAAAAAATCAAGTTATAAATATCAATAGTAACTAGCGGTTAATACTCATTGATTTTTTCATGTAGGTACTAATGAAGGACGTTTATTTACTTTATTGCCACTTTCTCAAGTACCGTAAACAAACATACATTTTTACGGTTACATTAAATTTAATTAGGTAGTTAATTTTAGAAATTATCATATTTTAGAACGTCTGTACAGTATTGTAGATTATAGACGTTCGACAACAAAGGTCAATAGCGTCTGTGAAACGTCGTAGACCTCGCGCGGCGAAAGATGAAGCCATCGCGTCATAGTAACGTGAATGTATTGCGCCCGCCTTCTTGCTATTGGCTGTTTTGGAGATCCATGAGCGGTTTGCCAAAATTGTACCTAACGTCATAACACCCAATGTGCAGTTTTGTGTACACGGCACTGTCTGCGGGCAAGCAGGCGTTCACTAGCATATTATTGATGACGTGCCTGGCTTCATCTCTCACCACGGGCACTCTACATTAGTACATGAAAAATCATTGACTGGTATTTATTTTACTGTCCAAGTACCTGTGATTCTTTTGAATTATTGACATTGGACTTGACCAATTCGCATAGTAGCACAACGTTAGGTTCTTTTTTTTTTTTTTTTTTTTTTTTTGTTTTTGATTTTTAACACGCATATATTAGTTCCACCTGTATGTATGTATGTTTGTTTGTTTGTTTGCTTGCTTGCTTGTTTGTATGTAAGTAACGGATTCTTTGAACGCGATTTTCACCCACTTCAAAACTTCAGATTGAACTGAAACTTTGCACACTTATCAAGGACCGATGACAATACAATAATTCAATAATAAAAAATGGTGGAACCTTTGGTGTAAAGATACGAAATGTTACAATTACCACAAAACACCAAACCATAACAAACACTCTCGACGTACGTTTCGCCAACCAAGTTGGCATCATCAGGAGATGATTAAAACTAAAGACTAAACAAAAATTACTGCCTATTTATAGGCTACCTAATTTTAATTAGTATTTGTATGGAAAAAGGAGTATGCTTGAATTGCAAGCACATGAACTTTTTAAAAAACTAACATTTAGACTAAGTAATTTAGAATACGAACAATGGAGTGTATTTCAGAGGAAAATGTTTGTTGCAGTTGATGCAAAATTTATAAAAAAGATGGCATCTTTAAACAAAAAGTTCAAAAAATTAATTCCAAATAAGCCCAAAGAAAATTTTCCTCAAAAATACATCAACATTGTTGATAACCAATCATCGAAATCGTTTGATAAAAAAGAAATTGAATTACTAAACAAAGGTTTGAAATATAGCCTACCAGGTCCCGACAATGTTCTAGAAGACGTTGTCGCAGGAATCGAGAGTGCTATTCAATATTTACCTGAGCCTTCCAAAGGTTTCGTCAGAAAAGCATGTAAGACCCAGTTGTCTGTAAATATTGAAAAAAGTCAGAAAACAAAGCCAAAAGTTGTCAAAAACAAGGAAGTTATCAAACGATTACGTGAGAAAGAGTGTTTTTATTTGAAAGCTGATAAGGGAAACAAAGTTGTTATTTTAGACAAAATAGATTATTATGAAAGAGTTGACACCTTAATTAGTAATGGTCCTTATACAAAACTTAAGAAAAATCCTTTAACAAAAATGATTAATGAAGTCAAAGATGCGATTAAGAGCAGTAAGAAAATTGTCACCCCGGCTTTGAAACGAAAACTACATGTATCCAACCCAATTATACCACGACTGTATTGTTTACCTAAGGTACATAAACCAGGTAAGTCCATTTGTTTCGGCAATCGGAGCACCAACTTACTTTTTATCAAAATGGTTGTCAAAAGAATTTGAAAAGTTACCTGTTACTCAAACTGGTTTTGCGGTAGTTAATTCGAATGAGTTTATTAATAAAACCCAGGATATTCAGTTGGAGGAAGGGGAAATTTTGATTTCTTTTGACGTATGCTCGTTGTTTCCAAGCGTCCCTATTCCAGAAACTTTAGATATTTTAAAAGACCTATTATATAGGAATAAATTTAGTAGTGAGATGGTAAATGACTACATAAAACTCACTCAGATTTGTATGAAACAAAATTGTTTTTTGCATAATAATAATATTTATGAACAGCATGAAGGGACAGCAATGGGGAACCCTCTATCTCCTTTTATTGCCAGTCTTTTCATGAATAAGTTTGAAACAGATGCAAAAGAAACTTTTGATTACTTCCCTAGAGTATGGCTTAGGTATGTGGATGATATTTTCGCAGTATTTGACACTAAAAGTGAGAATGTAGACAATTTTGTTTCCAAATTAAATAATTGTTTCCCTTTAATAAAATTCACTTATGAAATTGAAAACAACGGAAGACTGCCATTCTTAGATGTATTAGTCATAAAGAATGAGACAAATAATTTAGAATTTGATATATACAGAAAGGACACCAATACACTAAGATATATCCCTAAAGACTCACATCATTGCCCTCAACATAAAATGGCAAGTTTCAACTTTTTAATACACCGGTTACTCAGCTTCCCTCTCAACAAGGAAAGGTTTGAGAAAGAAAAAACTTTAATTAAGGACATAGCTTTGTGTAATGGTTATAATGTAGATTTAATAGATAAAATGATTAGAAAACGTAGTTTTAAGAATGCTTTGGAAAATTTCTCGACTTTTCGTAATGAAACAGAAATTTCTAGATATGTATCGATTCCATTTGAATCGCGCTTCACCAGAGGGTTAAAAAAGATTTTTAAAGAAGTAGGATTAAATATTGTATACTCTTCAAGTAATAGTTTGAAAGAAAAATTAGGGAACCCTAAAGAAAAAGTAGAAGAAAAAGAAAAGTCCGGGATTTATGAAATTAGTTGTCAAAATTGTAATAAAAAGTATGTTGGCCAAACGGGAAGATCTATTTCAGTAAGATTTAAAGAGCATATGGCTCATCTAAAATATGGCAGGTTTGATAAATCTAGTGTTGCCCAACATGCATTTGAAAATGACCATAAAATAGACAATAGTAATTTAAAATTAATTAGAAACGTCATTAATATTAGACAACTAGACGCCGTAGAGAGTCTAGAGATTCATAAGTGTAAACATAATATTATGAACAGTGACAAAGGCCCAATTCCAGGTAGCCTGCTTTTTGATTTAGTAAATTAGTTTAGTTTTCAGGTAATTAAAATTAGGTAGCCTATAAATAGGCAGTAATTTTTGTTTAGTCTTTAGTTTTAATCATCTCCTGATGATGCCAACTTGGTTGGCGAAACGTACGTCGAGAGTGTTTGTTATGGTTTGGTGTTTTGTGGTAATTGTAACATTTCGTAATAATTCAATAAGTTTGCCCCATTATCCTGATCAGGATCTCCAGGACTAAAAAAAAGCAAAAACTTCAGATTGAACTGAAACTTTGCACACTTATCAAGGACCAATACAATAATTCAATAAGTTTGGTCCCATTATCCTGACCAAGATCTCCAGGACTGAAAAGCGAAAATAAATTATAATTTAAAAAACTAAAAAACACGCTTTAATGGTAAACTGAACTAAAAAGTAAAAAATAATTTTTATTGTAAAAAAGCGTGGGATGCTTTGTACCATATTTTAATACTTTATAACAACTGATATCGAGCACCCCACGCTTTTTTACAATAAAAATTATTTTTTACTTTTTAGTTCAGTTTACCATTAAAGCGTGTTTTTTAGTTTTTTAAATTATAATTTACTTTCGAATAAAATTGTATTTAGGTACAGTGTGAAACAGTGGGGGAGCTAGGATTTTTTGTTAGGGTGGGCCAGAGTTGGACATGGCGTTCTGAAGGTGGGCCAATAACATTTCTTCCCAAAATTTCAGTGCTCGATAAAATTTTAAGCCAGATTACTTGCCATTGAATTTACAAGAAAAATTGTTGAAATTTCGAGGGTTAAAAACGTATTTAAAAGATAAACTAGAGATTAAGGATTATTCCAGGGTGGGCCAAGACAGTTGGCCCACCCTCTAACGCCGCCACTGGTGTGAAATTGAGTCTGGAACAATCAATATAAAAAATCGCAGACACGTCAATTTTGCTTTTTTAACCCCAGCTCATTCCACAATGACGCCATCGCGACATTTGCCCTGGCCACTGACGGTTCCCGAGATAGTAATTGTTAAAAGTGAATACAATAAAAAAAATAATTTAAAAAATCAAAAAACCCGACTGCGTAAAACTGAAAAGAAAAAAACAAGCACTTAGAAATCCGGTGGTCAACTGAACATTCGGATTCATTGAAAAATTTGATTGGCTGTCGAATAATGGATCCCGACTGTTCAATTGACCACCGGACTTCTAGGTTCTTGTTTTTTTCTTTTCAGTTTTACGCAGTCGGGTTTTTTTTTAATTATTTTTTTTTTATTTTATACTTTTTAGTTATGAGTACCTAGCTAGCTATTTACCAGACTGGATTTCCTATCAGCATCAGTGCATTGTGTTTTAAAGACCACCAACAGCTAAGGTTATTTGGGAGCATCAGTGCACTGGAATTTAAGTTTAAATTATGTGATTTTTTCAAATGTTTTTAATTACAAATAAATCGATATAGATCCTAAACGGTCAGTCGAATCGAAAAATGTCGAGGGAAAACTAAAAATGATTTTTAAATACCTATTCAACGATACCCCACTTGACATAGTTTGTTGACTTTCATTTTTTTCATTTTCACAATATGGCGTCCTGTACTCGCCATATTGAATTTTCACTAACGTCATGTCTTTAGTGACACTCGCCGGACTAAGGGGAATCGATTGACGTGTGAATCATAAAAATCGGCCCAGGCGTTTGGTCTGTATTGTGCTTCAAAGGAACATACATACATATGCTGTTAAACACATTACCACTCCTTTGCGTTGCAGTCGGGTAAAAATTCGAGATATTATAGCCTTCAAGAAGTTTGTTTTTTGAAAACTGATTTTCTAAGAAAAATGTTCCTTTTGGCCTTGACATCTGGTGGGAACAAATCAAAGTTCGAACTAAAGTAGTGTTTTACAAAGTATTAATTAGTACCACGTATATTTCGATTTATTATTTATTATTCACCCCCCCCCCCGTGAGAAATTCTCCCCCTGTGAAGTGAAGTCAGGCTGGTGGTGTTTATAATATTAGTAAGATTCCGCCTATAGGTACACGAAAATTCAAAAGAATTTCAGAGTTACGTTTTGTTACTATCCCACAGGGATTAGCCCCCCTCCGCGGGAAATTTATCAAAATAAAATATAGTCTATATCAGAGAATACGTTCTCTCTGGTCTATATCACTCAGGGAGTGTAGCTTTCTATTAGTGAAAGAATTTTTAGAATCGGTTGAGTAGTTCCAGAGATAAGGATTTATGATTTATTATTCCCTCCCCGCGAAAATCTCACCCCCTGCGAAGCAAAGTACCAGGATGGTGTTAGTAAGATTCCGCCAATACGCTAAAATGCCAAATAATTTCACGTTTTAGTAGTAGAGAACCAATAAAAATTTAATTAAGTAGTTAACTCAAAAATTTATTTAAAAAGTTAAATAAAACATAGCCTATAGCACTTCTGGATTCATAAGGAACATTTAAAAAAAATTTCGTCAAAATACGTCGAATAGATTTTAAGTTAAATCAACACAATTTATTGCGGATTATAGACGCGTCGACATCTCATGTCATTAGCGTCCTTCAACTACATCAGCCGTTTACTAAGTCTACACGAATAAGTGAAGAAGAAAAAACTACTGTTTTACGATCAATTGTTGAAAGTCGCTTATTTTTCATTGTTACAAAATGGTTCCATGATAACAAAAGTAAATTTAATAAATCACTTAGTAAACTGACAAATTAGTAACAAACTACACTTTGACAGCTAAAACAAAACAGCCGTTTACCAAGCCAACGCGACTTTCAACTGTTTGCTAAGCATTCTGTTGTTTTATCAATTAATTTAGCATAGCCTAGTATTAAAAATTTTGGAGCATACAAGTAATTCAAGAATTACAAGGCGCGATATTCATGTAGGTATTGTGTGTAAACGGTTTTACCAAACATAGGGAAAATAACACTAAGAAGATCAATTTTGTAGTAGGCTATGGCCATAAGACCTAATGTAAATATGTATTGGATTACATAGAAAAAATAGTGCAGTGAATTTTTTAAACAATTTTCCATAGCAACAGTTTACTATTAAGCGAAACTCGGAATCTGCTAAATAAAAAAAGTCATGAGGTGTCGTAAGATACCCGACAGAAGCTATGTTTCTTACGCATTGTATATAAAACCGAATTTATCAATATAAACAATTTATCAATATAAACAATACAATTAAAAAGTTATTATTTGACTGCCATTTTGAAATCTGACGCCATTTTATTTTTTTGTGTCTTATTAAACTCTCAAATATCAATTTTTAAAAGGATCGGATAATTTTTACAAAGAAGTATATACCTATGGCCGCCATTTTAAAATATGACGTCATTTTATTTTTTTGCGTTCTATAAAACTCGTCAATATCTATTGTCAAAAAGGTCGGATAATTTTTACACAAAAAGTCGTATTGCCGCCATTTTTAAATCTGACGTCATTTTATTTTTTTGTGTCCTATGAAACTCTTAAATACCGATTTTCAAAAGAATCGGATAATTTTTACAAAAAAGTACATACGGCCGCCATTTTTAAATCTGATGTCATTTTATTTTTTTGTGTCCTATGAAACTCTCAAATACTGATTTTCAAAAGAATCGGATAATTTTTACAAAAAAGTACATTTGACCGCCATTTTTAAATCTGACGTCATTTCATTTTTTTGTGTTCTATGAAACCCTCAAATATTAATTTTCCAAAGGATCGGATAATTTTTACAAAAATGTACATACGGCCGCCATTTTGAAATCTGACGTCATTTTATTTTTTTGTGTCTTATGAAACTCTCAAATATCAATTTTCAAAAGGATCGTATAATTTTTAGAAAGGAGTACTACATATTTCCGCCATTTTGAAATTTGACGTTATTTTATTTTTTTGTGTCCTATAAAACTCGCAAATATCAATTTTCAAAAGGATCGGATAATTTTTACAAAAAAGTATTTATAATGGCCGCCATTTTGAAATCTGACGTCATTTTATTTTTTTGTGTCCTATGAAACTCTCAAATATCAATTTTCAAAAGGATCTGATAATTCTTACAAAAAAGTACATATGGCCGCCATTTTGAAATCTGGCACCATTTAATTTTTCTGTGTCCTATGAAACTCTCAAATATCAATTTTCAAAAGGATCGGATAATTTTTTCAAAAAAGTACATATGGCCGCCATTTTGGAAAATCTGACATCATTTTATTTTTTTGTGTCCTATGAAACTCTCAAATATCAATTTTCAAAAGGATCGGATGATTTTTACAACAGAGTACATGTGGCCGCCATTTTGAAAAATCTGACGTCATTTTATTTTTTGGTGTCCTATGAAACTCTCAAATATCAATTTTCAAAAGGATCGGATAAATTTTACAAAACAGTTCATATGGCCGCCATTTTGAAAAATCTGACATCATTTTATTTTTTTGTGTCCTATAAAACTCTCAAATATTAATTTTCAAAAGGATCGGATAATTTTTACAAAAGTGACGTTACACTACTTCGTGACGTGACGTTTCACTTTTTATTATTTAGGTCCCCATCTGAAACGTGCGTTAAGAAGCATAGCTTCAAATAAAAATAGGTAAAAAAACTTTTAAGTTAAACGGTTTTATATATGTTTTAAAAAGAAAAAAATAATATTTAATTTAGGTTCATAAGTATAAAAGCGTGGGTCGTGACTGTAATAAATTATCATAGAGTTTACGACCCACGCTTTTATACTTATGAACCTAAATTAAATTTTATTTTTTTCTTTTTAGTACATTTATAAAACCGTTTAATTTAAAAGTTTTTAATCTACTTTTATTTTTAATTTTTTAGTGTGCTTTATTTCCTTAGTCTGATTTTATAACATTTATCCGATCCACTGAAACGTTACCGGAGAAACACCGTTTGCCTGTGAAAATTCAAAAGTACGATTTGCACCCGGACGAAAGCCGGGCCGGTCAGCTAGTTATCATAATATTGTATTGTCACCGGAGCTACACATGTGTGCAAAATTTCAACTCAATCGGATCACAGGAAGTGGGTGAAAATTCAAAAGTACGATATACACCCAGACGAAAGCCGGACCGGTCAGATAGTTACCATAAATTGTATTGTCACCGGAGCTACACATGTGTGCAAAATTTCAACTCAATCGGATCATAGAAAGTGGGTGAAAATACAAAAGTACGATTTGCACGCGGACGAAAGCCGGGCCGGTCAGCTAGTTATCATAATATTGTATTGTCACCGGAGCTACACATGTGTGCAAAATTTCAACTCAATCGGATCACGGGAAGTGGGTGAAAATTCAAAAGTACGATTTACACCCGGACAAAAGCCGGGCCGGTCAGCTAGTTACCATAATATTGTATTGTCACCGGAGCTACACATGTGTGCAAAATTTCAACTCAATCGGATCATAGGAAGTGGGTGAAAAATCAAAAGTACGATTTACGCCCGGACGACCGGGTCGGTCAGTTAGTTACCTTAATATTGTTTTGTCACCGGAGCTACACATGTGTGCAAAATTTCAACTCAGTCGGTCGCAAGATTTGTAACAAATATACGGGATCAAGCTAAATAAAACCACCGTTTAAAAAACAAAGCATCTACTACCTACTTACTTTTGCGTGATGCCAGAACATACGTTTTTATTTGAGAATCAGTTCGGTTGCTTTTGTGTGATGCCAGAATATTTTAAAACTCGCAGTCGCATAAAAAGTTATTTACTTGAAAAAAAATCATGTAAATCGGATCAGTGGTTCTCGAGTTATAAGCGTACAAAGGGACATACAGACAGAGAAAGTCAAATTGTTCGGGAAGATATGAACGTCGAGAAATTTTGGTCCGATCCCTAGGTCTCGCCATCCGATCGACGTCAATAATTAGTTACACGTCATTTTAACTCAGTAGGCCAGGGTTTTTAAACTTAAATTCAAACATCAGCAGTCAAAAAATTGAATAACTATATTGAAATAATGCAATATAAGACAGAGCATACGCTATCTTCCAATATCCATATCACACTGTGCAACAGACAAGGACAACCGAAACAAGTTCGCGATTTATTAGATAAAGTCGCATTTATTTAGCTTAATAATCATATAAATCTGTATAAAAAAACTGTTTTGACACAATATTATACATGAAATCTATCTAAAATTTTCTGTTCTTTCGTTTAAGACAGGTTTCGAATCGATCTGACTTAAATTGAGCAAACTATAAGCAAAAAACACCGTTTTTTCTAATTTGCTCCCCTCTGGGGCCAAAATTCAAAAATCGGGCGACGTTAGGATCAAATAGACCCCGAGAGGAATCGAACAAAAAAAAGTTTTTGAAAATTGGTTCATCCGTTTGGGCTGTACGCGTGACACAAAATAGCGTGACAGATTCACAGACAAAGCGAGTGTATATAGGCGCTTCTAGCTTCGCTAAGATCGCGCCTAAAAATCAGTGTTTTACGTATAACTCTGTTATTTTTGAAAATAAATCCATCAACCCTCATATCAAATTAAAGAGAAAAAAAATCTCTTTCGAATGGTGTCATGGCCATCTTTGACATGTATTTAAAAAAAACAAAGTTAATGCAAGTATCTCTAAAACTATAAAAGTAAATAAAAATATGAAAAGAGATTTGAAATCTTCATAAAAAAGGGCTTTAAGAAACTGAAAATATTTTTTTTCTAACTTATTTAATAAGCGAGTTATAAACAAAAAACGAAAATGGGTAAATCTCGTTTTTCAACTGTCGGACGCGAACCAAGCAAAATATGGAAAGTTTGACTACGCAGGGTAGTAGTACTGGAGATTCTGCACATTTTGTCTCATTTAACCAAATCTCTATCTCCCATAACAACGGAGATCCCCATGTTGAGGATGAGTCTGTGGACACACTAGATTAAAATGGAAAGTGCTAATTCTAGTGTAAACTTTCCACCGAGAAAAACGAAAAATAGGACCTGTGGTGTGCCTGGATGCACGAGTAGAGCAAGCATCGACATATTATTTAGTGTTCGATTTCATAAATTTTCAATATTTTGTCAACATTTTATAAAAATAAGAAATATTTATGGAGCAAATGAAAGAACAGATCGTGCAGACATTTAGAAGGTTTTAAAAATACCACGCAATCCAATTACCAATTAATATACAGTTTTTCAAATAGAAGATGTTCTGTTATCAGGTTATTGCTATGGGGATTTGACCATAGATAATAGATTTGACCTTGTTTTGTAGATTTGACGAAAAACGTGAGACATCTGGTGGCAGAAAACTGGCACCATTTGATGAATGATGAGAAATATTATTTTACATGACACTTGACAGCTCATATCGCTTACTTTAGTGTACCATGTGAATTAGTTGCTGTTTATCGCGAGTAATAATAATGGAGTTTGCAAAATTTTCACAACGAGTAAAAACAACGTCCCGAATAAGTTGTGTTGTAAAAGACTGTGAAAGCCGTATGGATAAAAATCTAGATATCATATTTCATCGTTTTCCACCTACAAAAAAACGATTTGTGACAATTATAAATAAACTCGGAAATTGTCAAAAAATTGATGTACATAGTGCATGGAAAAAAGCTTTAAAAATAAAACAAATAAATTCATATACGAAAGTATGTTCCAGACATTTTAAAATTGATGATTATGTATTACCAGGTCAGTAACACCAAAAGTCACGGATATTATGATGTATGTTTAACCTAACTACATTACTTTTCGATGATATTAAAGTGTAGTTATTCTTTTCAGATATTCCAGCCAAAAAAAGATTCTTAAAAAAAAATGCTGTACCATCGAATAATTTACCTGGAACTCCTGTTGAAACCGATAAAAGTAGGTAGAGAAAAGCGTTTAATTAATTAATGTAAAAATAAAGAAAAAATATAATTTTGTTAGAATTATTCGCACTAAGTAAATGAGAAAATTGAATGTGAGGTTATGGATTTATATCTATAACCTCACATTCAAGCGTCCGTTGATATAAAGCAATGTAATAATTATGTACTTTATCGTGCTTTGCAATTTGCATGAACAGTGAACACTCCATGTATAGTATTTCTTTATTTTTAATTTGTCCATCTATACGATGTTGATTTCGTTTATAAATTATATTATAAAATTCAATATGTCAAGCTTTATAATTAGTTGTTGTAATTAGATATTCCAGCTAAGAAAAGATATTTGAAGTCAATAGCAGTTCCTTCTTGTAATTTACCCGTAGAAATGAGGGCTTTTGAAAGGGGAGCTGATTTACAAATTCAAAGGAAGATAGATAAGGAAATCGGAGTATTCGAAAGAAGCGATTGCGAAATGAAGAATGAAGAAATTCAAGAGTTCACATTAAATGAAAGCAATTTACTTACTTTTGAAATTAAAGAAGAATCTTCGATACAAGAGTGCACAGTAAACGAAAGTGATTTACTTACTGTAAAAATGGAAGAATCTTTGATCGAAGAGTGTACAGTAAATGGAAGCGATTTGCCTACGGTAGAAATTAAGGAAGAACCTTCGATCGAAGAGTGCACAGTTAATGTAAACGATTTACGTACAGTAGAAATTAAAGAATCTTCGAGTCCAAAGAAAAATGAAAGTTTAAAATTTGTTTCGATTGGCACACAAGTCACATCAGGCGATATCATAGTAAAATATTCTGATCTAATAAGCGATGACAATGAACTTGATAAAATGACCGGAATTTTAAATTTCCAAATTCTTAATCGTATCTGTGAAGCAGTTAAAATGGCATATCCTAATGTAAGAATAAGTATTATGAACACAAAAGATAAAATTATTATGACTTTTATGAAACTCAAACACAATTTTTCGTATACTGTTTTGTCAAGTTTATTCAAATGTGTATCTGATACACATTGCAAAAGAATTATTTTTGAAATGCTAACAAAGTTAAGCAATGTTTTAAAAAAATATGCCACACCTTTCCCAAATAAGGAGACAACAAAAAATGAAACGATAGCAAAAGTTCCTGTGGAGCGAACAAAACCAAAATGTTTAAGGACTTACAAAATTTTAGGCTATAAAATGCCTAAAAATTTAGTTCATCGAAGTGATGAAATAAAGACAATTATTTGTGCAATTATTAATATGAGTAGTGAGTAAGTACTGCTAAAAGCTAATCAAATCTTATTTTATAAGTTCTCTCGAACGATGGCATTATTGGCAAATGGGTAAGCCCAGTTTACTTTTTGCGTGAAACTATATTTTAAAGAAAAATATGGTGATAATTATTACAGGGTCCGGCAAATAAAGAAGTTGCATGCATTTTTTTTTTATCGCATTTTTACTTCGTAACACGAAAATATACGTCAATTTGAACACAACTCTAAAATCTGAGAAACATTGAATGAATCCTTGAAGTACAGCAAATTATTGAATTACATAATATGATAAATTTTAAAATAAATAATATGATCTAAAACTGTGACGCATAGAGATATCATAGATAGAGTAAGGAAGCCACCCAAAAAAGTATCAAAGCAAGAGATAGAGACGGAGAATAGACGCGTTGTTCTGTCTTTTTCTATCACAAATACATAACCATGGTTACAGATGTAAAAATTAACAATAACTACTATAAATTTTTAAATTCACAAATGCGTCAGAAGACAATGAAAAGACGACATATTCGTTTTCTATATCTCTTTTCCAAGGTGACACTGCCACTTACAGTTGTGTCTATGGCTCCCCTGCTCTATCTATGATATCTCTATGGTGTGACGTCAAAACTTGACTTTAATGTCTGTTTCCATAGAAACATAGCTTAGATTGTTTACATAGATACAAAACAGTATTTTCCAACAGTCTGTTTCTTGACTTTTAGATAGTATTGATACAAGGTTATTAGAGTACAGGTTGCCTCATTCCATCTGACCAATCAGCGTAAGCGCGGGAATGACGTCAGCTAGAATTTAGTTTAAATCAAGTACAAAAATTGTTAAAGATTATGCTTATTTATATTAGGTGCTTCGTGCAGATTTTTTCTTAAAATTGGCAGGAGACAATAAATAGAAGAATAGATGTTAAAAAATAGGATAATTTTTATTTTTATTACAAAATTTAGGTTTTAATATCTATAATATAAACAAACAAAAAATTAAATAATGCTCAAGAAATGGCAGATCTTGTTAATTACCTATTTTTTAAATTTAAGAAACGAATAAAATTAACTAACAAATTGATAAATTAATTATTTTATCTTTTATATTCACAAAATATTAAAAATAACCACAAAACACCATAACACTTAACAGCTATCGCAAAATTGACAACTTATCATATTTTTTTCACTAACAGAAGAATCATGTTTCTATTAAGTTTTGAAAAAACATATCACACTACCATGGTTACTGTGATTTTTATTTCCAAAAATTAGCAGCGTCCATCGTCTGATCTTTTCTATTGAAGTGAGCAAGCATGGTATATTCTGAGTGACGTCATCCCCCCCACTACTATCTATCGGAATGAGGCAACCTATACTCTACTAACCTTGGTATTGATAGATAATAATAAACGTACATCCATACCAATACCACCATTATGACGTCACGACTTGAGACGAGCGAAAACGCTTTTTGGCGAGTGTGGCTTTCATAAACATTTAAAAAATTATACTTTTGAGCTTATTTGAAATCAGAAAGAAGTGATTAACGAGTCATTTTGTTCAAAAAAATCCATGCAATTACCCTATTTTATTATTATTACCATTTTTAAAGAGCCTTTCAAACTGTATCAATTCAAACAATAAAAAGACATGTTTTTAAACTAGAACGGTGGGAGTTTTTTATGTTCTAAACTATTATATCGAGGCCGAACTTCAACCAGCGCGCGAGAACACAATATGAAAATCTACAACGATACGACAGAACGTTTGACTCTACCATGTACATGTATATGGTATGAAGTAATTGGCTCATTTGCAACGTTACCTCCCGTTGTATAAGTAGGTAGTTATTACATATTATATTGATAGAAAAATTAGTGACTAAAGTGGTACATAATGGACGAAATATCGGTAAAAGGACACGGATTGAGTGCAATGTGTCGGTTGTGCTTATCAAAAGGCGTTACGCTATTAGACATCTTTTATTTTTCGGCCGAAATGAGAAATAAACTGTCGAATATAATAATGTGGTGTGCTCCCGTTCAGGTAAATTTGCTTCTTTTCAAAGATTACCAATATGATACTGATACATAATATGTATCACATCGATAAATTTAATAGTGAATTAATAAACTAAATTGCTATTTCTTAAAATTAAGATAAATTTCTCCCTGTTACACACGTAGTCTTAGTGTGAGAACTTTGATTTCTGGTATTTTTTCTCCAAATGTTTCAAAGGGAAATCAGTTGTTTAGCTGTTCTATAGCAATAGATTATATTAATTTTAAATAGCAATATAGTTTATTAATTTACAACCGAATCTATTTAATTTTATAATTCAGTTTCAATTTAAGATCTGAATACATGATAAACCTGAGTTTTACAAAAGTCGATGCAAAAATAAAATAGTGACATAAATAATACAGAATGTTTATTTTTATTATTTTGCCAATATTTTTAACATCCAGAAATATTTGAACTTAGAGAATAATAATATATAATTATTCATAACCTTTTTATTTGAAAAAAAAAAATGATCTCTCGATTTTCAGATAAAAAGACATGATATAATGCCCAATTTCATTTGCCGCTTATGTTACACCCAACTCAAGAAAATTCACGAGTTCCAGGTGCAAATTGTACAGTCTGATAAAATACTTCGACGCTATCTACAGCAACTGCATACTTCTGACCAACAAATCGAACCTGAATTCTCCATTCAGAAATCAAATGTTACTGAGAAATGTGAATCTATCGTATTTCATAATATATTTGGCATTAACTATAATGCAGACGAAATGGCGCCTTTAAATTATAATTCAGCAAGCAAAAATAACGAAGAAATGCATTTAAAAATCGAAATCAAAGTCGAACCAACAGATGATAATTCATCAAATCTAACAGAATGTGCTGATAATACACTAGAAAGATTATCCAAGGGTTATGGTAGTGAAATCGATTGCGAAGACCCAAAGGTTGATATTAGCTACGGCACTAAATTGTTCGAAAACATGGATATTGTCGGGAAAGAGAAAAATTATATATCAGCGAACCAAATTAACCAGGAAATGCTTTTAAAATTTGAAATTAAAGACGAACTAGCTGATGATAATTCATTAAATTTAACAGAAAGTGCTGATGATACAGTAGAAAGATTATCCAACGGTTATGGTAGTGAAATCGATTGCGAAGACTCAAAGGTTGGTATTAGCTACGACACTAAATTGGTCGAAAACATGAATATTATCGGGAAAGAGGAAAATTTCAAATCAGTGAACAACATTAGCCAGGAAATTTCTTTGAAGTTCGAAATCAAAGACGAACTAGCTGACGATAATTCATTAAATCTAACAAACTGTGCTAACGATACAGTAGGAACTTTATATAACAGTGACGGTAGCGAAATCTGCAGCGAAAACTCAAAGATCAATAGTGACCACCTACCGGGGAATAATACAGCAGAATGTCTGGCCAAAAGTGGAGAGGGCATGAAAAATATTTCGGTAAATTATAAGAAACATAAAAAATCAACTGAAGTTAAGTATTCCTGTGACATTTGTAATAAGAGTTTTACCAGATATTTTGATTTGAAAATTCACATGCGTACACATACCGTTGAGAAGCCATACCAGTGTGACGTTTGTAATAAGTGTTTCAGCAAATCAAGAATTTTAATTATTCACAAACGCATACATACTGGTGAGAAACCATACCAGTGTGACATTTGTAATAAGTGTTTCAGCGAATCATTTAAATTAAATCGTCACAAACGCACACATACTGGTGAGAAACCATACCAGTGTGACGTTTGTAATAAGTGTTTCAGCGAATTATATACATTAAAGAAACACAAGCGCACACATACTGGTGAGAAACCATACCAGTGTGCCGTTTGTAATATGTGTTTCAGACAATTGGGTTCGTTATATACTCACAAGCGCACACATACTGGTGAGAAACCATACCAGTGTGACGTTTGTAATGGGTGTTTCAGCAGATCAAGCTCATTAAATAATCACAAGCGCACACATACTGGTGAGAAACCATACCAGTGTGACGTTTGTAATAAGTGTTTCGGCGTATCAGGTAAATTAAATAATCACAAGCGCACACATACTGGTGAGAAACCATACCAATGTGACGTTTGTAATAAGTGTTTCGGCGAATCAGGTAAATTAAAGAAACACAAGCGCACACATACTGGTGAGAAACCATACCAGTGTGACGTTTGTAATAAGTGTTTCGGCCAGTCAAGTTATTTAATTCAACACAAACGCTTACATACTGGTGACAAACCATACCAATGTGACGTTTGTAACAAGTGCTTCTCCTTGTCAGGTTATTTAATTAGACACAAGCGCAAACATACTGGTGAGAAACCATACCAGTGTGACGTTTGTAATAAGTGTTTCAGCGAATTAGATACATTAAAGAGACACAAGCGCACACATACTGGTGAGAAACCACACCAGTGTGACGTTTGTAATAAGTGTTTCACCGAATCAGGTAAATTAAATAATCACAAACGCACACATACTGGTGAGAAACCATACCAGTGTGACGTTTGTAATAAGTGTTTCAGCGAATTAGATACATTAAAGAAACACAAGCGCACACATACTGGTGACAAACCATACCAATGTGACGTTTGTAACAAGTGCTTCTCCGTGTCAAGTAATTTAATTAGACACAAGCGCAAACATACTGGTTAGAAACCATACCAATGTGACGTTTGTAATATGTGTTTCAGCCAATCAGGTAATTTAAATAGTCACAAGTGCACACATACTGGTGAGAAACCATACCAGTGAGACTTTTGTAATAAGTGCTACTCTTCATCAAGGAATTAAAATAATAGCCACAAACGCTAGCATACAAAAAAACAAGTTATTTATCGATGTAAAATTCTAATTCGAATGACAATGTTGTAAGAATTATAATGATATTATCATGACAAATAAAATATCAGCTCGCTGTGGCGATAAGAAAAATAATTAATAATTTTCAATAAATTAACAACCAGTTCAATAGACACTGATTATATAAAAAATCAAATAAAATGACTTGAATATCAATAACTAGCCGTTACCCGTGGCTCCAATCATGTATATTTAGTTTTTTATACCTTCCCATGCAAACTTCAACACTCTGTTCCACCACTCCTTACGGGTTGTCTTAAAAAATCCTAAAAGACGTGTTTTATTATTAGTGTATTTGCCATAATATGGCACATACACTATTGGCGTCGGTCGGATGGCGGGACCTAGGGGTCGGACCAAAATTTCTCGACGTTTCATAGCCTCCTGAACACTGGCACCATTTTTAAAAATGTTTATATATATATGTATGTATATATATATATATATATATATATATATATATGTGTGTGTGTGTGTGTGTGTGTGTGTGTGTGTGTGTGTACACGATAACTCTCGACAGACTTAATCGATTGAAACGAAATTTGGTACACACATTGGAACCCATCACCGCAAGAAGCCTATTTAAAATGGGCCCGATTGGACCATTTTCAGGGTTGTATTTAGGGGTTCCAAAAAGTTTTTGGGCCCAAAAATACCGAAAAATTTGTCAGAATCGTTTCAAAATTGAAATTTAACTCTTTAGTAAAGATTAAAATGTGCTGCTAAAATTGTAATAAAATCGGCCCGACAGGACCGGACTTTCAAATTTTATGAAAACACTAGTTTGTTGATACGGATTTACTTATGGAAGGGTGTATTTAATTGGGTGTACTGATAAAATCCATGTCTAATATTGAAATTTAGAAAAATTTAATTATTAACTTCCCATTGGAAGTTATTGTAATGGGTCCGAAAATCGAAATCAAAAAGGAAAAAAAATTTTTATGTTTCAAGGTCACTACACTATTTTTACACTACTTTTAGAAAGATGTCTGTGTGTGTGTGTGTGTACGTACGTACGTACGTATGTGTCCATTTCTTTCTAAGACGAAATCTCGAGAACGAAAAATGATATCGACTACGTTGGGGTGCCAATCGACGCGTATTAACGTAAATATGATCTGAAAGGAATTTTTTTTAAATCGGTTCAGCCGTTCTTTTTTCTTAACCAAATAACCTCCAAAAAAGTAGATTTTACACAATATCTCGCGAATAAAAAATTTTATAAAAATCGGGTCAGCGGTTTTTTTTTTTTTTTTTTTTTCTTAATTATTGATGTTTTAATGATTAAAATGATTACTTTTCTGTGTAATATCTAATTTAATTATTATTATTAAATATTTATCAAACTGGGAAGTTCGTCGTGTGGACCTCAAGGGTCGCACTTAAGTCCTAATACACGACCCACCTCACGGCTTGTTTTAAGGGATGTATTAAGGGGTTAAATTTTTTATTTTGTCAAAAAACAAACTTAAGTTTACATAATACTTAATGCCACAATGCCTGTATTAGCAAATACACTATATTGTCGGCAGGGTTTGGCACTGCGACCCGAGTTTTTGTTTTGAAAAGTATTTACACCAAGTTTCACGATAATACCCACAAGGAAAACGATTTTCTATACGAACATTTTCACCCCCTTAGGGGTTTATTTCTTTCTTAGTGCACCTCTACACCCTGTAAGGAACATAACTGTCAATTTTCATGTTTAATGCTGTGCAATACGCCCCCTTTTGACGCCCTTAGTGATTAAATTTCGAAAAATCCCTTCTTAGTGGGTAATTACGTCAGAAAAGGAATCTACTGTCCAAATTTCTATCTTCAGCGGTTTGGCTTAGCCTAGGTGTTGATTAGTTGGCGCAGAGGAATGTGCTGATTGCCTAAACTGCCCCGAGCAGCCGGAGAGTGCGGAGCATGTCTTGCTACAATGTGTTCGCTTTAAGAACAAAAGAGAGGAACTACAGCAACACATGGACATTTCCCTAACAGCGGAAACGTTTGTTGACAGCATGCTGGGCTCGAGGGACAAGTGGGATGGCTGTCACTTTGCAGTTTGCAGCCGCAGTCGTGCAAGCTCTTCGGTGAGATGAGCGGGTGAGGCGTAAGGATGCCTAAGTAGGACCATTCAGCTATCAGCTGAGGCTCCTCTCCACTCTCGAAGGAATGACAAGCAGTCTGTACCGTGGGGAGGACAGATGGAGCGAGTTAAAGAGGGTTTTAGTGGGTATGGGACTGTGCCCGAGACTATTACATATTATATTGATAGAAAAATTAGTGACTAAAGTGGAACATAATGGACGAAATATCGGTAAAAGGACACGGATTGAGTGCAATGTGTCGGTTGTGCTTATCAAAAGGCGTTACGCTATTAGACATCTTTTATTTTTCGGCCGAAATGAGAAATCGACTGTCGAATATAATAATGTGGTGTGCTCCCGTCCAGGTAAATTTGCTTCTTTTCAAAGATTACCGATATGATAGTGAATTAATAAACTAAATTGCTATTTCTTAAAATTAAGGTAAATTTCTCCCTATTACACACGTAGTCTTAATGTGAGAACTTTGATTTCTGGTATTTTTTCTCCAAATGTTTCAAAGGGAAATCAGTTGTTTAGCTGTTCTATAGCAATAGATTGTAATAATTTTAAGTAGCAATATAGCTTTTTAATTTACAACCGAATTTATTTAATTTTTTTTATTCAGTTTATATTTAAGATATGAATACTTACATGATAAACCTGAGTTTTACAAAAGTCGGTACAAATAATACGGAATGTTTATTTTAATTATTTTGCCAATATTTTTAAAATCCAGGAATATTTGAACTTAGAGAATAATTTTCTGGTTTCACGTCCATTGTTGATATAATATAGCAGTTGTTAACGGGAATGTGGACAGGTACTCAAATCAAACACCTTATTAAGCTGCGTATGACGTTTCGCCGGTAATTCCAGCTTCTTCAGATACTAAAAATTACATTAATTAACAAACATGTATGTATAATAAAAAATATAAAAAAGGTTTTTAGGTTATTACCTTAGCTGAATGATGTTTGTGTTATTATTTAAAATAGTCATTATGATATTTATATGTATATTGTATATCCAAAACACAATAGGAAAATATTTTATCTATATATTTTTTTTTTCCGATATTAAAATTAGCTTTATTGTTAAAACGATTAATGACCGAATTCGTTATTATACTGTCTGAAAACACATGGTCTTAGAACGGTTTAGTAAAAAAAAAAAAATGAAAGTGATTATCAGCTGTTTGTTGTCATGCAACCAACATAACAGTGTTGTTATTCCGTTGTGGATTTAGCATGTAAAAAATTAATTAATGAGAACTGTGTATTAATAAATTGTATACTGAGTTCAAATTTTCTGTATCAGTCCTTCTATTAACGGTGTTATGAAAACAACACACTCAGGCAGGATATTAAACTACTTATCTAATCATCCCAGTAACCAAAAACTGGGTGTTATTAAAGGTATGTTACATAGGATTAAAACATTAAGCCATCCTGACTTTCAAGAATCTAATCTTTGTAAATTACAAAATCTGCTTCAAAAGAATAACTATCCACTTAGAGTGATCAACAATTGCTTCAAACACAATATGCACAACAACAATGTTCAAGGATTGAACGATAATCACAATAATAAAATGTTCATTAGATTTCCTTTTATCAATCAACTATCACATAAAATAAACCAACATTTCAGGAATACCAACATTCAGTTAGGATTGTATAACTTACAACAGATAAATCATATTTATTCTAAGTTAAAGGATAAAATTCCAATTCTTGATCGTTCCAACGTGATATATAAAATCCCTTGTGAGTGTGGTGTGTGCTATATTGGCCAAACTAAACAAAAACTTCGCAATAGACTGTATCAGCATAATAAAGATTGTAAAGACCTTAAAAAACTAAAAGATAAAAATAATTTACCTACAGAAGAAAATATTTTTGGACAAAAAACTGCATTAGCCCATCATTATATAACAACCGGACATATGTTCAATTTTGAGCAGGTCACAATTTTAGATGAAGAACCGAACTGGAGAAAACGTAATTTAAGTGAAATGATTTTCATCAAGCAGAATAACACCGTTAATAGAAGGACTGATACAGAAAATTTGAACTCAGTATACAATTTATTAATACACAGTTCTCATTAATTAATTTTTTACATGCTAAATCCACAACGGAATAACAACACTGTTATGTTGGTTGCATGACAACAAACAGCTGATAATCACTTTCATTTTTTTTTTTTACTAAACCGTTCTAAGACCATGTGTTTTCAGACAGTATAATAACGAATTCAGTCATTAATCGTTTTAACAATAAAGCTAATTTTAATATCGGAAAAAAAAATATATAGATAAAATATTTTCCTATTGTGTTTTGGATATACAATATACATATAAATATCATAATGACTATTTTAAATAATAACACAAACATCATTCAGCTAAGGTAATAACCTAAAAACCTTTTTTATATTTTTTATTATACATACATGTTTGTTAATTAATGTAATTTTTAGTATCTGAAGAAGCTGGAATTACCGGCGAAACGTCATACGCAGCTTAATAAGGTGTTTGATTTGAGTACCTGTCCACATTCCCGTTAACAACTGCTATATTAGAGAATAATAAAAAATAATTATTCATGTTATTGTGTTATAATTGAAGAACATGAAACCTTTTTATTTGAAAGAAAAAATGATCTCTCCATTTTCAGATAAAAAGACATGATATAATGCCCAATTTCATTTGCCGCTTATGTTACACCCAACTCAAGAAAATTCACGAGTTCCAGGTGCAAATTGTACAGTCTGATAAAATACTTCGACGCTATCTACAGCAACTGCATACTTCTGACCAACAAATCGAACCTGAATTCTCCATTCAGAAATCAAATGTTACTGAGAAATGTGAATCTATCGTATTTCATAATATATTTGGCATTAACTATAATGCAGACGAAATGGCGCCTTTAAATTATAATTCAGCAAGCAAAAATAACGAAGAAATGCATTTAAAAATCGAAATCAAAGTCGAACCAACAGATGATAATTCATCAAATCTAACAGAATGTGCTGATAATACACTAGAAAGATTATCCAAGGGTTATGGTAGTGAAATCGATTGCGAAGACCCAAAGGTTGATATTAGCTACGACACTAAATTGGTCGAAAACATGAATATTATCGAGAAAGAGGAAAATTTAAAATTAGTGAACAACATTAGCCAGGAAATTTCTTTAAAGTTCGAAATCAAAGACGAACTAGCTGACGATAATTCATTAAATCTAACAGAATGTGCTAACGATACAGTAGGAACTTTATATAACAGTGACGGTAGCGAAATCTGCAGCGAAAACTCAAAGATCAATAGTGACCACCTACCGGGGAATAATGCAGCAGAATGTCTGGCCAAAAGTGGAGAGGGCAAGACGAATATTTCGGTAAATTATGAGAAACAAAACAAAGCAACTGAAGTTAAGAATTACTGTGACATTTGTAGTAAGAGTTTTATCAGTTTTATTAATTTGAAAATTCACATGCGTATACATACGGGTGAGAAGCCATACCAGTGTGACGTTTGTAATAAGTGTTTCGGCGAATCAGGTAATTTAAAGAAACACAAACGCACACATACTGGTGAGAAACCATACCAGTGTGACATTTGTAATAAGTGTTTCAGCGAATCAAGTAAATTAAATCGTCACAAACGCACACATACTGGTGAGAAACCATACCAGTGTGACGTTTGTAATAAGAGTTTCAACCAATCCAGTGATTTAAATAAACACAAGCGCACACATACTGGTGAGAAACCATACCAGTGTGACGTTTGTAAAAAGTGCTTCTCCGTATCAAGTCATTTAATTAGACACAAGCGCACTCATACTGGTGAGAAACCATACCAGTGTGATGTTTGTAAGAAGTGTTTCAGCACATCGGGTTCATTAAATGATCACAAAAGCATACATACTGGTGAGAAACCATATCAGTGTGACATTTGTAATGAGTGTTTCAGCGAATCAGGTTCATTAAATAATCACAAGCGCACACATACTGGTGAGAAACCATGCCAGTGTGACATTTGTAATAAGTGTTTCAGCGAATTAAGTACATTAAATCGTCACAAACGCACACATACTGGTGACAAACCATACCAATGTGACGTTTGTAACAAGTGCTTCTCCTTGTCAGGTAATTTAATTACACACAAGCGCAAACATACTGGTGAGAAACCATATCAGTGTGACATTTGTAATGAGTGTTTCAGCCTATCAGGTAATTTAAATAGTCACAAACGCACACATACTGGTGAGAAACCATACCAGTGTGACATTTGTAATAAGTGTTTCAGCGTATTAGGTACATTAAAGAAACACAAGCGCACACATACTGGTGAGAAACTATACCAGTGAGACGTTTGTAATAAGTGCTACTCTTCATCAAGGAATTAAAATAATAGCCACAAACGCTTGCATAAAAAAAAAACAAGTTATTTATCGATGTAAAATTCTAATTCGAATGACAATGATGTAAGAATTATAATGATATTATCATAACAAACAAAATATCAGCTCGCTGTGGCGATAGGAAAAATAATTAATAATTTTCAATAAATTAACAACCAGTTCAATAGACACTGATTGTATAAAAAATCAAATAATAAATGACTTGAATATCAATAACTAGCCGTTACCCGTTGTTCCAATCATGTATATTTAGTTATTTATACCTTCCCATGCAAACTTGAACACTCTGTTCCACCAATCCTTACGGGTTGTCTTAAAAAATCCTAAAAGACGTGTTTTATTATTTGTTTTGAAGAGTATTTACACCAAGTTTAACGATAATACCCACAGGGAAAACGATTTTCTATACGAACATTTTCACCCCCTTAGGGGTTCATTTCTTTCTTAGTGCACCTCTACACCCTGTAAGGAACATAACTGTCAATTTTCATGTTTAATGCTGTGCAATACGCCCCCTTTTGACGCCCTTAGTGATTAAATTTCGAAAAATTCCTTCTTAGTGTATGCTTACGTCAGAAAAGGAATCTACTGTCCAAATTTCAAATTTCTAGCTTCAGAGGTTTGGCTTAGCCTAGGTGTTGATTAGTTGGCGCAGAGGAATGTGCTGATTGCCTAAATTGCCCCGAGCAGCCGGAGAGTGCGGAGCATGTCTTGCTACAATGTGTTCGCTTTAAGAACGAAAGAGAGGAACTACAGCAACACATGGGCATTTCCCTAGATAGATAGATATTTATTTGATCACAATCGACACTGACAGAATGTATGTGACAAGTCAAAATAAGTATATGTTAATTGAAATCATAAAATTCTTTCAAATCATAAAAGCAATTCACAATCAGGAAATTTTTCAATGTGCGTTTAAAAGAGCTAAAGTTGCTGTCTCGAATTGATATAGGCAGTCTGTTGTAAATTTTACAGCCAGAACCAAGTGGTCCTCTGCCGTAAAATGATAGTCGGTAGTTTTGGATATATATCTCATTGTTTTGACGCGTTTGGTGACTGTGAACAGTGCTAACAGCGGAAACGTTTGTTAACAGCATGCTGGGCTCGAGGGACAAGTGGGATGGCTGTCACTTTGCAGCCGCAGTCGTGCAAGCTCTGCGGAGAGATCATGAGATGAGCGGTTGAGGCGTAAGGATGCCTAAGTAGGACCATTCAGCTGAGGCTCCCCTCCCCTCTCGTAGGAATGACAAGCCGTCTGTACCGCGGTGAGGACAGATGGAGCGAGTTAGAGAGGGTTTTAGTGGGTATGGACTGTGCCCGAGACTATTACATATTATAGATAGATAGATAGATTCTTTTATTGCGACAGACTAGTCTGTATAATAGCGTCATAATAACAAAAATACAGTAGGTATTATAATATTTTAACAAAAATTAAAAACAAATGGTTGTTGTAATCTTACAATAGTAGAAGTACATAAAAGAGACACTATACGATCGGTGTACAAACACAATGTACAGAGCTATCAAAAAAGGACGTTACGTCATAAAAACAGTTTTCTTTTAATATATTCAAAATATTTTTTTTAAATTTTGGATGTTTTAGATTTTTAAGACATATATGCAAATTATTAAATAATTTTTGACCCATGTAATGTGGTCCTTGTTTATATAATTCTAGATTACATTTTGGTAGTCTAATTGCAGGACCAAGTCTGGTATTATAATCATGTTCGTCATTGTTGTATTGCACACTCTCTATGTTTAATTTTATATATAGCAGTGTTTCTAAAATGTATATACATGGAAGTGTTAATATTTTGTATTGATAGAAAAATTAGTGACTAAAGTGATAATGGACGAAATATCGGTAAAAGGACACGGATTGAGTGCAATGTGTCGGTTGTGCTTATCAAAAGGCGTTACGCTATTAGACATCTTTTATTTTTCGGCCGAAATGAGAAATCGACTGTCGAATATAATAATGTGGTGTGCTCCCGTACAGGTAAATTTGCTTCTTTTCAAAGATTACCGATATGATAGTGATACATAATATGTATCACATCGAGAAATTATATAGTGAAATAATAAACTAAATTGCTATTTAAAATTAAGGTAAACTTCTCCTTGTTACACACGTAGTCTAAATGTGAGAACTTTGATTTCTGGTGTTTTTTCTCCGAAAAAATATATGTTTCAAAGGGAAATCACTTGTTTATCTGTTCTATAGCAATAGATTATATTAATTTTAAATAGCAATATAATTTATTAATTTACAACCGAATCTATTTAATTTTATAATTCAGTTTATATTTAAGATATGAATACGTGATAAACCTGAGTTTTGCAAAAGTCGATGCAAAAATAAAATAGTGACATAAATAATACAGAATGATTATTTTAATTATTTTGCCAATATTTTTAACATCCAGAAATATTTGAACTTAGAGAATAATAATATATAATTATTCATAACCTTTTTATTTGGAAAAAAAATGATCTCTCGATTTTCAGATAAAAAGACATGATATAATGCCCAATTTCATTTGCCGCTTATGTTACACTCAACTCAAGAAAATTCACGAGTTCCAGTTGCAAATTATACAATCTGACAAAACGCTTCGACGCTATCTACAGCAACTGAATACTTCTGACCAAAAATTCAAGCATGAATTCTCCATTCAGAAGTCAGATGCCACTGAGAAATATGAATCTTTTGTATTTCATAATATATTTGGCATTAACTTTAATGCAGACGAAATGGCGCCTTTAAATTATAATTCAGCAAGCAAAAATAACGAAGAAATGCATTTAAAATTCGAAATCAAAGTCGAACCAACAGATGATAATTCATCAAATCTAACAGAATGTGCTGATGATACACTAGAAAGATTATCCAAGGGTTATGGTAGTGAAATCGATTGCGAAGACCCAAAGGTTGATATTAGCTACGACACTAAATTGGTCGAAAACATGAATATTATCGAGAAAGAGGAAAATTTAAAATTAGTGAACAACATTAGCCAGGAAATTTCTTTAAAGTTCGAAATCAAAGACGAACTAGCTGACGATAATTCATTAAATCTAACAGAATGTGCTAACGATACAGTAGGAACTTTATATAACAGTGACGGTAGCGAAATCTGCAGCGAAAACTCAAAGATCAATAGTGACCACCTACCGGGGAATAATGCAGCAGAATGTCTGGCCAAAAGTGGAGAGGGCAAGACGAATATTTCGGTAAATTATGAGAAACAAAACAAAGCAACTGAAGTTAAGAATTACTGTGACATTTGTGGTAAGAGTTTTATCAGTTTTATTAATTTGAAAATTCACATGCGTATACATACGGGTGAGAAGCCATACCAGTGTGACGTTTGTAATATGTGTTTCAGCCAATCAGGTTATTTAAATAGTCACAAACGCACACATACTGGTGAGAAACCATACCAGTGTGACATTTGTAATAAGTGTTTCAGCGAATCAAGTAAATTAAATCGTCACAAACGCACACATACTGGTGAGAAACCATACCAGTGTGACGTTTGTAATAAGAGTTTCAACCAATCCAGTGATTTAAATAAACACAAGCGCACACATACTGGTGAGAAACCATACCAGTGTGGCGTTTGTAATAAGTGTTTCGGCGAATCAGGTAATTTAAAGAAACACAAGCGCACACATGCTGGTGAGAAACCATACCAGTGTGGCGTTTGTAATAAGTGTTTCAACCAATCCAGTGATTTAAATAAACACAAGCGCACACATACTGGTGAGAAACCATACCAGTGTGGCGTTTGTAATAAGTGTTTCAACCAATCCAGTGATTTAAATAAACACAAGCGCACACATACTGGTGAGAAACCATACCAGTGTGATGTTTGTAAGAAGTGTTTCAGCACATCGGGTTCATTAAATGATCACAAACGCATACATACTGGTGAGAAACCATATCAGTGTGACATTTGTAATAAGTGTTTCAGCCTATCAAGTCCTTTTAATAAACACAAACGCACACATACTGGTGAGAAATCATACCAGTGTGACGTTTGTAATAAGTGTTTCAGCGAATCAGGTTCATTAAATAATCACAAGCGCACACATACTGGTGAGAAACCATACCAGTGTGACGTTTGTAATAAGTGTTTCGGCGAATCAGTTAAATTAAAGAAACACAAGCGCACACATACTGGTGAGAAACCATACCAGTGTGACGTTTGTAATAAGTGTTTCGGCGAATCAGGTAAATTAAAGAAACACAATCGCACACATACTGGTGAGAAACCATACCAGTGTGACGTTTGTAATAAGTGTTTCAGCGAATTAGATACATTAAAGAATCACAAGCGCACACATACTGACGACAAACCATACCAATGTGACGTTTGTAACAAGTGCTTCTCCTTGTCAGGTAATTTAATTAGACACAAGCGCACACATACTGGTGAGAAACCATACCAGTGTGACGTTTGTAATAAGTGTTTCAGCGAATCAGGTTTATTAAATAATCACAAGCGCACACATACTGGTGAGAAACCATACCAGTGTGACGTTTGTAATATGTGTTTCAGCCAATCAAGTTATTTAAATAGTCACAAACGCACACATACTGGTGAGAAACCATACCAGTGTGACATTTGTAATAAGTGTTTCAGCGAATCAAGTAAATTAAATCGTCACAAACGCACACATACTGGTGAGAAACCATACCAGTGTGACGTTTGTAATAAGTGTTTCAGCGAATTAGATACATTAAAGAAACACAAGCGCACACATACTGGTGACAAACCATACCAATGTGACGTTTGTAACAAGTGCTTCTCCTTGTCAGGTAATTTAATTAGACACAAGAGCAAACATACTGGTTAGAAACCATACCAATGTGACGTTTGTAATATGTGATTCAGCCAATTAGGTAGTTTAAATAGTCACAAACGCACACATACTGGTGAGAAACCATACCAGTGAGACTTTTGTAATAAGTGCTACTCTTCATCAAGGAATTAAAATAATAGTCACAAACGCCTGCATACAAAAAAAAAACAAGTTATTTATCGATGTAAAATTTAATTCGAATGACAATGATGTAAGATTTATAATGATATTATCATGACAAATAAAATATTAGCTCGCTGTGGCGATAAGAAAAATAATTAATAATTTTCAATAAATTAACAACCAGTTCAATAGACACTGATTATATAAAAAATCAAATAATAAATGACTTGAATATCAATAAGTAGCCGTTACCCGTGGCTCCAATCATGTATATTTAGTTTTTTATACCTTCCCATGCAAACTTGAACACTCTGTTCCACCACTCCTTACGGGTTGTCTTAAAAAAATCATAAAAGACGTGTTTTATTATTTGTTTTGAAGAGTATTTACACCAAGTTTAACGATAATGCCCACAGGGAAAACGATTTTCTATACGAACATTTTCACCCCCTTAGGGTTGATTTCTTTCTTAGTGCACCTCTACACCCTGTAAGGAACATAACTGTCAATTTTCATGTTTAATGCTATGCAATACGCCCCCTGTTGACCCCCTTAGTGATTAAATTTCGATAAATCCGTTCTTAGTGGGTGCTTACGTCAGAAAAGGAATCTACTGTCCAAATTTCTAGCTTCAGCGGTTTGGCTTAGCCTAGGTGTTGATTAGTTAGCGCAGAGGAATGTGCTGATTTCCCAAATTGCCCCGAGCAGCTGGAGAGTGCGGAGCATGTCTTGCTACAATGTGTTCGCTTTAAGAACGAAAGAGAGGAACTACAGCAACACATGGGCATTTCCCTAACAGCGGAAACGTTTGTTAAGAGCATGCTGGGCTCGAGGGACAAGTGGGATGGCTGTCACTTTGCAGCCGCAGTCGTGCAGGCTCTGCGGAGAGATGAGCGGGTGAGGCGTAAGGATGCCTAAGTAGGACCATTCAGCTATCAGCTGAGGCTCCCCTCCACTCGAAGGAATGACAAGCCGCCTGTACCGCGGGGAGGACAGATGGAGCGAGTTAGAGTGGGTTTTAGTGGGTATGGGGCTGTGCCCGAGTCTCACACTACCCAGGGCTATCTTCCCTGGGTGTAAATGCATTTACTCCTCCGCAAAAAAAAGGTGTTGATTAGTCAAAAGAACCCTACACCCACGTTTTACCTCCTTAAGGGTTGATTTTTAAAAAATGCTCGAATATGGGTTTGCTTATTTTTTTAAAGAAGAGAATATGTTGAACTCAATACCTACCTGAGTACCTCTCACCTGAACGATTTGTGAGATATTAACATTTTGTCAAAAAAACTCTACACTCCTGTTTGACCCTCTCATGGGTTGAATTTCGAAAAATCCTTTCTTAGCGGATGCCTACATCCTGTAAGGAACCTACCTGCCAAATTTCTGTAGTTCCTGAGATTTCGTGATGAATATGAATCAATCAGTCAGTCAGGACATTTTTTTTTATAATATTTAGAAAGAAATATTATTACTTCCCACCTCTACTATGGTTAGGAAGTAATGGATTTAGTCCGAAAAAAATATTTCGAGATTTTAACAGATCTTCACGTTTTGAGACCCTAGCAATCGTTTAAGATCATTTTCTGACTGATGTCTGTATGTGCGTGTGTTTGTGGTCAATTTTTCGCCTGCGATATCGTAAAAACGGAACAACATACGGCCATGCCGATTGTTCTATTGTGTTAATCAGCCTTTAACTTAGATCTGAGGAGATTTTGAGTCAAATCGGTTCAGTGGATCCTGAGAAATTAAAAAAAATATTCTCAATGTCACGTATTAACATAGGTAAAAAAAAAAAATATAAATGAATTCTAGATGTTATAATATGAAAAAAATGTAAATATTTTTTTCTCTTAAATGTATAGTTTTCGAGAAAAAAAATATTTTACTAAAAAAAAGAAAATTGTACCTAAATCAAGGAACCATAATTTTTGCTATATTACTAGCCATCAGTAGATCACCAAACCAAAAAGATGGCCATGCTTTTTTTCAAAGAATAAAAAAGAGTGTTGTATGTTGAATTTAAATACGACTGTATTAATAATTTGATTTTGGAAAGATTCAGTCAAATATTGTAGCCATTGACAAAAATAAAATTTTTGCAAAATTAGTCAAAAAATGTTATTAGTAGGTATAGAAATAGATAGTAACATATTAGACGTTTCGCCATTAAGGCATCATCAGTAATAGTAATCTGTAAGGAGAAATTATTATTTTTATAATTTAGTTATAAGTAGTAATTAAATTAGATATAGGAAGATAAAGAATTTTTTTTTTTATACTTACTATGCATTTTAAAAGTTGTGTTTTTTATATTATAGTTTTAAGAAATATTGTATATTATTGAAATTTGTAGTAATAATATCAGTAATGTTATATGAAGTAAGAAATACATTATTGAAAATAATAATAATAATAATAATGTATTTCTTACTTCATATAACATTACTGATATTATTACTACAAATTTCAATAATATACAATATTTCTTAAAACTATAATATAAAAAACACAACTTTTAAAATGCATAGTAAGTATAAAAAAAAAATTCTTTATCTTCCTATATCTAATTTAATTACTACTTATAACTAAATTATAAAAATAATAATTTCTCCTTACAGATTACTATTACTGATGATGCCTTAATGGCGAAACGTCTAATATGTTACTATCTATTTCTATACCTACTAATAACATTTTTTGACTAATTTTGCAAAAATTTTATTTTTGTCAATGGCTACAATATTTGACTGAATCTTTCCAAAATCAAAATAAAAAAGAGTGTTTATTTTTTGCAAATATTTACTAGGTGGGAAGTATAGGACTGGTCATCAGTCGAATTTTTTTTACTTAGAACTACTTCTTAAGTTCTTTCCCGGCGGTAGATAGGTCGTAAAATGATGCGTTACAATTTTTTTAATCAAAAAAATAAGACGATAAAGCACTTTTTAGCTAATCAAGAGGAAATAAAAAGCTAGAAAAACATCCATTTTTGCATTTATAACAAGTGCAAATACTTATAATAATTAATATGCTATATAATCATGCACTCTTGGATGCAGCGCCGGCAGAACAGACAAATTTCGAGTGTCGAGTAAAAAAGTGAGGGGGGATTGGAGAGGGTTTTTTTCTTAATTTCTTAATTGCAGATTATAGACGCGACGACAACTCAGGTTATTAGCGTCTTCAACACAACAAATAATCCATTTGTGTATTAGAATGCGCTAGCCGGCATACATAAACCGACTGGTACGAGCTCGGATCCATGGGAGCACTAATTCTCACAAAACATTGGAATGCAAACTACATTCCAATGTTTCCCCTGAGAGAAAATCGTATTATAAAAGATCGATACTCAATATATCGATACAGTATCGATCCAGTATTCCAGAACATAATAACGAGCAAAAAAGAAACCTGTAGTCCGGCTAGTAACCATTCGAAGAACTAGACTAGACAATGTATCGATACGCACCAAAATGTATCGATACTCATTATGTATCGCATTAAAAAATCGGTATACAAAATATCGAGTTTCGAAAGCTACAATATCGATACACTAAAATATCCCGTATCGGGCATCCCTAGTAGTTAGTGATGGGCAGAATCGAATTCTTTTAAGAATCGAAAACCCGGTAGGTATTCGAATACTTTTAAGAATCGAATGAGTATTTGAGAACTGAGAATATTATGAATAATATAATACCTATATTATTCCATAATATTCTCGGTTCTCCCTTCTCATATTGTGATATTCTTATTTCTTTGCACCGCGACAATGTCATAATACCATAGTCTGTACGGACTCTACCGATTAGTACCGATTGACTTTGACTGGATGAGTACCGGAATCGAGAACCGAGAACGCCGAATACTCCCATCTCTACTAGTAGTAGATTCGAGTAAGTGTAACAATAGTACATGGATTATAGGGTAGCAGGACTACAGTCGTAAATTATACGGTATTCTTTGATTATACCGGGCATATGTATATCGATAAAAAAAAACTAAACAAAGTAGTGCATAGTAAAACAAAATATCGGTAAAAGGACACGACTTTTATTTTTCGAATATAATTATCTGATGTGCTCCCGTTCAAGTAAGTCTGCTCCCTTTTAAAGATTACCGATACCTATCATACATAATAGTTATAACATCGGTATATTTAACGATTTAGATGTGAATTAATAAATTAAATTGCTATTTAAAATTAAAAAAAAAAAAAATCTACATGACACATTTTTTTTTGTAAATTTTTTAGTGATAAGTTTAATCTGTCATTTTTTTTTTCAAAGATATATTCCAAGGGGAAATCAGCTCTTTAGCTGTTCTGTGACAATGGACACAGTTAATATGTTCGTCTCCAAATTAACTAAAAAACCCATGTGTGTATTAGATAGAAATTAAGCATATTCAATATAATCAATATTGGTAGGTATTAGGTATGTGATTATATTATAAATTGTAAATAGCAATATAGTTTATTAATTCACAACTGATTCTATTTAATTTTATAATTTTTTAGTTCCAAATTAAGACGAATCCATGATAAACCTGAGCTAGTAACATAAATAATACACTGATGTTTATTTTTTTATTATTTCGCCAAGATTTTTAAAATCTAGATATAATTGAACTCCAAGAATGATTACATATTATTATTTAGGTAGTGTTATTATTATATACTATGAGCATAAAACCTTTACATTTATTTGAAAAAAAGACCTCTTGATTTTCAGATAAAAAGACATGATGTGATGCCCAATTACATATTCTGCCACTTATGTTACACTCAACTTAAGAATATTCACGAGTTCCAGGTGCAAATTGTATAGTCTGATAAAACGCTTCGACGCTATCTACAGCATACTTCTGATCAACAAATCAAGTCTGAATTCTCCATTCAGAAATTAAATCTCATTGAGAAATGTGAATCTATTGTATTTCATCATATATTTGGCTTAAAACCTTAGTGCAGATGAAATGGCGTCTTTAAATTATAATTCAGCAAACAAAATTAACGAAGAAATGCATTTAAAATTCGACATCAAATTCGAACCAACAGAAGATAATTCATCAAATCTAACAGAATGTGCTGATGATACACTAGAAAGATTATCCAAGGGCTATAGTACTAAAATCTTTTGCGGAGACTCAAAGGTTGATGTTAGCTACGACACTAAATTGTTCGAAAACGTGGATATTATCGAAAAAGAGGAAAATTTTAAATCAGCGAACAAAATTAACCAGGAAATTCCATTAAAATTCGAAATCAAAGACGAAGTAGCTGATGTTAATCCTTTAACTCTAGTAGAATGTGTTGATGATACTGTAGAAAATTTATTCAAGGATTATGGTAGTGAAATCGTTGGCAAAGACTCAAAGGTTGGTGTTAGCTACGACGCTAAGTTGTTCGAAAACATCGATATTATCGGGAAAGAGGAAAATTTTAAATTAGCGAAAAAAATTAAACAGGAAATGCCTTTAAAATTCGAAATCAAAGACGAACTTGCTGATGATAATTTATTAAATCTAACAGAATGTGCTAACGATACAGTCGGAACTTTATATAACAGTGACGGTAGCGAAATCTGCAGCGAAAACTCAACGATCAATAGTGACCACCTATCGGGGAATAATGCAGCAGAATGTCTGGCCAAAAGTGGAGAGGGCAAGAAAAATATTTCGGTAAATTATAAGAAACATAAAAAAGCAATTGAAGTTAAGTATTTCTGTGACATTTGTAATAAGAGTTTTACCAGATCTTGCGATTTGAAAACTCACATGCGTATACATACGGGTGAGAAGCCATACCAGTGTGACGTTTGTAATAAGTGTTTCAGCAAATCAAGAATTTTAATTATCCACAAACGCATACATAATGATGAGAAACCATATCAGTGTGACGTTTGTAATAAGTATTTCAACACATCAGGTGCTTTGAATAATCACAAGCGCACACATACTGGTGAGAAACCATACCAGTGTGATGTTTGCAATAAGTGTTTCAGCACATCGGGTTCATTAAATGATCACAAGCGCACACATACTGGTGAGAAACCATACCAGTGTGACGTTTGTAAAAAGTGCTTCTCCGTATCAAGTCATCTAATTAGACACAAGCGCACACATACTGGTGAGAAACCACACCAGTGTGACATTTGTAAGAAGTGTTTCAGCGAATCAGGTAAATTATATATTCACAAACGAACACATACTGGTGAGAAACCATACCAATGTAACGTTTGTAATAAATTTTTTAGTGAGTTAGGTAAGTTATATATTCACAAACGAACACATACTGGTGAGAAACCCTACATGTGTGACGTTTGTAAAAAGTGCTTCTCCGTGTCGAGTCATTTAGTTAATCACAAGCGCAAACATACTGGTGAGAAACCATACCAATGTGACGTTTGTAATAAGTGTTTCAGCGAATCAGGTAAATTAAATAGTCACAAACGCACACACACTGGTGAGAAACCATACCAGTGTGACATTTGTAATAAGTGCTACACTTTATCAAGTAGTTTATATAGTCACAAACGCTTGCATACTATAAACAAGTTCATTTTCGATGAGAAATTTTAATTCTAGGATTGACAGTGACTACTGATTTATCAAAAAAATGTTAGTAGGTATCTATTGGGATCCGTCAAATGAGTATATGACAACTGATGGCAGAAAATTGTACTAAAACGAGGGAAAATTTTACATGCTAACAGTGCAAATTTATCGTGAAATTGTTTATTACAAATATAAAACAAGTAAAATAAACAAAAAGTTTATCGAAAATGGAATTCGCGACGTTTTCTAATATCATGCCATTAAACACTGTCAGTTATTGCCGTGTAAAACTTACTTTACAGAGAATTATTTTCTGATGAAATGTGGAAAAATTGTATTTATGAATTAAAAAAATATTTTATATTAATAATAAGATGTACTTATTATCATACTGCACAACAATAGTTGAATCCCTGATGATTGGCAAATTTATAGGATTAATTTTGTATACAAATATTTTGAGGTTAGTAACTTACCCACTTATTACAATATAACTTATTATGTTGCAATTATGTGTTTACATTATTCACCTAACCCAACCTTAAAGGCGCATTGAACGTGGATGATTAATTTCGTGGAGATTTTCTTTTAATTTTGATGTTTTTAAGCAATATGTCGTAAAGATTACTGCTTTTGACAGTTCATTTTGCATGCATTTTTCTCGATATATTTCCGACATTTGATAATATGCCCGGCTTTGAGAATCCGTTCTCCTTCAACAAAATTCCTTTGTTTAGGATTCGTACCGGCCCAATCCATTTCAACTTATATTTATATTTATCACTTATATTTATCATTTCTTATCACTTTGAAAATCATAAAATTACACGCAAAAGTATACGCCGTATATGAAATTTCCCTCCCTCTGCGCCATGTTTTTTAATCTCCACCTATCTGACGGATCCCAATTGATGTAAGATTTTTAATGATACGTTGACAAATAAAAGCTCTGGTCACTGTGATGTTAAGAAAAATAAATACATTTCAATAAACTAACAACAAGTTCAACCACTGAGATACAATAATGCTGTAAATCTCAGTCCCAATACCATGCGTAAAGATAGACATAGTTAATTGGGCCACCTGTCTTTTTTTAATGCTTGGATGTTTATGTTTTATTTTTACGTCATGGTTAACAATTATTATAAGAACAGTAAAATAAATAAAAGTCAATGATTTTTCGTGTAGGTACCAAAGAACGACGTCTCGTTACTTTTTCAAGTGCTTTAAACAAACACATTTTTACAATAATTATATTAAATTTAATTAGTTACTTTTAGAAATTATCATATTTTAGAAACGTCCGTACAGATATTGTAGATTTAGGACGCTCGACAACTGAGGACATAAGCGTCTGTGAAACGTCGCACAATATTACCTACATAAAAAATCAATGAGAATAGCCGAGCGTGTGGCAATGCTGTTGTTTACATGGCGTTGCTATGGTTCCTCTATTACAAGTTCCCGGGTTCTAGCCCAAGAGCTGGTAAAAGTGTCCATTGGATTTTCAATTTATTATTAAAAAAAAAATAATGAATTGAAAATATGAATTGGTGCTAGGCCCAAATAACCTTAGCTGTTGGCAGGGCCGGCGCGTCAAAATATGCCGCCTAAGGCGAATACAACTTTTGCCGCCCCCCCACATATTAAAAAAATTAATAAACCGATGATATATTTTATTTACTTAACAAATAAAAAACAAATGTAAAACGTGAAATATATACGTACACAGACACAGTGCACGAATAAACGCTGCCTGGCTGCCTGTAATTTGTAAATACCCCCTTTACAACTTATGGTATTTGCGCCGAGCGGCTGGGCGACATGCGACATCTTTTATCTAGTAGTAGAAGGTAGAACTAAGAATCGGTGAAAACTCGAACAATATAATCATGTTTAAAAAGTAGAATATCGCACGAAAAATTCGCTGCTACAAAAATAAGCCGCCCTAAAAATATGGCGCCGTAAGGCGATCGCCTGTCCGACCAGGCGCACGTGCCGGCCCTGGCTGTTGGTGGTATTTAAAACACAATTTTAACCAATTCGCATAGTTATAGCAATGGTATATATTATTTTAATTAGGTTTTTTTTTGTTGCTTATGATTTTAGAGAAAAATGTAGTGATAATTAATGTCGAATAAAATTGTATATATATAGTGTGCAAATTTAGTTTGGAACAATCAATATTATAAAAAATCGTATACACGTCAATTTTATTTTTTTAAAGTCCATGTTTTTTGTAATATTTTTTTAACCCCATCCCTTTTCGCCATGACGTCGCCTTTTTAGTGTTCCGTACCTCAGAATGAAAAAACGGAACCCTTCTAAGAACACTTGGTTGTCCGTCTGCTAAGAGCCTTTTTCTCAGAAACGGTATCAAGTTGAATTTAATGTCAAAACCTAAGGTCTACGACCCCATAAACATGTAAAAAATTCAACTCAAAGCAACAAAAATATAAAAAAATGTATTTTATTGGCACTAAAACCTATAAGTAGGGTAGGGTATTTCCCTTTGATAATAGTCTAGTCAACGAATGATCCTAGCCGGAAAGAATGAGCGCAAAAAACAACTTCGAGACTTTGTTTGGACTGGTTAATAAAAAAACATAAGAAGTTCTTGAACCTCGGGTGGGCGCAAGTGAGGGGGAGCACTACAAAGGTCCCTTTTTTTGGTTTTTCGCGTATAGCTCGAAAACAGTTGGTCCTACAAAAAAATTCCATGCATGAAAATTGTAGCTGACAGAATTTTCTACGTTTTTTGTATTTGAGGGTTTTTCTATCTCCAAGCGTTAACGAGTTACACGCCTCTGAAAACTTTGGATAAGATAAAATGGTAAACTAATATACCATTTTCAAGGAAATTTAATTCTAGACAACTTTTTCTGTAAAATGAAAGGCTGAAGCGCTAAAGAGGAAAGTTCTGCAAAAAAATGTGGTGCGAAAAATGTTTTTTCGAAAAATAGCGGTTGCGTACTTAACTCGTTAACGGTTGAAGACAGAAAAAAACCTCAAATATAGAAACAAATAAATTCCCGAAGGGCCGAAGTCGGTTTTTGCGTTTATTGACTTTTCGGCTAGACTTATCTTTAGAGCACTAATTGACTGAGCTATTGAAATGACGTATGTACAGAATAACAAATATCTCGAAAAAAATTAGTGACAAAGTGGCACATAATGAACGAAATATTGATAAAAGGACACGGCTTAAGTACAATGTGTCGGTTGTGCTTATCAAAAGGCGTTACGCTCTTAGACATCTTTTATTTTTCGGCCGAAATGAGAAATCGACTGTCGAATATAATAATGTGGTGTGCTCCCGTCCAGGTAAATTTGCTTCTTTTCAAAGATTACCGATATGATAGTGATAAATAATATGTATAATAATGTATCACATCGATAAATTAAATAGTGAATTAATAAACTAAATTGCTATTTAAAATTAAGGTAAATTTCTCCCTGTTACACACGTAATCTAAATGTGAGAACTTTGATTTCTGATATTTTTTCTCCGAAAAAATATATGTTTCAAAGGAAAAGAGTTGTTTATCTGTTCTATAGCAATAGATTATATTAATTTTAAATAGCAATATAGTTTATTAATTTACAACCGTATCTATTTAATTTTGATAATTCAGTTTATATTTAAGATATGAATACATGATAAACCTGAGTTTTGCAAAAATCGATGCAAAAATAAAATAGTGATATAAATAATACAGGTGTTTATTTTAATTATTTTGCCAATATTTGTAAAATTAAGAAATTTTTGAACTTAGAGAATAAAAATATATAATTATTCATGTTATTGTTATAATTTAAGCGGATGAAACATTTTTATTTGAAAAAGAATGATCTGTCGATTTTCAGATAAAAAGATATGATATAATGCCCAATTTCATTTGCCGCTTATGTTACACCCAACTCAAGAAAATTCACCAGTTCCAGGTGCAAATAGTACAATCTGACAAAACACTTCGACGCTATGTCCAGCAACTGCATACTTCTGACCAACAAATCAAGCATGAATTCTCCATTCAGAAGTCAGATGCCACTGTGAAATGTGAATCTATTGTATTTCAAAATATATTTGGCTTAAACCTTAATGCAGACGAAATGGCGCCTTTAAATTATAATTCAGCAAACAAAATTAACGAAGAAATGGATTTAAAATTCGAAATCAAATTCGAACCAACAGAAGATAATTCATCAAATCTAACAGAATGTGCTGATGATACAGTAGAAAGATTATCCAATGGTTATGGTAGTGAAATCGTTTGTGAAGACACAAAGGTCGATGTTAGCTTCGAGGGTAAATTGTTCGAAAACATGGATATTATCGGGAAAGAGGAAAATTATAAATCAGCGAGCCAAATTAAACAGAAAACTCCTTTAAAATTCGAAATCAAAGACGAACTAGCTGATGATAATTCATTAAATCTAACAGAATGTGCTAACGATACAGTAGGAACTTTATATAACAGTGACGGTAGCGAAATCTGCAGCGAAAACTCAAAGATCAATAGTGACCACCAACCGGGGCAAATTATAGCAAAATGTCTGCCCAAAAGTGAGGGCAAGAAAAATATTTCGGTAAATTATGAGAAACATAAAAAAGCAACTGAAGATAAGTATTACTGTGACATTTGTAATAACAGTTTTACCAGATATTTTAATTTAAAAATTCACATGCGTATACATACGGGTGAGAAGCCATACCAGTGTGACGTTTGTAATGAGTGTTTCAGCATATCAAGTACATTAAATAAACACAAGCGCACACATACTGGTGAGAAAGCATACCAGTGTGATGTTTGTAATAAGTGTTTCAGCGAATCAGGTTATTTAAATCAACACAAACGCACACATACTGGTGAGAAAGCACACCAGTGTGACGTTTGTAATAAGTGTTTTAGCCAATTGGGTTCATTATATACTCACAAGCGCACACATACTGGTGAGAAACCATACCAGTGTGACGTTTGTAATAAGTGTTTCAGCACATCAGGCTCATTAAATAATCACAAGCGCACACATACTGGTGAGAAACCATACCAGTGTGACGTTTGTAATAAGTGTTTTAGATATTCAAGTCATTTAATTCCTCACAAACGCTTACATACTGGTGAGAAACCATACCAGTGTGACGTATGTAATAAGTGTTTCAGCGAATCAGGTTCATTTAATAATCACAAGCGCACACATACTGGTGAGAAACCATACCAGTGTGACGTTTGTAATAAGTGTTTCAGCGCATTAGGTACATTAAAGAATCACAAGCGCACACATACTGGTGAGAAACCATACCAGTGTGATGTTTGTAATAAATGTTTCTGCACATCAGGCTCATTAAATATACACAAGCGCACACATACTGGTGTTTCAGCCATACAAGATATTTAATTCCCCACAAACGCTTACTTACATACTGGAGAGAAACCATACTAGTGAGACGTTTGTAATAAGTGCTACCCTTCATCAAGGAATTAAAAGTCACAAACGCTTGCATACAAAAAAACAAGTTATTTATCGATGTGAAATTTTAATTCGAATGACAATGATGTAAGACTTGTAATGATATTATGATGACAAATAAAATCTCAGCTCGCTGTAATGATAAGAAAAATAAATACTTTTTAATAAATTAACAACCAGTTCAACAGACACTGATTATATAAAAAAATCAAATAATAAATTGACTTGAATATCAATAACTAGCCGTTACCCGTGGCTCCACACACGTATGTTTAGTTTTTTATACCTTCCCATGCAAACTTCAATACTCTGTTCCACTACTCCTTGTCTTAAAAAATCTTAAAAGACGTGTTTTATTATTTGTTTTGAAGAGTATTTACACCAAGTTTCACGATAATACCCGCAGGGAAAACGATTTTCTATACGAACATTTTCACCCCCTTAGGGGTTTATTTCTTTCTTAGTGCACCTCTACACCCTGTAATGAACATAACTGTCAATTTTCATGTTTAAGGCTGTGCAATACCCCCCCTTTTTAGGGTTGCCACCTGCCGCTAGTTGATTAAAGGGTTACCAGTATAAAAAATACGGGTTTTAGATATTTTTACGGGAGACAATTAAAACAGCAATGTTTAATGAAGATAATCTATTTTTTAAATTTATATTTATGGTTAGAAGAAACAACTTTTAAAAGCTCTTCATTTTGAGAAGCAAATATTTAAAAATCTTTGCAAGATAACTTAAAATTACATTTGACTTGTAACTTTACCCCGTATTTTATTTTCGAAATTATGGGTTTTTGTATTATCTTAGCCTGAAAAACGGGGTAACCCGTAAAATACGGAGAATCTGGCAACCCTACCCCTTTTGAACCCCTTGGTGGTTGAATTTCGATAAATTCCTTCTTAGTGGGTGCTTACGCCAGAAAAGGAATCTAACTGTCTAAATTTCTAGCTTCAGCGGTTTGGCTTGGCCTGGGTGTTGATTAGTCAAAAGAATCCTACACCCACGTTTTACCCCCTTAAGGATTGAATTGTAAAAAATGCTCGAATATGGGTTTGCTTATTTTTTTAAAGAAGAGTTAATATGTTGAAATCTATTCCTACCTGAGTACCTCGCATCTTAACGATTTGTGAGATTTTATTTTGTCAAAAAAACTCTACACCCCTGTTTGACCCTCTCATAGGTTGTATTTCAAAAAATCCTTTCTTAGATGATGCCTACGTCCTATAACGAACCTACCTACTAAATTTCGAGTTTGTAGTTCCTGAGATTTCGTGATGAATATGAATCAATCAGTCAGTCAGGACATTTCTTTTTATAATATTTAGACGTAAATATTATTTTTTACTTAGAACTACTTCTTCCCCGACTGTATATAGGCGTAAAATGATGCGTTGCAATTTGTTTAATAAAAAAAAAAATAAGAAAATAAAGCACTTCTTAGCTAATAAAGAGGAAATAAAAAGTTTAAAAAAATCATTCATTTTTGCTCTTAAAACAAGTGCAAATACTTGCAATAATTAATATGCTATGATCATGCACTCTTGGATGTAGCGCCGGCAGAACAAATAAATTTCGAGTGTCGAATTGGAGAGGGTTTTTTTTTTCTTAATTTCTTAATTGTAAAGTATCGATACACTAAAAAATCGATCCGTATCGCCAGGGCCGTCCTAGGCCATGCAGGAGCCCTTGGGCTCACAGAGTTTGGGGGCCCTTTTAGAAAGCAAAAAAAAATTTACGTGAATGAAAACAGCAGAATGTACTTTTGCTTAGTAACTAAGAAACCAATGTGTTTTTCTAAATTGATTAATTGGATAAAAAATGCAAAGGCACTGGGTTTCGGCATTTCGGGATCCCCATCAGGCCGGGGGCCCTGGGCTCATGCCCCACGTGCCCTTATGGTAAAGACGGAACTGCGTATCGCGCATCCGTGGTAAAACATCTGCAGCTAGCATAGTGCGGTCTCTCTCTCTAGTGTTCTCTGTTCTTGTGTTGCACAGTTGCACACGCGCGCTGTCTAGGGTTTTAAACGTGGCTTAAGTTCTTAAATACAATATGTCTGACATTAGTCAAGAAAAGTGCGCGAATTTCTATGTCGCAATTTTTCAAAGAACGTGGAGACATGTGTAATTCACATAAAACTATTTATTATGAAACTCATGGAGTACAAAATGATTTAACTACTAGCAAACCTACTAAAAAATGTCCGTTGTGCAGTTTCGAATCTTCGAAAAACCAGTTATATAATCATTTTAAATACAGTCATGGTATTGAAATGTGCATTGAAAATTTAAAATTTTCTACAAAGGAAGACTTTGAAGTTTGGAAAAACTCAACAGAACAAATTTCTAAGTCTCAATTTTTCAAAGAACGTGGAGACGTTATGTGTAAATCACATAAAACTATGTATTATGCATGTAGCAGATCTGGAGTTTATAAACCAAAAGGCCAAAAGAAGAGGCACCTTAAAATCCAAGGAAGTCGAAAAATTGGAGGATTCTGTCCATCAGGAATGAAGATAGTGGAATTATTAAATGGTCAATATCATGTCACTTATATTAAAACACATGTTGGACATACCGCCGATTTGGGCCATTTGAGCTTAACCACAGTGGAGAGAGAAGAAATTGCTGCGAAAATAGCCCTGAAGATCCCTTTTCGTCATATTTTGGATGAAGTGCGCGATAACGTTTCCCAAGATTCAATCCAAAGAATTCATTTATTAACAAAGAAGGACCTGCATAATATAGCAGCAGCATTTAATTTGCAATCTGAAGCGGTTAAACATCCAAATGATGTTATTAGTATCGAAGCTTGGATTAACGACATGCAGCACAGTCAGTGTGTATTATTTTACAAGCCCCAAAATGTAGTTTTAAGTGAACATCCGGAGTTGAAAAGTGAAGATTTCGTCTTAATAATCATGAATGAGGGTCAATCCCAAATTTTGAAAAAATTTTCTTCAGACTGTGTTTGCATAGACGGCACACATGGGTTAAATGCTTACCACTTCGAACTCCATACATTGCTTGTCATAGATGACCTACGAGAAGGGTTTCCAGCAGCATTTCTTATTTCAAATCGCTCTGATCAAGAAATAATGGCCCTGTTTTTCTCATGTATTAAAGAAAAAATTGGACATGCTATAAGCTGTGAAGTCTTTATGTCAGACATGGCTGACTCCTATTATAACGCATGGAAAAGAGTTATGAATGATGCAAAGTTGCGGTAAGAATATTTTAACTATTTTTTTTGCCATACCCACTACAAAATAGCTACTTTAGATGCATGTATACCGACCTGTAATGACTCATTTAACAGATAGGCATGCCGAAAGTGTTTTACATACCGCACTAGTGTGGTAAGTAAACGGTTGCCATAGCAACTTCTGTTTATTCGCTCTATCCACCCATTATTACTAATGAATTACATACTCACCGTCTACTGTGAATATAGAGATGGCGACGCAAATGAACTCAAATTTTTTTTTAATGAAGTGAAAAGTAGCTATTTTGCAGTGTTATCGCTCGTTTTTAGGATTCCGTACCTCAGAATGAAAAACTTAACCCTTATAGGATCACTCTCGTGTCTGTTTGTCTGTCTGTCCGATCTCTCCCCCCCCCTATCTCCGAAAGCTGTAAGTTCAACTTAAAATAATGGTACAAATCATTATGTTAGGCCCTCGGGAAGCAGCATAATCTCGTTATGTATAATCGAGGGGGAGGAAGCCGCGGGTACTTTAATAAGAAAAACTATAAATCGTAGACAAAAAATGTTTATACAAAAGTTGTAGATAATTTTGTCCTCTACAAGATTGATAATTACTATTTTTTACAAAAAATGGAACGGAACCGAGAAATTCACTAAAAACCGTCTATCGTGAACTTGAACCTCGAATATCTGGCAACGCCGGCACGATATCGATGGGGACTTTTTACACGTTTTTTAAAACACCATAACGAAGGTAAATAAAAAAAAATTCGACTGATGACCAGTCCTATACTTCCCACCTAGTAAATATTTGCAAAAAATAAACACTCTTTTTTTTATTCTTTGACTAGGCCCAAATAACCTTAGCTGTTGGTGGTCTTTAAAACACAATTTAATTTTTATTCTTTGAAAAAAGCATGGCCCTCTTTTTTGTTTGGTGATCTATTGATGGCTAGCTTAATATAGCAAAAATCATGGTTACCTTGATTTACGTACAATTTTTATTTTTTTTAGTAAAATATTTTTTTTCTCGAAAACTATACATTTTAGAGAAAAAAAATATTTACATTTTTTTCATATTATAACATCTAGAATTCATTTATATTTTTTTTTACCTATGTTAATACGTGACATTGAGGACGTTTTTTTGAATATCTCAGGATCCACTGAACCGATTTGACTCAAAATCTAATCAGATCTAAGTTAAAGGCTGATAAACACAATAGAACAATCGGCATGCCCGTATGTTGTTCCGTTCTTAAGATATCGAAGGCGAAAAATTGACCACATACACACACACACACATACACACATACACACACACATACAGACATCAGTCAGAAAATGATCTTAAACGATTGCTAGGGTCTCAAAACGTGAAAATCTGTTAAAATCTCGAAATATTGTTTTCGGACTGAATCCATTACTTCCCTACCATAGTAGAGGTGGGAAGTAAAAATCAGCTAACTGGGAATTTTTCTGCAGGTGGGTCATTTCAATATCTAAAATTACTGGAGTATTAGTGATTTAGATGCAGAATTTTATGTTCTAAAATATTATTTGAAGATATTTTTCCTAAAATAATTAGGGAAGCAGGAAATCACGAAAGTTGATTTTACGGGTTAACACGTTTTTGATAGTTTTGACGGCATGTCACCACAGGTGTGACATTGGCACTGGACATCTCATTTTTTTGTGGTGACATGTATGTCTAATATTTTTTATGTCCAATTTTGGGTGTTTTTTTTTTTATAAAATATATGATTATGTATTGGTGTCATCGGCACTGAACGTGTTAAATCCCCATGTGCAGCAGTCACGGTCATCACCCTGTATGTGGTATTTTTTCACACTAGACACATGATTTTCACACCAGATATCTGGTGATATCTGCAGAGATGTACAAAATGGTATTAAAAAAGCATTTAAATACAAAATGCAAAATACTTTTCAGATTTACTATTTCAAATGCAAAATACCAAATAGTTTTGCGTTTTGTATTTCAAATGCTAAATGCAAAATAGGTATTTTCAAAATACTTTTTCAAAATAAAATACCTTTTTACCAAATTTCAGATATTTTTATTTATTTTAGGTATTTATCATGAGAAATAGAGACACAATGCCGAGCCGAACAAAAACGTCTAATAACATGGCACCTTATGCATGACATTTTGGTCATATTTATCAGTACGCGTATCAATAAATTCTGTTATGTTATTAATAATAATAATACTCACTTAAAATAATTCGGCAATACAAGCGTCATTCGTTCATTTCATTTTGTTTGACTGGTAATGTTGGCTAAACTTAATCACAAAGTATTTTGCATTTTGAAATGAATATTAAAAATGCAAAATACATCTCGAAAGGTATTTCAAATAAAATACAAAATGTTTTTTACTAAATGGCATTTAAATGCAAAATACAAAATAGGTATTTTGCATTTTGTATTTGCATTTTAAATAGAAGTATTTCAAATAAATCGCATCTCTGGATATCTGCTATCTACTTAGTGACTAAAATTTGTCATCTAATGGGCAGTGAGATTTCTGGTAATAATAAACCGCACAAAATAATTTTCTGTGATAACTGATGATCAGTCGTGATTATAAATGTGATAATTCAGATAATCGTACGCTTTTTTCCATAAAATGTACATGTAGTATAACTGTAAACAATATTATTACAAAGAATTTATTTATTTATTATTGATAACTTTTTTAATTATAAGTTTGCAAAATTCAAATAATGTTTATTTTTATTTATGAAATGTAGTTTATTTTTATTTATGAAATGTAGGAAGCTTATTAAAAAATTTCAGTGCTGAATATTTAAAACTTTTTTGTGTCGTATTTAACCGGTGTAGCGGCAAAACTAAGCAATCCTTATTTCTTGTGTTATATGAGTGTACATTAGAATGTGTGTTCATATTGCTGTAATGCTCTTTAGCATACAGTAAACAGTGAAAAATGTAGGCGCCATAGAAGGTCATTATTTTTAATTGTTGAAAAAGGGGTCGACAATGCTCGTATCTACAGACACCTGCCAGAATACGGACAGTAGCTTTTTGCAGTATAAAAATTCTTTGAGCAGCTGGTGCCCCTCCCCAGACCAAAACTCCGTATTCCATAAGGGAAAGAAAAAGACTGTAATATCGTTAGACTAGTCGGCTATGTAAAATAATATTTATCGCACAGCTGTAATATAATATATTTGAACTAGCATGAAAAATATTTTATTCCATACGACTTAAGATATAGACCAATCGCAAAGTCGAAATAATGTACGAACACTGGAAAAAATTCCTACAAGAAATTTTTTTTACACGATGGTCCCTTAAGGTGTCCTCAATAAACCCTGAAGTTTCCCCCCTCCAACGAAGTGCATTACTCCCCTGGGGGGCTGGGGAAGGAACGAAAATCAGGTTTTACCGGATTCATAACTTCACCTTAACTTTATGAAAAAAATAGTTCCTCACAAAATTAAAATTAACAAAATTCTCTACAAAAAAGGTTCTATACATATTTTTGTCACATTCGTATTTCTGCTAAATTTTCACTGTTTAGTTTAACAAATTTCTTCGTTTAGCTTAAATATAGCCTTTTACGAATCTTCGTTGAAAATAACGCATTTTATGATGAAAAGATGCCACTTAGTAATAGTATACCGTTAGTTGAGACCCTAAGTAATGTTTTGAAATCTGTAGTCACTACTGGGGGTCACGGCGTTAAAAGTTTGTTTATGCTCTAAAACCTAAATGTAGATAATTAGAATCGGTGTAACTCTTATGTACAGGGAGGATCTGAAAGTTTGATTTGGTCCAAGAATAGAAAGACCTAGTTGACACACCTTTAAACGGATCGAAACCAAATTTTAAACTTAAGGTTTTTAGGGGATTCCTCTAGTATATTTTTCTTATTTCCTTCCTACTCCCCTTAATAAAGGTAGTTTATTGACGAGCAAAAATAGAAAATTGCAATTTCTCGAAAACAGCTCAAACGATTTGCATTACATTTCATAAATCGTTATGTCATTAATAACTACAATATGCCTCCATTAATTTGTTTCGTAAACATTCAGAATGGGAGAATATCGCAATTTTCTATTTTTGTACATCAATACCCCTATTTAGGGGAGTAGGGAGGAAATAAGAAAAATATACTTGAGGAATCCCCTAAAAACCTTAAGTCTAAAATTTTGTTTCGATCAGTACGATTTAAATCTGACAACTACCGCACACTGCTGACAAAATATTTCCGATTTCATTTGACTTTCGTTCACACACTGTATGAAAATGACAAAAACAATCGTATGTTTGCGGTATACTGTGCAAAAACAATGCACGGCGCGCCTTCCAGTAGTCGGATCAGACTTTTTATCGGGCCGATGTAGGAAGCTCTATTCTTGGATCAAATCAAACTTTCAGATCCTCCCAGGCGCGGATCTAGCCCTCAGAAAAGGTTGTGGTCACGGCCACCCGAAAATCGGCGAATTGCGAGTTGGACTACAGACTCGCTCATAGTGATGCGAGATGTTTTAGTCGATTGTTCAAACATCTCGATAACTCTCGATGGTTTTATTTTATTTTTATTATAGATTATAGACGCGTCGACAACTTAGGTCATTAGCGTCTTAATTACATTAAATAACAACATCCTTAAAATTAAATGACATCACAAAACATCCATGAGCGGAGGTGGGATTCGAACCCACGACAGTGTGGTCCAAAGGTTGGCTACGCTAACCGTTACACCACACTGTCTTCGACTCTTGATGGTTGCCACTTGGACTCGATTGTTGCTGTTTCATAGTTCACCGAGACCGAGTCGTATAGTACTGAATCGTACACTGTCGAGAGCCACATTATATACAATCGTTCATCACTCAACAATTACTGTGGTCGAGTCGATGGTCGATTGTGTAGTAATCGCGTAATACGAATTCAATAGTGAAGAGATTACAGAGTAGTGAGTACCGACTGAACAGTGAACAATCAACGAGTCGCGTGAACGTCAGTCGACTAGCATATAGCCTTGAATCGCGATTATATGTATTCTCATTCGCTGCTATTGCTATAACCTATGTGGCAAATAATCGACTTGAACAATCGAACATTTCGATTGTAAAATCAAACTCCGAGGCAATTGTGGACCCGATTGTTATTATGAACGATTACAATTGTTTCGATTGTAAAAATATCTCGTAACCGCCCATCACTACTCGCTCACGATCGTACATTGCATTCCTACAAAGGAGACGTTTACAAAATGTGTGACGCCCCTGCCAAGACCTTGTACAGTGTTTAGGTCCATGCGGGCAAAGTACTGTTCGTTTTTTTTTTACATTTTATTAAGGCACTGGACATAACATCAGCCTATCGACCTCAATTAAGGTTGTGGGCATGTCCACCGTGCCCACAACGGTGGATCTGCGCTTGGATCCTCCCTGTACACGCCCTAATAAAGGCAATTATTATTATTATTAAGAGTTATCGATTCTAATTATTTCCTTTTAGGTTTTATAGCATAAACAAACTTTTATCAAGAAATTTTTCTCTGACAAACTAATAATAATCAAAAGGTCAAAAATATCCATTTTAAAATTTAAAAAATATATCTATATAAATAAAAATGAAAATTTTACGGAAATATATAAATAAATATGAAAAAAAAACAAACTTCTTGACTGACAGGAATGTGTTTATTTATGTATGTATGTGTTAAGAACAAGCTACGTTTAAATCCCAGACAACGCTGTGCAACATTTAGAGCTATCTGCAGACGTAAGTCATCCGTGGTAGTCGGATGATTCGAATAAGTATTTAGTACTCTTCCTGAGCAATTTTAAAATTCTGGTCGCCTGCTACATAATGAACGAAATATCGGTAAATGGACACGACTTAAGCGCAATGTGTCGGTTATGCTTAGCAAAAAGCCGTACGCTAATAGACATCTTTTATTTTTCGCCCGAAATGAGAAATCAACTATCGAATATAATAATGTGGTGTGCTCCTGTCCAGGTAATTTGCTTCTTTTCGAAAATTACCGATATAATACTAATACATAATATTATGTATGATATCGATAAATTAAATAGAATAAGTTGTGAATTAATAAACTAAATTGCTATTTAAAATTTAGGTAAAATTCTACCAGTTACACACTTTTTTTCCCAGTTGGCTGATTTTTTTTTATTAACCTTCGTTATGGTGTTTTAAAAAACGTGTAAAAAGTCCCCATCGATATCGTGCCGGCGTTGACAGATATTCGAGGTTCAAGTTCACGATAGACGGTTTTTTGCTAATTTCTCGGTTCCGTTCCATTTTTTGTAAATAATGGTTAGTATCAGTCATGTAGAGGACGAAATTATCTACAACTTTTGTATAAACGTTTTTTGTCTACGATTTATAGTTTTTCTTATTTAAGTACCCGCGGCTTCCTCCCCTTTGATTTTACATAACGAGATTATGCTGCTTCGCGAGGGCCTAACAAAGTGATTTTTAGATTTATTTTAAGTTGAACTTTAAGCTAATAATTAACTATAATTTTTATCGAAATTAATGCAGTAGTTCTCTACTTATAAGCAACCAAACATACAAATCGACAGCGCTCAAACAGACAGACAGACAATTTTTTTTCGAAAATACGATATTTATACTTAACATCAATTATAAAGACCATTCGTAAAGTAATTTTGTAAAAAAAAATTGCAAGGGTTGAGAGAGTGCGGATTAAGTACGAGTATGTATTTACATGCCGTATAACGCACTCTAGTAATAGTAGCCACATTTTAAATTTTTTTTACAAAAGTCCTTTACGAATAGTTTATATAACAATTATAATGAGTATTCGTAAAGGAATTTTGAAAAAAAATTAAAAGTATAGCTACTCTTAAACCGCACTCTCTCAATCCTTGTAAGTTTTTTTTTACAAAATTACTTTACGAATGACCTTTATAATTGATGTCAAGTATAAATATCGTATTTTCAAAAAAAATGTCTGTCTGGCTGTCTGTTTCACTGCTGTCGATTTGTATGTTTGGTTGCCTATAACTAGAGAACTACTGCATTAATTTCGATAAAATTATAATTAATCGTTAGCTTTAAATTCAACTTAAAATAATGGTATAAATCATTATGTTAGGCCCTCGGGAAGCAGCATAATCCCGTTATGTAAAATCGTGGGTGTTTGAAGCCGCGGGTACTTTAATAAGAAAAACTATAAATCGTAGACAAAAAATATTTATACAAAAGTTGTAGATAATTTCGTCCTCTACAAGATTGATAATAACAATTTTTTACAAAAAATGGAACGGAACCGAGAAATTCGCTAAAAACCGTCTATCGTAAACTTGAACCTCGAATATCTGGCAACGCTGGCACGATATCGATGGGAACTTTTTACACGTTTTTTAAAACACCATAGCAAAGGTAAATAAAAAAAAAATCAGCTAACTGGGAATTTTTCTGCAGTGGAAATCTAAAATTACTGGACTATATAACTAAGATAATGAATCCTTTTTATTTATTTGAAAAAATGATCTCTCATGATTTGTAGATTAAAAGACATGATGAGATGCCCAATTTCATCTGCCACTTATGTTACACTCAACTCAAGAAAATTCACGAGTTCCAGTTGCAAATTATACAATCTGATAAAACGCTTCGACGCTATCTACAGCCACAAATCAAGGATGAATTCTCCATTCAAAAATCAGATGTAACTGAGAAACGTGAATCTAATGTATTTCACGATATATTTGGCATTAACCTTAGTGCAGATAAAATGGCGCCTTTAAATTACAATTCACCAAACAAAATTAACGAAGAAATGCATTTAAAATTCGAAATCAAATTCGAACCAACAGATGATAATTCATTAAATCTAACAGAATGTGCTGATGATACACTAGAAAGATTATCCAAGGGTTATTATAGTAATGAAATCGTTGGCGAAGACTCAAAGGTTGATATTAGCTACGACACTAAATTGACCGAAAACATGGATATTATCGGGAAAGAGGAAAATTTTAAATCAGCGAACAAAATCAACCAGGAAATTCCTTTAAAATTTGAAATCAAAGACGAAGTAGCTGATGTTAATTCTTTAAATCTAGTAGAATGTGCTGATGATACAGTAGAAAGATTATCCAACGGTTATGGTAGTGAAATCGATTGCGAAGACTCAAAGGTTGGTGTTAGCTACGACGCTAAATTGTTCGAAAACATCGATATTATCGGGAAAGAGGAAAATTTTAAATTAGCGAAAAAAATTAATCAGGAAATGCCTTTAAAATTCGAAATCAAAGACGAACTAGCTGATGATCTTTCATTAAATCTAACAGAATGTGCTAACGATACAGTAGGAACTTTATATAACAGTGACGGTAGCGATATCTGCAGCGAAAACTCAAAGGACAATAGTGACCACCTACCGGGGAATAATGCAGCAGAATGTCTGGCCAAAAGTGGAGAAGGCAAGACGAATATTTCGGTAAATTACGTGAAACAAAACAAAGCAATTGAAGTTAAGTATTACTGTGACATTTGTAATAAGAGTTTTACCAGATATTTTGATTTGAAAATTCACATGCGTACACATACCGTTGAGAAGCCATACCAGTGCGACGTTTGTAATAAGTGTTTTAGCCAATCAAGAATTTTAATTATCCACAAACGCATACATAGTGGTGAGAAACCATATCAGTGTGACGTTTGTAATAAGTGTTTCAACACATCAGGTTCATTGAATAATCACAAGCGCACACATACTGGTGAGAAACCATACCAGTGTGACGTTTGTAATAAGTGTTTCAGTCAATCAGGTTCATTAAATAATCACAAGCGCACACATACTGGTGAGAAACCATACCAATGTGACGTTTGTAATAAGTGTTTCAGTCAATCAGGTCCATTAAATGATCACAAGCGCACACATACTGGTGAGAAACCATACCAGTGTGACGTTTGTAATATGTGTTTCAGCCAATCAAGTCATTTAATGCGCCACAAACGCTTACATACTGGTAAGAAACCATTCGCGTGTGACGTTTGTAATAAGTGTTTCAGCAAATCAGGTTCGTTAAATGAACACAAGCGCACACACACTGGTGAGAAACCATACCAGTGTGATGTTTGTAAAAAGTGCTTCTCCGTATCAAGTCGTCTAATTAGACACAAGCGCACACATACTGGTGAGAAACCATACCAGTGTGACGTTTGTAATATGTGTTTCAACCAATCAAGTCATTTAATTCCCCACAAACGCTTACATACTGGTGAGAAACCATACCAGTGTGACGTTTGTAATAAGTGCTACACTTTATCAGGTAGTTTAAATAGTCACAAACGCTTGCATACTAAAAACAAGTTAATTGTCGATGAGAAATTTTAATTCTAGGGTCGACAGTGACAACTGATTTATCAATAAAAAAAGAATATAGGTAATCTATTGATGTAAGATTTGTAATGACACGCTGAGTGCTGACAAATAAAATCTCAGATAAGAAAAATAAATACATTTCAATAAATTAACAACCAGTTCAACCACTGAAATATAGTAATGCTGTGAAGCTCACTCCCTATACCACGCTATGCGTGTAAAGCGCGTAGACATAGTCAATTGGGCCATTTGTCTTTTTTCACTCTTCTGCGTATGCGCATTACCTTTAAAATAAGGTAATGTATGTACTGTGAGCTTTGCAGGGTGCACTCATGTAACGTAGACGATCTCCCACCTGTTAATTAGGAACAAACAGGAAAACAAGAACGGAATAATCATTTACCGGATAGATTACTGACTGCGGTTGTATTATTAGTTGGGCCCATTTGAACGTTTCTACGAATTCCCAGAGGTTTTATTATCAGTCAGTAATTCGATTTGATAAATGATTTAACTACTAAATAAGGAATTAAATCTTAGGAAAAATCTTTTATTATTTATACAAATTATTTGTGTAAAAAATGGTACAAGGTTATTGTTTAACAGCTGATCGGAGTTGAGTAATCCTACAAAGCTAGCTCAAGGTTAAATCGAAAGTATTTGTTGGTAATGTTTATGGCCAATGAGTGTTAAGTTGACAACAACATATCGTTGTGAAAATGGCGAGCTTCCAAAAATAACAAACAGCCATTTTCTTAATAAGAAAGGAAATTAATAATGAATTGGAATTCATTTAAAATGGTTTAAACTAAGTAATTAAGAAAAAAAAATTGAAACGATACGTTACCTTGAGGGCAGTATAGCCTAGTGGTTAGCATGCTTGGTGCCGCAACCTCTAGACTGGATTGCCGTGGGTTAGAAACCCACCTGCGCTCATGGATGTTTTGTGATGTTATTTAGTTTTAAGTTAGTTGTTATTTAGAGTAGTTGAAAGACGCTAATAACCTTAGATGTCGACGCGTCTATAGTTTACAATAAAATAGATACGTTACCATTTCCGGAATAACTTATATTAACAAAATAAATGTGGATTGGATAACAATGAATTAAGGTAAATGATACTTGTCAACGGTTCCATTATTTGTAGAAACTCAAACTGTCCTAGACAGATTTACGAATTAAATAGATTTTTGGGCGTCTTCATGACGAACTCTCAAACACGTCCGATTGCAATGCTAGCCCGGCATCAATTGTGAAAAAATCAGTTTACCAAACAGCGTTTCCCTGGCAAAGGCATTGTTAACAATTACATGAAAAATGTTTTTTCAAAAATTTGTTAAGTATTTAGTACAGTAAAACGGTATATTTTACTAAAAAAAAACTTAATGGCTGAAATTTTGAGGGGGTGTTCGGGGTCATGTCCTGAGTCTAAAACCGAGTTTTCGTATTCGAGGGGGTGGGGGAAGTTACATCCCCCGGTCAATATAGGGGTAAGTTTGTTTTAATTTTTTATCTTCGTTGCTATTGCCCGTACAGTCAAGTCCAAGAGATCAAACTTGTAGAAAATGAAAATATCTATCCAATGATAATAAAATCAAGGTCATAGGTCGATCAGGTCAATCACAATGGCCGGTAAAAGGTCAAAAGTGTATGTGTGTATGTGGAGAATGTTCAAACAAATATTCTTCAAGACAGGCATTAATGTTCACAAAATTAGAATGAAAACTTCAGATAAGGCTTGTAATCTAATTGTTTCTATAAAAATCGATCAATTTTTTGACATTTCAAAATAAAACCTAGTTTAATATTATTATTTGAGATAGGTATTAGGATGTCCAAAATTTATACAATAACAGTGTTCTTGAGAAATTGGAATAGAAAAATAAATTTTTATTAAGTTTTATTTTGAAATGTCAGAAAATTGATCGACTTTTATAGAAAGAATTAAATTACAAGCCTTATCTGAAGTTTTCATTCTAATTTTGTGAACATTAATGCCTGTCTTGAAGAATATTTGTTTGAACATTCTCCACATACACTTTTGACCTTTTACCGGCCATTGTGATTGACCTGATCGACCTATGACCTTTATTTTATTATCATTGGATAGATATTTTCATTTCCTACAAGTTTGATCTCTTGGACTTGACTGTACGGGCAATAGTAACGAAGATAAAAAATTAAAACAAACTTACCCCTATATTGACCGGGGGATGTAACTTCCCCCACCCCCTCGAATACGAAAACTCGGTTTTAGACTCAGAACATGCCCCCGAACAACCACTCAAAATTTCAGCCATTAAGTTTTTTTTTTTAGTAAACGCGATTTTTGTGTCTCTATTTACTGTACTAATTACATATTAATTCGTTAGGTATTACATATTATATTAATAGAAAAATTTGTGATTAAAATGGTACATTAAGGTGACCAGACGTCCTCCTTTGAGGAGGACGGTCCTCCTCAGTGATAGTGGCCTATGTCCTGCTTTTTAACGATTTCAACAAAATATGTTTTTGTGGTTCTGTACTATGGGTAGAAATCTCACAACCAATAGAGTAGTGACAGCATTCTTTAATGATTATATTATTATACAACAAATACGAATACGGCTGTGAACTGTTAGATGGCGCCACTCCTGTGTGTTTCACTCTTATTAATAGGTCTAGAATCTAGTAATAAATAGACTGCAAAAAAGTGCTTGTTTGTGTCCAGGTGGTACTGAGCAATTTTAAAATTCTGGTTACAGCTACATAATGGACGAAATATCGGTAAATGGACACGACTTGAGTGCAATATGTCGGTTATGCTTAGGAAAAGGCCGTACGCTAATAGACATCTTTTATTTTTCGCCCGAAATGAGAAATCAACTATCGAATATAATAATGTGGTGTGCTCCCGTTCAGGTAATTTGCTTCTTTTCGAAAATTACCGATATAATACTAATACATAATATTATGTATGATATCGATAAATTAAATAGAATAAGTTGTGAATTAATAAACTAAATTGCTATTTAAAATTTAGGTAAAATTCTACCAGTTACACACTTTTTTTGTAAATTTTTTATTAGGTATTAGGTACCTAAGTATGTGATTCTATTAATTTTAAATAGCAATATAGTTTATTAATTCACAACTGAATCTATTTAATTTTATAATTTAGTTTCAATTTAAGATATGAATACATGATAAACCTGAGTTTTATGTATACTACAAGAGTCGATGCAAAAATAAAATATTATTAGTGACATAAAATAATACAGGTGTTTATTTTAATTATTTTGCCAATATTCTTAAAATCTAGAAATAATTGAACTAAGGAGAATAATACATCTTATTATTTAGTGTTATTATTATAACTAAGATAATGAATCCTTTTTATTTATTTGAAAAAAATGATTTCTCATGATTTTCAGATTAAAAGACATGATGCGATGCCCAATTTCATCTGCCGCTTATGTTACACTCAACTCAAAAAAATTCACCAGTTCCAGTTGCAAATTATACAATCTGATAAAACGCTTCGACGCTATCTACAGCAACTGCGTACTTCTGACCAACAAATCAAGTCTGAATTCTCAGATGTCACTGAGAAATGTGAATCTAATGTATTTCACGATATATTTGGCATTAACCGTAGTGCAGATGAAATGGCGCCTTTAAATTACAATTCAGCAAACAAAATTAACGAAAACATGCATTTAAAATTCGAAATCAAAGACGAAGTAGCTGATGTTAATTCTTTAAATCTAGTAGAATGTGTTGATGATACTGTAGAAAAATTATTTACGAATAATGGTAGTGAAACCGTTTGCGAAGACTCAAAGGTTGATGTTAGCTACGACGCTAAATTGTTCGAAAACATGGATATTATCGGGACAGAGGAAAATTATAAATCGGCGAGCCAAACTAACCAGGAAATTCCTATAAAATTCGAAATCAAGGACGAATTAGCTGATGATAATTCATTAAATCTAACAGAATGTGCTAACGATACAGTAGGAACTTTATATAACACTGACGGTAGCGAAATCTGCAGCGAAAACTCAAAGATCAATAGTTACTACGTACCGGGGAACAATGCAGCAGAATGTCTGGGCAAAAGTGGAGAGGGCAACAAATATATTTCGATAAATTATGAGAAACATAAAAGAGCAACTGAAATGAAGTATAACTGTGACGTTTGTAATAAGTGTTTCAGCAATTTGTGTTATTTAAATCATCACAAACGCACACATACTGCTGAGAAACCATACCAGTGTGACGTTTGCAATAAGTGTTTTTCCACATCAAATTATTTAATTAGCCACAAACGCAAACATACTGGTGAGAAACCATACCGGTGTGATGTTTGCAGTAAGTGCTTCTCTGCATCAAGTCATTTAATTGAACACAAGCGCACGCATACCGGTGAGAAACCATATCAGTGTAACTTTTGTAATAAGGGTTTCAGCCAATCAAGTAATTTAAATAATCACAAGCGCACACATACTGGTGAGAAACCATACCAGTGTGACGTTTGTAATAAGTGTTTCAGCCAATTAGTTTCATTAAATAAACACAAGCGCACACATACTGGTGAGAAACCATACCGGTGTGACGTTTGCAATAAGTGCTTCTCCGTATCAAGTCATTTAATTGATCACAAACGTAGGCATACTGGTGAGAAACCATATGAGTGTGACGTTTGTAATAAGTTTTTCAGCACATCAGGTTCATTATATAAACACAAGCGCACACATACTGATTTTTCCACATCAAATTATTTAATTAGCCACAAACGCACACATACTGGTGAGAAACCATACCAATGTGACGTTTGTAATAAGTGCTTCTCCAGATCAAGTAATTTCATTGATCACAAGCGCATGCATTCTGGTGAGAAACCATATCAGTGTAACTTTTGTAATAAGGGTTTCAGCCAATCAAGTCATTTAAATAATCACAAGCGCACACATACTGGTGAGAAACCGTTCCAGTGTGACGTTTGTAATAAGTGTTTTAGCCAATCAGTTTCATTAAATACACACAAGCGCACACACACAGGAGAGAAACCATACCATTGTGACGTTTGTAATAAGTGCTTCTCCACATCAAGTAATTTAATTGATCACAAGCGCAGGCATACTGGTGAGAAACCATATCAGTGTGACGTTTGTAATAAGTGTTTCAGCACATCAGGCTCATTAAATAAACACAAGCGCACACATACTGGTGAGAAATAAGTGTTTCAGCCAATCAAGTCATTTAATTCCCCACAATTGCTTACTTACATACTGGTGAGAAACAATATCAGTGAAACGTTTGTAATAAGTGCTACCCTTCATCAAGGAATTAAAATAATAGTCACAAACGCTTGCATATACAGGGTGAGTTCGACCACCCGTATCAGTCGTTTTTTTCGAAAACGGTTAGTCCTAGAGAGTTGTGTCAAAAATTTGTATTATAAAAGCCCTAATAAAGAATCGAATGGTGATAAATTTTTTTTCCGGGAAGGTCGGCTTCCCTATTAGTTTGCTCCAGAATGTCCAGAACTCCGGAATTATAAATGTAACGATAGGTCGAAAGTGGTATTGTTGAAAAGATCTTTAAAAAATAAGCAAGTTTTGTAGAAAATTTTTTTTTTATTACTATCACCCCTGTTAAGTAATATTTGTTTGAAATTACTAAATTAAAATGTCATAAATCATAATAACGAACTTTTTAAAAGTCCGCATTTAAAATCTAGTTACCTATCTATCGATCATTAAACACTGAAGAAGTACATTCACAGTATAACCAGAAGAGCTCAGTAGTATGTATTAAAGAGTAAATGGAAGACAGTTTGAACACTTGTGACAATGTCTAAGGCTGCTAGATTTTTAATGCCGACTTCGATCGTTATTATGAAAATTTGATTTAATAATTTCAAACGATTGTTACTTAACAGGGGTGGCAGTAATTAAATATTTTTTCCTACAAAACTTACCTATTTTTTAAAGAGCTTTTCAACAGCACCACTTTCAACCTATCGTGCTTTCTAAAATTCCGGAGTTTTGAACATATAATAATTTATATTTATACTTATAGAAATTTACAGGGGTGGTAGTAATAAAAAAAATTTTTCCACAAAACTTGCTTATTTTTTAAAGATCTTTTCAACAATATCACTTTCGACCTATCGTTACATTTATAATTCCAGAGTTCTGGACATTCTGGAGCAAACTAATAAGGAAGCCGACCTTCCCGGAAAAAAAAATTATCACCATTCGATTCTTTATTAGGGCTTTTATAATACAAATTTTTGACACAACTTTCTACGACTAACCGTTTTCGAAAAAAACGACTGATACGGGTGGTCGAACTCACCCTGTATATAAAAACAATTTATCGATGTGCAATTTTAATTCGAATGACAAGATGTAAGAATAATTTGTAATGATATTATGACAAATAAATACTTTTCAATTAATTAACAACCAGTTCAACAGACACTGACTATATAAAAAAATCAAATAATAAATCACTTGAATATCAATAACTAGCCTTTACCCGTGGCTCCACTCACGTATATTTAGTTTTTTATGCCCTCCCATGCTAACTTCAACACTCCGTTCCACCCCTCCTGACGGGTTGTCGTAAAAAATCCTAAAATACGTGTTTTAATATTTGTTTTGAAGAGTATTTATACAGTTTTACGATGATACACGCAGGGAAAACGATTTTCTATACGAACATTTGCACCCCCTTAGGGGTTGATTTCCGAGAAATCCTTTCTTAGTGCACCTCTACACCTCAATGAAACATAACTTCCAATTTTTATGTTTAATGCTGTGCAGTACACCCCATTTTGACCCCCTTAGTGGTTGAATTTCGAAAAATCCCTTCTTGGTAGGTGCTTACGTCAGAAAAGGAATTCACAGTCCAAATTTCTAGCTTCAGCGGTTTGGCTTCGCCGGGGCGTTAAATAATCAAAAGAATCCTACGCCCAGATTTTACCCCCTTAAGGGTTTGCTTATTTTTTTTATTATCTACCTCCCACCTTAACGATTTGTGAGATATTAACATTTTGTCAAAAAAACTCTACACCCCTTTTTGACCCTCTCATTGGTTGAATTTCGAAAAATCCTTCCTTAGCGGATGCCTACGTCACATAAGGAACCTGCCTGCCAAATTTCTGTAGTTCCTGAGATTTCGTGATGAATATGAATCAATCAGTCAATCAGGACATTTCTTTTTATATTAATTTTTACTAAGAATGACTTCTTTCCCGGCAGTATATAGGGCGTAAAATGATGCGTTACAATTTTTTTTATCAAAAAAAAATAAGAATCTTAGCGAATCAAGGGGAAATAAAAAGTTAAATAAATAAACATCCATTTTTGCATTTTTACATTAAAAACAAGTGCAACTACTTACAATAATTAATACCCTACATAATCATGCACTCCTGGATGCAGCGCCGGCAGAACAGATAAATTTCGAGTGTCGAGTAAAAAAGTGTTGTGAGGGGGAATTGGAGAGGGTTTTTTCTCTTAAATATGCTTTTTAGAACATTAGAAATTATCAATGAATGCAGTTATACAAATTTTTTGGTTGGTAATTCGACACACGCAAATTTTTCGAGTGTCTAGTACAACCATACCGAAAACTAGATTGATGCCGGCCCTGCCTGGATGTCAGCATTAACTTAATTATAAGCTTTCGTTATGTTTTGTTTTTTGTATTTTACGCACGAGTAGTGACAGTTTGTTAAAACGAGTGATAACGAGTTTTAAGTCTCACGAGTGATAAAATCATTACGTACGAGATAGATATGATATTTTTTTGTCATACCCCCATAAAATAGCTGCTTTTCACTTCATTTTCAGTATTTTTAAATTTTTTCCCAATTCACATTACACATAATATAATTTTCTTCTTTTTCATGAAATTTATTGAGGCAGTTTACTCCGTTTTTTACAATTTTATACATATTTTTAATTTTCAACTATAATTGTAATTTAATTTAAAAAAATCTTGTTTCTTACAGACAAGTTGTCTATCAACTTTAGTAAGATATGGTATATTTTATTTAATTTTATTAGTATATTATTTAAGCAAATGTATTTTACACTACCGTCAACCGGGGCTACTTGTCACCTTTTGGACATTTTCTAAGTCTTCCGGACTATAATTTTGATAGTTCCGGGATCCGGGAGTTCTTTCGTACGCTCTCACCATTTTTGGTCACTCTCAATCTGCCACAAAGAAAAGGCATGTGCACAATCCGAAAAAAATAAACAGTTTCCGGAAAAAAATTTTTTTAGCAAATGTCGGTCACGTGGTGACCAAGTTACCCCGGGGCGTCCAAGTAGCCCCGGTTGACGGTATGTATTATTATACCTCTATATTAATAAAATTCATTATTATTATTATTTATTATTATTATTATGTATAGACAACTTCCCTTGTTATAGGCACCTATAATATTGTAACGAATCTAGGCAGGCTGGTTGCAGCCTTGATTCGTTGGCTTAACATGGATCACGCAGCCTTGAGCGCGAAGAAATATTCTGGTTGACAACAATAAGAAAACCCGCCACCATGGATATAAAATGACCAGGAAAGTTCATATAGGCAAGAGCAAGAATGAAACACCAGAGTCACGTATACATTCTCAACGAGAGCAGACGTGAAAAGTGCAACGGGAAATAAATATACCACCAGCGAGTTAAAAGTTCTTCGAGTGACCTAGTGCAAATAATCTTCCAGTACCAAGTGACAAACAGTGTGGAAGATATTTGCGAGTGACAGACGAGATCTTCGAGTGATCAAGTGCAGATAATCTTCTGGTGCAAAGTGACAGACAGTGTGGAAGATATCTGCAGGTGGCAAATAAATACTACCACCACAGACATATAGTGGACCCAGTGAACAATATACGTACCACAGACATATGGTGGACACATAGTGGTCAAGTAGTGACGAAGTGTTGGTCAACAAAAACTGACCAACGGTCAAGCAAAACTGACCAACGGAAAATAGACAAAAAGCGAACAGTGAATATAAAGTGAGGAACAATAATTGTCCAAAGCATGTAAACGGTTGTCACTGTTGTGAAAGAACAGATAAATAAAATATTTACCAAAGTTACCAACGAGTTTTGTTACACTGGTGTCAGGTGTGGTAGTATTTATTTGGCACCTGCAGATATCTTCCACACTGTCTGTCACTTTGCACCAGAAGATTATCTGCACTTGATCACTCGAAGATCTCGTCTGTCACTCGCAAATATCTTCCACACTGTTTGTCACTTGGTACTGGAAGATTATTTGCACTAGGTCACTCGAAGAACTTTTAACTCGCTGGTGGTATATTTATTTCCCGTTGCACTTTTCACGTCTGCTCTCGTTGAGAATGTATACGTGACTCTGGTGTTTCATTCTTGCTCTTGCCTATATGAACTTTCCTGGTCATTTTATATCCATGGTGGCGGGTTTTCTTATTGTTGTCAACCAGAATATTTCTTCGCGCTCAAGGCTGCGTGATCCATGTTAAGCCAACGAATCAAGGCTGCAACCAGCCTGCCTAGATTCGTTACAATATGTAATTGGCAGTCGTCGCTACTCGCTAGTCATACATAATATACACAATAGTGTCGATTGACTAAGCTCCGTTTTTCGAATCGTTCAGTGACTGAGTCGTCTAAGGCGATACGCTATGAACTACAAGATTCGAGGTTCAAGCCCTAGCTAAGAGATTAAAAATAAATAACTGAAAAACATGAAATTACCATTGAATTTATATTAAATTACTATTGATTTTTTACTTTTCCACACTAGTGTGAAAAATATACGTTCCCGCTCACCGACCTGTTAAGTGACTCATTACAGACCGGTATACGTGTATGTGAAGTAACTATTTTATAGTGGGTATGAGAAAAAAAAATTATTAATAACTTAAAATCAATTTGATACATTTTTAGAGTGTTGAGTCTCCAAGTCACTATTTGAATATTTATATGAAGTATTAGAAATACCTTGTATTTCTTGATGTCCGTCTTGTGACTTCCTGTGTTTTAACACGACGCGTTTCAGCAACGAGTTGCTATCTTCAGGTGTGGTTAAATTTTGTTTAGTATTATAACGTGTTACGAATAGTCAATGTGTAATTTTTAAAAAAATTTAACCACACCAGAAGATAGCAGCTCGTTGCTGAAACGCGTCGTGTTAAAACACAGGAAGTCACATACAAGGTATTTCTAATACTTCATAATATTAAAATCAATTATTTATTTTAACAAAATGATTTGATATTCGACTTCTCAATTACCCAAATATAAAATGTTCTTGTCGAAGTAAAAAAATCACCTGTATACAAAATTAACTGTATTTAATGGATTGTTTTTTCTTGCCAAGCGTATTGTAAATTTAGTGTGGCGTCACAAACTACTTCGGTCGTTTCCGGAGCGTTTAAATATACAACCCTATTTTGATATACTGGTTTTTAGGTTAGGACGGTAGTACTACGTAGTGATGCGTGATTACAAGATGTTTTAGTCGATTGTCTCAATTGTTCAAACATCTCGATGACTCTCGATGGTTGTCACTTGAACTCGACTGATGTTGTTTCATAGTTCTCCGAGACTGAATCATACAGTACTGCATACACGATACGAATTCAATAGTGAAGAGATCACAAAGTACTGACTGAACAGTGAACAAGCAACGAGTCGCGTGAACGGCAGTCGACTAGCATATAACCTTGAATCGCGATTATATGTATTCTCATTCGCTGCTATTGCTATAACCTATGTGGCAAATAATCGACTTGAACAATCGAACATTTCGATTGTAAAATCAAACTCCGAGTCGATTGTGGACTCGATTGTTATTATGAACGATTACAATTGTTTCGATTGTAAAAACATCTCGTAATCGCACGTTACTATAGTACTACCTATATAAGAATTAGGCGACTGAAAAAAACAACAATAATTTCGTGTTTTACAAAAAATATTTATTACTTACAATATGACAAAAAGCGAATAAATTTTTTTTACAATTTTCCATTTTCACAGAAAATATGAAAGTTATTGTTAAAAGGGCAGTAATAACTATTGTTTTTGCACCAATGAAAAATGCAATTGAAAAGCGTCCAATGGCGCTCAGTCCCGTGAAATTTTATTTTTTATTATTGTAACATTAATTTCTAAACGTATTTGCCTAGATTCTACTTTTTTTATTGAAAATAAATATTAAAAAAAATACACAAAAAAAAATGTTCAGAGAAATTTATTTGGTTTTTTGTTAATATAATTTGACCATCTTCGGTTATCAAAATTAATAAATTAAAAACAAAAAAAAATGTTTGTATTTTCGGTGATTTAAAATTAATCACACTGTTTAAACAACACAAAAATAAAGCCAAAATAATTTAACTTTCTTTTTATTTTTTTTATTATTATAAATAGTTGACCTTATTACATTTCTGTGCCTTATTGTCCTCGCTCTGAAGTACATATTAATATTAGTGATATTTTTTTTGATTCTTTTTTTAGACATATCAATTAATGATTTAAAATTTGTTCGTGAAGAATGTAATAACAAAAGATTGACGCGAGTAGATGACGTAATAAGGTCAAGATCACCGGTTACAGCTAATCCAGCTAACTAAACGTCGACTTATTCTTTCGCTTTGGGCGTAGTGCTGGCCTCTTCTACCGGAGCGACAGTTGGTATTTCTGGATATTCCAAGACTGCTCCTTCTTCACATTTGAATTCAGGACAACAGAACGGGAATGGGGCTGTCTTGTTGGTTTTTTCTGAAACGAAAATTCATAAAATTAGCAATCAGCGTCAATATATAACTAGGTAAAATAAAAAATAGGTAAAAAAACTTTTAAGTTAAACGGTTTTATTTTAAATCATCAGCTGTACCAAAAACTAGAAAATAATTAGGACACAAACCAAGGGTCACTTTGTGTCGCTGCGTATCTTCTATTATATAAAAGAAAGTCGTGTTAGTTAGTTACACCATTTATAACTCGAGAACGGCTGGACCGATTTTCATGATCTTTTATTTTTTAGATTTATCTCCGCCCTGGTTAACAGAATAACTATTAAAACATCGGAAAAATTCATTCGAGAGCGAACGAGCGAAGCGAGTGGTAATGTAATTGTAATATTCAAGCGAACGAGCGAAGCGAGTGAGTAATGTATCACCCGGGAGAGAACGAGCGAAGCGAGTGAGTAGTGTATTGCAGTCCGGGCGAAGCCGGGCCGGGCCGCTAGTAAGTAATAAAAACGTGGGGCGCATTTGAAATATTTCTGTTGGTGGGCTTGGAAACACATTTTTCTAGACAAGCCGTTCTTATTTAATAATTATACAGTCGTTATACAGATTTTTAAGCGTCTTACGTTTTTATTATTTATTCCGCTGATGCAGTGACACAAAGTGCCTTTTGGTTTGTGTCCTAATTATTTTCTAGTTTTTGGTACAGCTGATGATTTAAAATCAAACCGTTTAACTTAAATGTTTTTTACCTATTTTTATTTTCTAGTTTTTAGTTTGATTTCTGGCCCGTATCATAATGCAAACTGAAACTTCTCATCCTTTCAACTATCCACCTCCTTATTCCATTATCAGATCCTCGTTACCAAGTTGAACTTATCATAATATTGTATTGTCTCGGGAACTTAATGTGTGTGCAAAGTTTCATAAGAATCGGTTAAGTAGAAGTAGTTGAAAAATCTGTCGCAAGCTTTGAAACAAAGATAGTAACAAACAAACAAATATACGGGACCAAGCTAAATAAAACCGTTTAAAAAAGGAGCGAAAAGCTAGGCTACTGACAATTAAATCGAACTACAGTTAGCAGCATGGGCAATGTTCTAAGCGGGATGAACTTGTAATTTTAATAAGTCAATGATGTCTCCATCCTGCTCTGATCTGACAATGGACTAAGCAACGCTAACTTCACTCTGGATCCGTGATTTGACAAAATCAACAAAACATGACAGATTCGGAGATTATTTGCATTAAATTATATCGATTATGGAAATACTTTGGACTAAGTGAAAGTGACATACATGAAAAACGTCGAGTGAGGTGTATTGAAGAAGGTGCAGGAGTATACTTGATTCTAGTTGTCCATTTCTATATGTATGGTGTGATGTATTGAAGAAAGTGATAGTGTACTTAATTCTAGCTGTCCATTTCTATATGTATGGTCTGATGTATTCAAGAAGGTGATAGAGTACTTAATTCTAGCTGTCCATTTCTATATGTATGGTGTGATGTATTGAAGAAAGTGATAGAGTACTTGATTCTAGTTGTCCATTTCTATATGTATGGTGTGATGTATTGAAGAAAGTGATAGAGTACTTGATTCTAGTTGTCCATTTCTATATGTATGGTCTGATGTATTGAAGAAGGTGATAGAGTACTTAATTCTAGCTGTCCATTTCTATATGTGTGTTTCGAGTTCATGCCGCTTAGAATTAACTTCAGTTAACGACTATTATAGAGGTCAGCCACTTTGAATTTAAACGTCGAATAAATACGGTTAATTAAAACTTAGCTTTTGATTATAATTTCGAGCTGTAAGGATTTACCTTCATCCAATTTGCACTTGGGGTTGGCAAGAGGCAGCGGTCCGCAGTCCTCTACGAGTTCAAGAAGGTGTTTCTTGTCTTCGGAGGTAACACAGGTCGATCTGCCACAGAATGGGGCCAACTCCCAGGTTTGTCCGGGCTCTACAGTAGCGCAGCGAGTACTGGCGAAGCACATGCCAGGGAAGTCTACAACAAAACATACATAATTAAATATCTGAAAGATTTTCATTAATTAATATTTATAATAATATGCTTGTTTGTTTGTAAAAGTAACGCTTGAATACAGTTTCAACTTTATTATATCAGTATAGTAACCATAGAGGGCGTCGCACGGACAAGGTATAAACACTTTGGATCAACTTTAATGTTACCTAAGGATTTTATTAAAGACATCAGCTCAAGTAAGATACTAGACTATATTCACTGTCCTAAAGAACTGATGGAACATTAGGGGAGCACAATAGACCTTATTGGTCGCAGTGCATACCTACTGGTCCCTATTTTGCTAATTGTAATCATAGAGGGCAGTGTAGTCTAGTGGTTAGCGTATTTGGTACCGGCCTTCGAATCCCACCTACGCTCATGGATGTTTTGTGATACCATTTAGTTTTAAGTTAGTTGTTATTTAATGTAATTTAAGACGCCAATTACCTAAGTTGTCGACGCGTCTATAATCTACAATTATAAATAAATAAATATAGTAACCATAGAAACGATAATTTTATGAATATTTGTTCATCTGTTTATTGGCAAATTTCAAGGACGGCAAATTTCGTGCTGCTCAGAGTATCAGATAGATAGAATTGGGGGCAGGAAAAATTCCCGCTGCATTCAGCCCCGCCATCTAAACTAAGTCCTGAACAGGTCTGGGTTTACATAAAGAGTTGCCCAGTCCATTCGTGATGAACCTGTTATATCTCTTGGGTTCCCAGCACTCGCGTGTTAGAATCCCAAGAAATAACAAGGCTTGAGAATAGCCGAGCGTGTAGCGATGCTGTTGTTTACATGGCGTTGCTATTGTACCTCTATTTGCAAGTCCCCAGTTCCCGGGTTCTAGCCCGAGAGCTAGTAAAAGTGTCAATTAGATTTTCAATTTATTATTAAAAAAAAATAATGAATTGAAAATATGAATTGGTGCTAGGCCCAAATAACCTTAGCTGTTGGTAGTCTTTAAAACACAATTTAATTTTAAGAAATAACAAATGACTCAAGTTTCTCCTTCGGGCCCTCTACAAATGTAAGCTACCCTGGAACAATAATAGCCATTGATGCTAATGACCTAAGTTGTCGACGCGTCTATAATTTACAATAAATAAATAATAGCCAGTCCGCACCTGGCTCTGGTTATACATTTTGCAACAATCAGGTGAACTAGAAAGGCACAAGTCCTTGGCGACACGCCACTGGTTTCCTCTTGGCACGTCTTAAGTCAGGCTCTGTTAAGCCCCAACAATCAGAAGGTCATTGTTGTAACAACTTCCTACACAATATAACAACGTTAGTCAGCCTGTCAACTTACTGATGTTTAATTGGACTAATTACTCGCCATTGATTAATGACAGTCGGAACACCTGCTGGTTAATTCTATAATTATTATTTAATCATTTCTAAACACAAAAAAATGTGTGTGCCTCATCCACATAAGCTCACGGGGGAAGTGAAAACTTCCTAAAAATATTTTTTAGAAAAATTATAAAAATATTTGCTGTTTTTATAAATAAAAATGTCAAAATAGGTAGGTTACCTAAGTGATACAAATTTCCCCTTTATTGAAGCATTTCCCCTTTATCTGCTGTTTATATAAATTAAAATGTCAAAATAGTTAGGTTACCTAGGTGGTACAAATTTCCTCTCTATTGAAGTATTTCCCCTTTATCTGCTGTTTATATAAATTAAAATGTCAAAATGGGTAGGTTACCTAGGTGATACAAATTTCCCCTTTATCTGCGGTTATAAATTAAAATGTCAAAATAGGTAGTTTACCTAGGTGGTACAAATTTCCCCTCTATTGAAGCATTTCCCCTTTATCTGCTGTTTATATAAATTAAAATGTCAAAATAGGTAGGTTACCTAGGCGGTACAAATTTCCCCTATTTTGAAGCATTTCCCCTTTATTTGCTTTTTATATAAATTAAAATGTCAAAATAGGTAGGTTACCTAGGTGGTACAAATTTCCCCTATTTTGAAGCAGTTCCCCTTTATCTGCTGTTTATATAAATTAAAATGTCAAAATAGGTAGGTTACCTAAGTGATACAAATTTCCTCTCTATTAAAGCATTTCCCCTTTATCCGCTGTTTATATAAATTATAATGTCAAAATGGATGGGTTACCTAGGTGATACAAACTTCCCCTCTATTCAAGTATTTCCCCTTTATCGTTACATAAGATTTCAAATAGATACGTCGCTAAACAAGTTTTCATTTCAAAAAAATGGTCGAATTCTGTTGAAATTAGGAATAAGCGATGTTGACAACGGTGACTATCGATGATCGATAATAATCGAACTCAAAACATCGATGATATCCCGTTGACTGATTTTATAGAATGGAGTTAAAAGATTACATACAGATAAATCTGCTTCTTCAAACTTATCGGAACCATTATAAGATTACTAGTGCGTCCATCCGTCTGTCTGTCACAGACGTTTTTCTCGAAAAATGCGTGACGTAAAAATGTGAAATTTGGCATGATGGTCTTTGTAATAAGGTTATAAAATTTTAATATTAATAATTTTCCAAGGATAGAGTAACTGGTGGTAAAAAATTTATTTTTATTTCGGCCCAACGTTTCATTCATTTTATTACTTCTACAGGCGATCATAATCTTCCAATTTTTTACACCATCAAAACTAATGTGCTTTGCCATCAATCTTTTTTTATTATTATTGTAGATTATAGACGCGTCGACAATTCAGATCATTAGCGTCTTCAACACAACAATTAACAATTCATTTGTGTATTAGAATCTGCAAGCCGGCATACACAAACCGACTGGTACGAGCTCGGGGTTCTGGGAAATGCAATTGCGAGAACAACTACATTTCAATGTTCCCCCTGGGGGAGCCATCAATCAACATTGTATTTTTTTTGTCGAATTGATGCATAACAAAAGACTGTTTTGATCAGAAAATTACCTTGGCTGACGCATTCAGACGCTATCAGCGCAGATCTGTACTGCGGTATCCCGGATATATGCACTGCGATTTTATCAGATATGCAGTAAAAAACAGTTCGCGAGTCGTGACCTTTGTGATACAATAATATTACACTTTATACAGGTATGTCCAAAAATCAAAGGCATACGCAGAATTTTGATCAAGGGGAGGACAGCAGTGGCGGACTAAGCCCGTTGGAGGCCCGGGGCGGCAGAACTAAATGAGGTCCCCGGTCTGCTTAGAAATTGATGTATTTGTAGTGTAAATTTCGTAAAAAATGAATAATATAGATGTAATGGCTGACAAAAAAATCAAATATTTATAATAAACGACCTACCTACGTTTATATTTTGTATACGTACGGGGCGTCCAACTCCAAGCTGCCTCTTACTTACTAAACATATTTTGCCTTGTTTGGGATTTGATTAAGAAGGACTTCTCGAGATTTGGAGGCCCCCCCAGGTTCAGAGACCCGAAGCGAGCCGCCCCCTTCGCCCCTTAGTCCGCTATTGGAGGAGAGCGACAAGAATTATGACGTTTTAAGTGCGATTCAGGAAATTTTCAGACGCCAAAGTTCAATAATTCGAGTAAAAAAAGTATTGGTACGAAGAAAGCTCAATAATTTAGTTTTGAGTTATCACACTTTATTCTAGATTCGGGGGAATGTTCTGCATTTATGAAATTTTTAGCCAATGGGGTGTTTTTGTCGCCAATTTATTTACATATTACGTCGTTCGGCTTATTTTTATTTATTGTAGATTATAGACGCGTCGACAACTCAAGTCATTAGCGTCTTTCAACTACACTAAATAACAACTTTCTTAAAACTAAATAATATCACAAAATATCCATGAGCGCAGGTGGGATTCGAATCCACGACAGTCTAGTCTAGAGGCTGCGGTACCATTTATGCTATTCACCAGGCTATACTGCCCTCTCGTTCGACTTAATATGTGCAAAGAATACCCATGTTAAATTGAGCCATAATCGTAGAAAATTGTGAAATTGTGTTTTAAAGACCACCAACAGCTAAGGTTATTTGGGCCTAGCACCAATTCATATTTTCAATTCATTATTTATTTTTTTTAATAATAAATTGAAAATCCAATTGACATTTATACCAGCTCTCGGGCTAGAACCGGGCTTGAGAATAGCCGAGAGTGTAGCGGCGCTGTTGTTTACATGGCGTTGCTATGGTTCCTCTATTACAAGTCCCCAGTTTCCGAGTTCTAGCCCGAGAGCTGGTAAAAGTGTCAATTGGATTTTCAATTTATTATTAAAAAAAAAAAAAAAAAAATAATGAATTGAAAATATGAATTGGTGCTAGGCCCAAATAACCTTAGCTGTTGGTGGTCTTTAAAATACAATTACAATTAATTCGGGCTAGAACCTGGGAACTGGCTAGAACCTGGAACGTAGAAAAGTTAATTGTGAGACGATTGGGATCAGATTTAATGCCCAGGATTGATTTTCTCTCAACGAATTGACAGACAGATAAACAAAGCGAAATGACAAATTGTCGAGTTTAAAACAGGTAGCTTCGCCCTCTTGACCAATTTGGTAAAATTGTATCAATTAAAACAATTATAGTATATTGTGCGACTAGTGGGAGAAAGAGGAGATTCCACTCGTGTGTTTTACGCTCGTGCGGCAAAATCCACACTCTAGGAATCTCCTTTTTCGACCAATAGTCGCACACAATATTTTGTTCAACTACCGCAAGAAATATGTCATTTCGTGGCTCTGCTGAGCGTGGGCGAAATAATGGGTGACCTGATTGATTGACGAAACTATCAACACTTGCGTAAACGTTCCCCGTAATGAGCGTGGGCGAAGTGCTATTTCGCCCACTCTCTACGTCAACGAATTCATTATTTCGCCCACTCTCAGTAGAGTCACGAAATTACATATTTCTTGCGGGTGTTGAACAAAAATTATTATTCATAAATACCTATGTAATTAATATTGTCCCGGGAATAACAAAATTCGCGAAAACCATTCGATTGTCTTTTATTGTTGGCCACAGGGCGGATCTACACGTGTGAACGTAACAAATGAATAATTAATTAATGCAGTGGACAAAACACTGTGCAGTTGTTGTAACAAACGCACATCCTGCAGAAAAACAAATGAATCATTGTTAGGTAACGAACGGATTCGCTTGGCTGGTATCATTTTGTATAGTGACACTATGACAGTGATAAAACCTTCATGTGTGAGACTTCCAGGGCTATGCCCTTCTGATAATTGCCGTTAAATTGCAATGGAGATGGACACATAAGAAACGTATGTAATATAGGTGGAAGCAGGTATATAGCCACCTAAGTTATCATTGGTTTTCATAGAAAAACGCGTCAGGAATCAAGTTTTTTCCCTTCTGATACTTCTTTTCAGGTCGAGATCCTTTGGAAACATAAAACCTCTATGATTTGAACATTGGTAAACACAGCACATCGGCATTGCCAATGATTTTATTATTTTAAATAAACAATTATTCTGTACGCACTACTATGAGATTGAAATTGTGTTTTAAAGACTACCAACAGGTAAGGTTATTTGGACCTAGCACCTATTCATATTTTCAATTCATTATTTTTTTTTAATAATAAATTGAAAATCTAATTGACACTTTAACCAGCTCTCGGGCTAGAACCCGGGAACTGGGGTCTTGTAATAGAGGAACCATAGCAACGCCATATAAACAACAGCGCTGCTACACGCTCGGCCATTCTCAAATCTCAAGCCCCCGCACTACTATGAACTGCCCACAGATCGAGGTGGTTATATAGCTGGCGCCCCTAGCGGTCAAGTTGGGCAGTGAGAATAGCCGTTTGCGTTTCAATTGATCCTCTATTACAAGCCCCTAGTCCCCAGGTTATTGATGCGGGATTAAGATTTTCAAATTAGCATTAAAATAATAAATTGAATTGGTACTACGCCTAGATAACTATGACAGTTGGTGGCCTTAAAAAAAGAATTGAAGCAGTTCCAAGGAATCCGACTTAGAAGAAGCAATCGTTTTGTTAACAGCAGACCTCGCTCTATTATCATAAGTCAAGAATTTTTTTAATGTGCCGAAATTTCGTAGATTTACTCATCAACATGTCAAGCAAACTGGCATCTGCATGGCATGCCATTTTGGTGACATTGACAAATACATCTGCTAAACTCTAGAGTCTAGAGGTTTGGAGTAAATCTCTGATTTTAATGTTTTGATATATCGATGGTCTCAAATTTGACATTTTACAAGAGAATGAAAGAATGAAAGATGTAGTCTAGTGGATAGCATACTTGGTACCAGCCTCTAGACTGGATTGTCGTGGGTTCGAATCCCACCTGCGCTCATGAATGTTTTGTGATGTTATTTAGTTTTAAGTTAGTTGTTATTTAATGTAATTTAAGACGCTAATGACCTAAGTTGTCGACGCGTCTATAATCTACAATAAATATAAAAATAAATGAAAGAATAATCTGGATTAAGAAAATCAATACCTATAGGTACCAAATAACTCAAGTTCAATTCAATAATTCGTAAGTCAAGCTTAAAAGAAAACATGACTTTTATAAGAGCTGCAATCGCTTTCTGAAGACTGTTAATAAATAGATCATTCGAAGTTTAATTATTAATCACCTATAAATATCTATTCATGTCAATTTTATTAGTAAAATTAATGCAGTTGACTTACAAGATATTGATTTCATTTTATCGACTTTCAATGTGTTATTGATTTTGTGCTACTTTCTCGGTAATATATTTTTATTGTTCTGCCAGCTTCTAACAGATGATGCGGTTTACTTAGTGGGCTGTGAGGACACCAAAAAGTGAAAATACGAAATGTTTGACTTACGAGATATTGATTAGGCTCATTTCGCACCAAACCAGCCCAGTCGCGTCTAGTCAAGTCTTGTCCAGTCAAGTCACGTCAATATTTCCTTTCGCACTGAATACGTCGCGTCAGCCGTCCCACAATTAAGTTCGCGACAGTTTTGTTAAGAATTTTGTGTCAAAATGGACGTACTTCTCCAAAGCATAATTTTACGTCGGCTACATAGAAGAAGAAGGATGAAGAAACGACAACATCTGTTTTGGGTTCATCCCATAAATACCAGGAGACCAGTGATCGGTTCTTTAACCACTTATTTCTCTGGCTATACCTACCTCTCCAGGCGGCAGCAATGAAATTCCGATCTCTGTGCTTCGCGTGCTTAGGATCGTAGATTGCCTCTTTTGCTTCCACTAATAAAATTAAGGTTTCTACATCCATTCTGAGTGTCAAGACTGGGTTGACTGGCATTAAAAATTCAACCGGCTGAGTCGCAATCAGTCTTGATAAGTCTTGACGCGATCGGACTGGACGTGACGCGCTTAGTATGAAACCAGATTTACACATTGCCTTTATTTCAACGATAAGTTAATATGTCCACTCTTGAATCTAGTAGCGTCCGACTTGACTGGATGCGACTGGACTGGACTGGTTTGGTGCGAAATGAGCCTTAGTCGGATCTTGTCCCCATCAAGAATGCACAAAAATTAGTGATACGTGTAATAACCAAAAAACCTCCCTTATTCTCAACTAACCAATTATTCCAAGATTTCTAGGTTTTAAATATACATCAGTTATACTTAAAATCTATCCTTACCATATACCATCAGAATCCTTCATCACATACTTTGTTTATTCATAAGCCCAGTACACCGTCCAACCCCCGAGAATGTCCAAGACATTCGGCCAAAAACATATGCTCGCTCCTAAAATATACAACCAAATTCCCGTAGAACTCAAGAGAAGCACGAATAAAAAAAAGTGGGTGCGTGCTTATGATCACACGAACGAAGTGAAAACTTCAGATTTTCTAATTTTTGGTATCATCTATTATAGCGCATTTATGAACTAAAAATAATTTTATACTAAAATACTAAAATTGTATTTTTAATTAATTCCACCTTGGGTTCAAAAAAATTATAATTATTGTCAAAGAAAGAATATAATAAAAATAAAAAATATATAAATAAATATCATGTAGAATTTAAAGAAAAAAACGCCGAAAATTCTACGCTGCCATCAGATCTCGAACCTATGCATAGAACGCAAAGACCTAACCAACTGCGCTAGAAGTGCATAGACGGCCGTTTTTATGATATAAGTATGTTGCGAATTCTTATGGAAGTAGTTGCGAACGCTTCACATTTTTTCAGTACCCAGGCAAAGAGTGCCTAACGCACCTAAAGGTACGGGCAGTACGCAGCTGGGATTCTAGATGGTAGCATATATAGTAGGTGGTGGCTGAAATTATAAGCGCTTATAGGTTTGCACAACGAAGCTTTGATAATAGCTTAAATCGCGTTTGAAATGTCAGATAGCGAAGACGAATATTTGTGTTCTTCTGCTACAAAGTGGTATATTTTAAATACAAATTTGGGTAGGAGCTATCATGTCCATCCTATTAATAGAAAACGATCTAAACATGGCGCATTTCATCATTTATACCAAGAATTAAAATTTTATCCAAACCGGTTTTTTGAATATTTACGTATGGAACCTAACACTTTTCAATACATCTTAGAAAAAACTCAAAACAAATTAAATAAAACTGGCAAAATTTCACTTATTAAACTAGTCACATCCATTGCGAAACTTGTAACGGCCATTTGACAGTTGTCACACGTTGATTGTAGTAGTCAGCGCCCTGAAAGAATGGTGAGATACATTCTTGTATCTATCAGCTCTTGTAACAGCGCTTATACCTGCTACACTCACTGCTTCGTTGTGTACGCTCGCATATATAACAATGCATTAATTTAAGCAAGCCCTGCTATTATCTACGCTACCATCTAGAATTCCAGCTCCATACTGCACGTACCTTAAGGAAGTTTTCACTTGAAAAAGCATTCTATAGGCGGCTCCGGGCTCAGTAAATGGTTAGTTACAGAAGAAGCGCAAGGAGTTACTATTGTTCTCATCTAAATGACACATACATAAAATCTATAATCTATTCTATACGTTCTATCTATCTATCTATCTGCGTACGACAATCCACCCACCCACCAGAACAATACGGTTGGTCACCTTACTCAAGGGTGAATCCTTACTTTAAAGGTATTGTTCTGCGACAGTCTGTATATACGGCGGCTGGACAACAACTTTCACCAACAGCTCCAACAAACAAAGGGGAACTGGTTCAAATCTGGGCCAGCGAGTTTACAAACGACTGCATACAAACTAGAATATTATTATATTGTGATTATGTTACTTTTATATACCTGGTTATATATATAATCGTTCAATACATAATACATTCAAAACACGTTATATTTTATTTTCCATGTCTGATTGGTTACAAAATACTGTGTGTCCCGATTTTCTACTGGCTATTGGGATAATTTAAAAGTTACTTCTAGCGTTCTAGAGAGAGACCGACCTAAGCAGGCGCAGATCCAGCCCTCAAAAAAGGTTGTGGTCACGGCCACCCGAAAATCGGCCAAAAGCAAGTCGGACTACGGACTCGCTCACGATCGATACATTGCATTCCTACAAAGGAGACGTTTACAAAATGTATGATGCCCCGGCCAACTCCTTGTACAGTGTGTAAGTCCACGCGGGCAAAGACACGGGGCGAACATTAGTAAATTAATAAACCCGTAAAATGCTAGTCTGTTTGCTCACGAAAATTACAAAAGTAAATATGTTTTTGTTTGGACATCACAATATCACATCTAGATTTTAAACTACTGAATCGATTTTGATGAAACTTTTACAGCTTGAAAGCATATCAGATTTTAGATTTAATTAAAAGTATACATTTTACATTGAATAATTTTATTTAAGTGCTTACTTCGTTTTTTTTTAAATTTTGTTAAGGTAGGTATTGGATATAACATCAGCCTATCGACCTCAATTAGGGTTGTGGGCATGCCCACCGAGCCCACAACGGTGGATCCGCGCTTGGACCTAAGCTTCGGATTCGGTCACAAATTGAACGTTCAGTTTCGGCTCAATATCAGGCCGAAGGCCCGAAAGTCGAATTAACTAAATAATATAGAGTAAATATGATTTTATTATCACACAATTTAGGATATGAAATAAATAATATATTATGATGATGATAATAGATAACGCTATTTACACTTGTCAATATTAAAAACATAATTTTATTAAAATCAATTGATTATTTAATTATTATTTGCCAGGATTCATGCCATAACTACACACAATCTGTGAAAATTTCAACTAGCTACCTCTTTCCGTTTACAATTTTTGTTGACAACAAAGTTCAAGAATGCAATTAACCTAATTAATTTGTTTTTAAAATAACTTAATTAAATTTAGTGATAATGAAGCATTTCGTTTCTATGAATAATTTTATTTTTTCAGATAATTAATCATTTTTTAAAAAACAACCTTGTTCATGCGTTTAGCTATACTTAATAAGTATACGCTTATTTTTTGCTACAAATATTTCAAATTTTGATTTTTGGGGCCAGTAACAGCTAAGGTTATTGGGGCTTAGCACCAGTTTCTATTTTCAATTTATTAGCTTCCCATTGGAAGTTATTGTAAGGGGTCCGATTTTGCGAATCAAAAATATGGACATAACTGCATGTTTTAAGGTTCCTATAGGGTCCGAATCTAAACAGTTTTTAGAGAGATGTCTGTGTGTGTACGTTCGTTCGTTCGTACGTTGGTGAACTTTTTTACGGCTCGCATATTTATTATTTTTAAATTGTGTTTTAAAGACCACCAACAGCTAAGGTTATTTGGGCCTAGCACCAGTTTCTACTTTCAATTCATTATTATTTTTTTTAATAATAAATTGAAAATCCAATTGACACTTTTACCAGCTCTCGGGCTAGAACCCGGGAACTGGGGACTTGTAATAGAGGAACCATAGCAACGCCATGTAAACAACAGTATTGCTACACGCGCGGCTATTCTCAAGCCCTTATTATTAATTTTTTTTTAGCCTGCCGGAATTTGAAAAATTAGGGCTGCCAAGGGGTTGCGTTAGAATGAACTCTGGCACTCTGTATAAAAGTACTCGATGATACCGACATTTTGACGCAATAACCTCAGATGTCGAGCGTCTATAATCTATAACCAATATTTTGACATCAATTTTATTCATATAGCCAATGACCGGAAGTGACGTCAATATCCAAAGATCCGGCAGAAAAAAAATTATAATAATTATGGCTCCTTATATTTGATACATTTTTAGAGTGTTGGGTCTCCAAGTCAATATTTATATATATATATATATGAATGTATTTTTTTAACCACACCTGAAGATAGCAACTCGTTGCTGAAACGCGTCGTGTTAAAACACAGGAAGTCACAAGACGGATATCAATAAATACAAAGTATTTCTAATACTTCATAATATCCGTATATTTGTTTGCCCCAGTAACTCATGCGGACGTCTGCTTTGACACATAGGAAATCTGGCGGTGGGCTCTCTGTCTATATCCTATAACGATGTACAACACTACAGTGCAAGGCCGATTAAAAGTTTCTGGGTTAACCCGGAAAAAAGCAAAAATAAGTTATGAAATTAATCGCTAATTCACTAAGTTGAAATTTCGTTAAAATCTTGAATATTACAAAGTTACAATTTGATTTCGTATATTGATTGTTAAACATAGGTAAGCTATGGGTGTGTGGGCTTGAGAATAGCCGAGCGTGTAGCAATGCTGTTGTTTACATGGCGTTGCTATGGTTCCTGTATTACAAGTCCCCAGTTCCCGGGTTCTAGCTCGAGAGCTGGTAAAAGTGTCAATTGGATTTTCAATTTATTATTAAAAAGAAATGAATTGAAAATATGAATTGGTGGCCCAAATAACCTTAGCTGTTGGTGATCTTTAAAACACACACAAGCTATGGGTGTGTCATCTATGAGGAATCGATAGAATTAACTAGAAACAAGTGAAATGTGTTGACCCTCAGATTTATGTAATCGATCAACTATAAAATATTCAATCTCGTTAAACTAGTTGTCATAAAATTAATAAGATGAAAAGAGATAGATTGAAACTAAATTATTAATACTGTCACAAAAAATTGGGTTATTACGGTGACATTTCGTTTATTATGCGACAGTTATTTGTTTTTTTGCATAAAACAAATGAATGTTTATTTACAACGAATTAAACCGGTTGTCCTTGTTTGATATATTGAAATATGGATGTGGCTATCCTTTTCAATCAAATCGTGAATAATTGTGTGGTAAAATTGGTAAGAAGTTATCTACCCAGGGGTAAAACCATATTATATCTATAAACTTCTAGTATTTTAAACCTATCTTCGCTAGGTAGCCATATTATTTGAAATAATAAAATTAAGCAAAATCGCAGGATAGTGGACAATATAATTTGATTTATTAAATTAAATGTACGACGTTTCGTCTATAGATAAGTGCTATAATAAGTGCTATGTGGGACAAACAAAACAGTTATTAAAAAATAGAATTTATCAGCACAAAATGGACTGTAGAAACATAAACTTATTAAGTGATAATAAGACGGCGTTGTCATCTCATCATTTCGACACTGGGCATAAATTTCTTTTCAATGAAGTTCAAATATTAGATAAAGAGTCAAATTGGAAGAAACGCAATATCAGTGAAATGTGTTTTATTAGAAAAAACAATTCAATCAATTATAGAACAGACACTCAAAATTTAAGTAGTCAGTACAATTATATTATGAAATTATGCTAACTTTTGTATTATTATTATTATTATTGATTGTTAAAATTTATAGTCAACATAATTTGTTACCATGTTTTTGTCTTATGTTAATTGCTATGGTTAGTAATTAATATTAATTTTCATAAATATTGTTATTTTTATGAATGTACTTGAAAAAGTCTAAATCTATAGACGAAACGTCGTACATTTAATTTAATAAATCAAATTATATTGTCCACTATCCTGCGATTTTGCTTAATTTTATTATAATCACGATGGACACGATTTCTAATATAAATTATTTGAAATATTAAAATTATAAAAATCTCAAGTGACCCTTCTATTTCTGAACTGGACTAGACTGTCCTCCAGGGAGAACATTGGAATGTAATTGTTCTCGCAATTGCATTCCAATGTTCTTTGGGAATTGGCGTGCTCAGGAGTCCGAGCTCGAACCAGTCGGTTTGTGTATGCTGGCTGTGCAGATTCTAATACACAAATGGATTTTTAATTATTGTGTTGAAAACGCTAATGACCTGAGTTGTCAACGTGTGTATAATCTACAATAATAATAATAATGGACTAGACTGACTTAGTTAGAAATGGACCTTAAGAGGTACAGTAAAGTTACATATGAGAAATTTTGCCGTGAATTCGATGAACGTCTTACGTTTTGTCCGGGAGGGTCGTTCGAAAAAAAAAGAAGCTCGAGAGGATCAAACCAGTTCGAATTCACGTCAAAAAACTAGCGGTAGTAGCCCGACTTTTACCCACCCCGTTTTTTGCTCTTGATTATTTTGAGGTTATTGCGTTCTGACCTTTGGACCAGATCCGCTCATGGATGTTTTGTGATGTCGTTTTAATATAATGTAATTTGTTAATTAGACGTTAATGATTTTAATTGTCGAGCATCTATAATCTGCAATAAATAAATTTAGATTATTTCGTTGACACATCTAGACACCAGTGGCGGACTAAGGGGGGGGGGGGAGGGGATCATCCTGGGGGGCTTCTAAATCTCGAGTTCTTCTTAATCAAATCCCAAACAAAGTCAAAATATGTTTACTAAGTAAGAGGCAGTTTGGAGTTGGAGGCCCCGTACGTATACAAAATATAAACGTAGGTAGGTCGTTTATTATAAATATTTGATTTTTTTGTCAGCCATTACATCTATATTATTCATTTCTTACGAAATTTACACTACAAATACATCAATTTCTAAGCAGAACGGGGACTTCATTTAGTTCTGCCGCCCCGGGCCTCCGACGGGTTTAGTCCGTCACTGCTAGACACTTTATTAAAAAATATTGAAACAAATCATGTTTATTTTCTGAATCAAGAAGTTTTTTTTAAAAATGTCCTGTTTTAAAACCATCCAGTATATTAATTGTATGCTGTAATAAAAAATGCATTGACCTGCAGTTCAGGTAGGTAGTATCGGTTACTACTTATATAGATTGATGAAAGCGTTATCACGTCATCGTCGAACCTTCTAGAAAACCGGTACCGGTTTTACTTTCTTTTGTTTCGTGAGATTCGATTTTGTTTGACACACATTTCAAGGCGCCCACGATCACTAATAGTATAGAAAGACTAACCTGATGACGATACGTTTTTTTCTAGACGTCTAGATCAGTGATGAGCAACCCGCGGGTCACCATGAAGCCCGGAAATTATTTATTTGCGTTTATTGAAAAAAATTTTAGGTGTCTATTCACGTAATTTTGCTCTATAAACTTATATAAACGTTGTTTCCATTGACGGAAAATTTGTGTTAAATAACGAAAATTGCGATGGAAACCCAATTGTGTTTTAAAGACCACCAACAGCTAAGGTTATTTGGGCCTAGCACCAATTCATATTTTCAATTCATTATTTTTTTTTTAATAATAAATTGAAAATCCAATTGACACTTTTACCAGCTCTCGGGCTAGACCCCGGGAACTGGGGACTTGTAATAGAGGAACCATAGCAACGCCATGTAAACAACAGCATTGCTACACTCTCGGTTATTCTGAAGCCCTGCGATGGAAACCCAGATTCCTGTATACCTACATAGGGAAAATAACATTGAGAACATTTACTATGAACAGGATATTTCCACACAATTTTTTACCCAGATTGTCCATTTTTCTGTGATCCGTCGCCTCGTCTAGTTTGCCCCGCACTAAATAATGTTTTTCGTTACCCTGTTAAATGCCCGTTAAATTTATCGCTCTAGGCCCAGACCTCACATGCGTAAACTTAAATCCACTCCTGATCAAACCACTCACTGGGCTTGAGAATAGCCGAGCGTGTAGCGGTGCTATTGTTTACATGGCGTTGCTATGGTTCCTCTATTATAAGTCCCCAGTTCCCGGGTTCTAGCCCGAGAGCTGGTAAAAGTGTCACTGGGATTTTCAATTTATTATTAAAAAAAAATAATGAATTGAAAAAATGAATTGGTGCTAGGCCCAAATAACCTTAGCTGTTGTTGGTCTTTAAAACACAATTTACAATTTATTTAACACTAACTGTTGTTGCTTTTTTTGAATAATAATATCTGAGTTTGTATACCCCACCTGAGTTTAGTTGAGTAAAATCTATAACAGTACAAAATATACTATACTGCTACAATTGCGTGATGAACAATGTTTGATTCTATTGTTGCTGGAACAATGGTATACTGTGGTCCATCAGAATAGCCCGTTATGGTTCACTCACACCGTTTTTTATATAGAATGTCTCGATGCAACGATATGCCCTACTATATCATACTAGTTCACGGCCCGGCTTCGCCCGAGCGCAAATCGGATTGAATCCAAGTTATATTGAAATCAAGTTTGTCAAAAGCGATATAAAACATGTATAATATTATACCCAAATAATCATAGGCGTAACTAAAGAGGGGGACGCATGCGCACGGCTCCTTCCAGAGTACCGTCTGTCCCCCTCCCCAGAAATAACGATGATAAAAAATTATACGTTGAGATTTTTGCGAAATTATTTATGTTTACTTTCATAACTGTTATGCCCCGCCCTCGAACAAAGTTCTGCGTACGCCCTTGAAATCCAGTACGATAAGATTTTCAAACACACTGTATACAGTAAAATTTCCCAGGCTATGAATAAATAAAGAGTTGATAATCACGATCAAAGAAAAAAAACATTTGAACAGCGGATGTCAAAGACTTGGTTAAAATTACTGATAGATAGATAGATAGATAGATAGATTCCTTTATTGCGACAGACTAGTCTGTATAATAGCGTCATAATAACAAAAATACAGTATTATAATAATATTAACAAAAATTAAAAACAAATGGTTGTTGTAATCTTACAATAGTAGAAGTACATAAAAGAGACATTATACGATCGGTGTACAAACACAATGTACAGAGCTATCAAAAAAGGACGTTACGTCATAAAAACAGTTTTCTTTTAATATATTCAAAATATTTTTTTTAAATTTTGGATGTTTTAGATTTTTAAGACATACATGCAAATTATTAAATAATTTTTGACCCATGTAATGTGGTCCTTGTTTATATAATTCTAGATTACATTTTGGTAGTCTAATTGCGGGACCAAGTCTGGTATTATAATCATGTACGTCATTGTTGTATTGCACACTCTCTATGTTTAATTTTATATATAGCAGTGTTTCTAAAATGTATATACATGGAAGTGTTAATATTTTGTATTTTTTAAATGTAGGTAAGCATGAGTCTCTAGGTCTAATACCATATATTATTCGTAGTAACTTCTTTTGCCATATGAAAACATTTTTAGATTGAGACGAGTTACCCCAAAAAATAATTCCGTATCTCAATCTTGAATATACATAACTATAGTAAAGCATTAAAAGTGCGTCAGTTCCAACAATATTTTTTAAATTACGAAAAAGAAAACATAAACTGTTCAGTTTTTTTATAATTTCTGAACTCTGAATGCTCCAGGTTAAAGTATCTTCTAGGTATACACCAAGAAACTTAATAATAGAAATATTACTGACAATATTATTATTTATAGAAATATTTAAGTTAAAGTTTGTTTTATTTCTATTAGTTTTGAAATAAAGATAATATGACTTGCTAAGATTTAGGTAGAGTTTATTAGCGTTGAACCAATCTGCCATTTTATCAAGAATAGAATTTGCACGTACTTCAAGATGTTGATTAGTATCAGCAGTGACAATTATTGATATGTCATCAGCGTACATGACTATGTTACTAGTTTCTAAATAATCGGGCAAGTCATTAATAAATAGAATAAACAACAGCGGACCAAGGACGCTACCCTGAGGTACACCATTTTCACAATAAACTTCATTAGAAAGGTAATTATTAATCGATACACATTGTTTCCTATTCGATAAATAGGAGGAGAAAAGATTTTGCACAGTGCCTCTAAGACCAATACTTTGTAATTTCGATAATAATAGATCATGCTGTACAACATCAAAGGCTTTACTTAAATCAGCAAAAATACCTAGTATCATTGTCTTGTTATCAACTGCAGCCAATATTTTATTGTAGAAGGACGATATAGCAGAAACTGTCGATTTATTTGCTAGAAATCCATGTTGTGATGAAGAGAATATATTAAACCTATTGCAAAAGTTAACTGTACGTTTATATATTGCTAACTCAATAAGCTTTGAAACACTGGATAGAATAGAAATTGGTCTATAATTTGAAGGATCTTTAGGGTCACCTTTTTTGTAGACAGGCTTTATAATAGCGTGTTTTAGAATGTCTGGGAAATATCCATTTAATAGACATAAGTTTATTAGATAAGTTAAAGGCTGTACTAAAAAATACCTAAATTCTTTAATAACATTATTAGTAATATTATCCGCACCTGACGAGAAAGAATTTTTCAATTGACAAATTAAAAGTAACACCTCATACTCATCGAAAGGAAACATATACATAGAATTAACATTTATATTGCTTATGTTAGTAATTGGATCACAAATTGGTATGTCATTCAATATATCAATTGGTTGTTGTTTGAAAAAGTTGTTGAAATAATTTACAATTATATTATAATCTTTGACAATATTCCCGTTTATTTCAAGTTCAGATATGTTATTCGGTTTCTGTTTTGCTTGATTGTATATATTATTAATTAATTGCCACGACGCTTTGATTTTATTCTGTGCTCTATTAAGTAAATCATTATAATAATTTCGTTTTGTGGAATTTACTAAATTTTGGTGTTTTCTTTTTTCAGCTATATATCGATTTTTATTTTCCATGGTGTTTGAAATCTTAACAAGTCCATGCATATTTTTCAGAAGCTTACTTGAATTGATAACGTCAGGCGTTACCCATTTGCTGTCAGTATTTCCATTTTGTTTTTTATATTTAGTTAAAGGAAAACTCAGATTATAATAGTGAGATAGGATTGTTATAAAATTATCAAATTTATTGTCAATATCATTTGCATGGTCAGTATCATCAAAAATTTCAGTCCAGGATTCTTTTTCTAAACAGTAGGCAAAATAATTCTTATTTATTTCCGAAAACGATCGTTTATAAAAATAAGTTTCTGCAAATTTAATATTAGTTTGCATAGACAAAGTTTGCATAGTGTGATCTGAAAAGTAAATATCATCGACCCTTGTTTGATAGCTCGCATTTATATTTGTACATATATTATCGATTAGAGTTGAAGATGTATTAGTAATTCTAGTGGGATTTACAATAGTAGGAATAATATTAAATGATTCAAGTATGTTTATTAGCATGTTTTTTTCCGAGGTTTGCTCTAAAAAGTTTATGTTGAAATCACCAGCAAGGAAGATGGGTTTATTAATAACATATAGTAAATCTAATACTGAAGAAAGATTAACAAAAAAATCATTTAAATTTGCTAATGGGGAACGGTAAATAGCAAGAATAATATAGTTACAGTTGTTAAAATTAATTTCAATGCCACATATTTCAAAACATTTTTCAGAACAAAATTTAGTAATATTAATCACTTTGTATTGTGTAGAAGTTTTGCACAAGATACAGACACCACCTCGAGAATATACATTTCTACAAAAATAATTCGAAATTACATAACCACCAATTTTAAGGCATGCTATTTCATCAGCTTTAAGCCAATGCTCACTAATGCATATTATATCAGGCGCATTTTCATGCAACATAATTTCAAGAAGATTTAGTTTGTTCACATTACGTAGTCCTTGGATATTTAAATGCGATATATTTAAAATATCTATTTGACAGGTCCTATGTTCAAGTTTCTCTGAAAATTTTCACGTTTACGGAAAAAGAAACGATTGATGATTGTACCAGTTGGCCAAAAACTCGAGTCTTTTATCTTATCCAGGAGATGTTGGGGAACACCTATCTTAAAAGTATTGAAGTACCTATTCTCTTTTTCTTTATTGATGTGTTCACACATGTAGTTAGATTTTTTAAATTCATTTAAGTAGGTTATAATATCTTTCTCTGTTACTTGCAGAGCAAGTCTAGAAACATATAACCAGCAGATTTTTTCCACTGCAACAATTTCCACGGATGTTCCAAGTTTTTCCTCCGTGGCATTTCCGATTGTTGGCTTCATTCTATTTCTATATCTCCTTCTTCTTCTTTTACTTTCGATCCATTCTTCTTCAGAGCTGGAGTTTTCAGACTTTTCATCGTTACCAGATTGTATTTTCTTGTCGTCTCTACCTACATTAATTGCAGTAGTTGTTTTTTGTTCACTTGGTATATTATTAGATGTACTTGCAACAGCAGATGCATAATTGTTCACAGCCAAATCCTGTTTGGTGCGAGATGATATAACAGATAGCGGATACTGCAAACCGTGTTCCGTTTAGAAGTCTTGTTTTCTGTTTTGCCAGGCCATTGTTGACAAAAGGAATATAGAATACTCCATGATGTTTGGCATTCGGCAATGTCACATAGGTACATAATACAAATCTATACAATATAAATAAAATTGAAGTTTCTGTCTGTACGGGCTAATCTTCGGAACAGGCGCGGATCCAGCCCTCAAATAAATTATAATTTAAAAAAACTAAAAAACACGCTTTAATGAACTAAAAAGTAAAAAATAATTAATTTTATTGTAAAAAAGCGTGGGGTGCTTTGTATCATATTTTCATACTACCCCACGCTTTTTTACAATAAAATTAATTATTTTTTACTTTTTAGTTCATTAAAGCGTGTTTTTTAGTTTTTTTAAATTATAATTTATTTTTGCTTTTTATTCCTGGAGATCCTGGTCAGGATAATGGGACAAACTTATGGAATTATTGTATTGTAATCGGTCCTTGATAAGTGTGCAAAGTTTCAGTTCAATCTGAAGTTTTTTGATTTTTTTTTTTAGTCCTGGAGATCCTGGTCAGGATAATGGGACAAACTTATGGAATTATTGTATTGTCGTTGGTCCTTGATAAGTCGACAAAGTTTAAACTAAATCTGACCGTTCAAAGTTGGTCAAAATCAAGTTCAAAGAAGTCGGTTACAAACTGACAAACAAGCAAGCAAGCACACAAGCACGCAAACATACAGGTGAAGCTAATATAAGCGTGTTAAAAAGGTTGTGGTCACGGCTTTCCGAAAATCGGCCAAGTGCGAATCGGACTATACTGACCCGCTCACGATCTATACATTGCATTCCTACAAAGGAGACGTTAATGTATGACGCCCCGGCCAAGACTTATCGACCTCAATTAGGTTTGTGGGCATGCCCACCGTGCCCACAACGGTGGATCCGCGCTTGCTTCGGAACTACTGAACCGATTCTAAAAATTCTTTCACTAATAGAAAGCTACACTATCCCTGAGTGATATAGATTATAGGCTATATTTTATTTTGATAAATTTCTCGCGGGGAATAATTCCTGTGGGATAGTAACAAAACGTAACTCTAGTCACTGCCTTATTCTTCGAAACTACTGAACCGATTCTAAAAATTCTTTCACTAATAGAAAGCTACACTATCCCTGAGTGATATAGGCTATATTTCATTTTGACACATTTCTCGCGGGGGGATATTATAAAGAGGTAAAATTTGCTTCTATGTAGGGGGTAATCTCTGGAACTGCTGAACCGATTCTAAAACTTCTTTCACTAATAGAAAGCTATAACCAGCCCGACTTCGCTTCACAGGGGGAAAGATTCTCGCGCGGGGATAATAAATCATAAATTCTAAAAATTCTTTCACTAATAGAAATCTACACGATCCCTGAGTGATATAGGCTATACTTTATTTTGATAAATTTCTTGCAGGGGATAATTCCTGTGGGATAGTAACAAGACGTAACTCTAGACACTGCCTTATTGACAGCTTTTGTCAATTGTTTCATGATTTCGCCAAACTCAATAAATATGGGAGTTACTTTTCAAATTTAAATTATCTGGCGATCCCTACTTTTTTGTCATTTCGCGTGTTGACTGAGATTGCAATAATATGTACATATTCTTAATTTTTACGTGAGTTAACGTTATAATTTGTGATCGACGGTTTGGCGATCACCGGTTTGTCCACAATTCCCTGATATGAACCAAAAGCTTCTATAGGAGTACTAAGGGCGTCGCCAGCCAATGGCCAAGGGAGGGGCAAGATGAGCCAGAGGGGGGGCAAGATGGTGGATAGAGGATATAATTGCGATGCCCATGAGGGGTACACGTACAACGCGTTTGGAGAGCCTATCCACTATCCAAATATTATATGATAGAGATCAGTGGTTAAAATACAGGTAGAAATAATTGAACGACCCGTTTCTTAGAAAAGATGCAACTGCGATGTATAATTACGGCAGAGGAACAAATAAAACCAAATTGGTTTTTAATTCAAAAAGTGTATTCACCTTTTGATGATTTTTTCTTTTTTATAAATTTTTATTTATAAGATGATTATTAACTGAATTTTTATACAGTGCGTTTAATTTCAACCAACATATTGACTTTACATGTAAATCTCTCCATTTGATTTACATTGAATTCAAGCTAAGTATATCAAATAGTAGGCTCATAGTCCATGGAAACTACACGTAACTACTAATATAATCTGACGTAATCTAGTTTTGAAATATAAATTTTTTGACAACTTTTGCTCTCTTTCTGGTGAACCAATCTCTCCCCCGATCGACGTGGACTTTTAATATGTTACTATAGTCAAGTTCCAAAATTTAAGATAGTGACTCATGCATAGTTCGTAACAAGATTAATGGAGTCAAAAGCAATGAAACAATGTATATATAAAAACTGTACCGCTTATATAAATAGTGAAATTTGGTGCATGACTCACTATCTTAAATTTTGTAACTTGACTATAGAGAGGTGGGGATTGGGGAATACCTATCCACTATCTAAAATATTGTTTTGTATCTTAGTCTCTTAGATGCATTTTTTATTTTTATTTATTGTAAATTATAGACGCGTCGACTACTTAGGTCATTAGCGTCTTATAAGATTACAACTCACTTAAAACTAAATTACATCATAAAACATTCATGAGCGGAGGCAGGATTCGAACCCACGCCAGTCTGATCCAGAGGCCGCGACGCTAACCAGTGGACCACATTGTCCTCTAGATGCTTTTTATTGTATGTAACTAGCAAATTGGGGGAGGCCGGAGGAGCTAAGGAGTTTCAGCCTCTCTCCAAGAAAATCAAATTGGGAAACAAAAAAAGGGTGTGGGTCTCGGGACCCCCGACAGATGTGAAACATCAAAGAAAACGTTATTGAACTCGGTGGTATTCTCTATGTAGTAGTATATATTTTTTCAAAAGCAGCAACTAACTGTTATGCTGACGTAATCCTATATACTGCACTGTAACACACGCGGGTGCCCGAGCGCGCGGAAGCCGAGAGAGAGAGAGAGTGCCGCAGTGGTGGGGAGAACAGCAGCGAAGGAGCGGACCAAACATTTCGTTGTATATTTCCCCTCACGCGGCTGTTCACGGCCCGACATATGATGTTTCACATCAAAAAATTAATATAAAACAAACTTCAAAAAATGTATTTTTTTATCGAGTAATAAAAATTATCATATAAGTATATGCTGTTCACTAGTTACATAAACGGTCACCGAAAATTCCTAATAAAAAATAATTGCTGAAACTAATTCTGGGAATTTTTTAGCATAAATTAATTATTATGGTATTATTTTTATCTAATGTACGAAACGTCAAGTAGATTTTAAAATGTTTTTACAAACACTCGAACGTCGCCGGTCTAATGTTCAGTCATTAAATATTCAAAAATGTTTTTTTTAACTCATACAACTTGCTGATCAAATTTCACTATTTTTCAAGCACTTAAGTACTGACACAAAGTCTAAAATTTGTTTGAAATCGCACAACAAACATGGAAAATCTATTGTAAAAAAATACTGTTTAGGAAAAATGTAGATCAGTTATTCGACAAAATGTTTCCATTCAACACAAAGTCTAACAATCCCAAAATTTGCTTGAAATCGCACAACAAACAGGGAAAATCTATTGTAAAAAAATACTGTTCAGGAAAAATGTAGATCAGTTATTCGACAAAATGTTTCCATTCAACATAAAATCTAACAATCACAAAATTTGCTTGAAATCGCACAACAAACACGGAAAATCTATTGTAAAAAAATATTGTTCAGGGAAAAATGTGGATCAGTTATTCGACAAAATGTTTCCATTCAACACAAAATTTAACAATCCCAAAATTTGCTTGAAATCGCACAACAAACACGGAAAATCTATTGTAAAAAAATACTGTTCAGGAAAAATGTAGATCAGTTATTCGACAAAATGTTTCCATTCAACACAAAGTCTAACAGTCACAAAATTTGCTTGAAATCGCACAACAAACAGGGAAAATCTATTGTAAAAAAACAGTGTTCAGGAGAAAATGCGGATCAGTTAGTTTCTATCCTTGTTAATTTTGATACACTGCACTGTACTGAGGGCTTGAGAATGGCCGAGCGTGTAGCAGTGCTGTTGTTTACATGGCGTTGCTATGGTTCCTCTATTACAAGTCCCCAGTTCCGGGTTCTAGCCCGAGAGCTGGTAAAAGTGTCAATTGGATTTTCAATTTATTATTAAAAAAAAATAATGAATTGAAAATATGAATTGGTGCTAGGCCCAAATAACCTTAGCTGTTGATGGTCTTTAAAACACAATTTAACAATTTTAGGCACTGTATTGAACACTAGCTATCTCACTCTACTGATCCGCATTTACCTCACGAATTAAAAAAAAAAAACAATACCTCTGAGAACATCGGCAGGAATCAACCGCTTGAAAATCTTGGGTCTTGCCGCATCATCAGCCGCAGCCGCTGCGGCTGCAGGTTCCTTCTTTTTATCTTCATCGGCAGCAAAAACAAATGCCGCTAAGCAAAGCGCGATCACTACAACGTATTTCATTGTTATACAAAAAATAGCCCGGTTTATTTAAGGTTATAAAAATTGTATAAAACAATTGAACTAAGTTGGGTTATTCGCTTGTTTCACACTGATCACTATAGGTCACTGGATCCGACTGGATCTGCCTATGGACTTCGGTGGACTTTTATAGGATTGAGCGGGTTGCGTGGGGGCAACCAGTGGCGGAGTTCCCTACGTACTACCTACCTGTCCCCCTGCCGGACCAACGATATATACAGAGCACCAAATGAACTGATGCAGGTGATAAAAAAACACAATCTTTATACAGAGTGTCCAAATTGAAACAGGTTACTGTTGAATGTTTTTGATGTGAAACATCTTATGTCGGGCAGTGAACAGCCGCGTGAGGGGAAATATGCAACGAAATGTTTGGTCCGCTCCTTCGCTGCTGTTCTCCCCACCACTGCGGCACTCTCTCTCTCGGCACGGGAAGAGAGAGAGAGAGTATACATACGAACGTACTGTAAAGCAAAAGTATATGTATACACGTTTAGGTATGTAATATAGATACTTCGCTGTGTATTTAGTTGCGTTTCTGGCTCAGGCGTGCTCAAACAGTGCAGTATATAGGATTACGTCAGCATAACAGTTAGTTGCTGCTTTTGAAAAAATATATACTACTATATAGAGAATACCACCGAGTTCAATAACGTTTTCTTTGATGTTTCACATCTGTCGGGGGTCCCGAGACCCACAGCTTTTTTTTTAAGTAAAACTTCTTAAGTGGTACTGCCTCGACGATTTGAAGGGTAAAATGCTGGGATGAAACGAAAGTGCGGTGACGCGAATTATGAATAATAACCCTAAAATAGCTATACAGCCATGTAGTTACGTAGTGTAATGGTCAACACTCTAGCTTTGTACGAAGAAGGTCGTCGGTTCTATCTCGACCGGCATCATTAATTTTTTTTACAACTTCCATATTATTCCACTCGATATATACGCTCGACAACAAAAATTATAAGCGGCTTATAGAGGCTAATTGAGATAGTATATTATTATAGTGTATTAATTTGATTCGTATTCAGTCAAATCAAATTTAAAAAAGAAATACTGTAAAGATATTGAGTTTTATAGCTATTAGGAGTTTGGACCCGGTCTGCGTTGTCCCCCTTGATTTCCGGGTTTAGAGTCTTGCAAAGGGTGGCAGCCCTATAATGTGTTCGTTATAAAACGCAACTTCTGTCTGTCTGTCTGTCTGCATGTCTGTCCATTAGTACGCTTATAACTCGAGAATCACAGCCAAATGGCAAAAATGGAACCCTCATAATTTCGTCCTATCCGTCTGCCTCTGTGTCTCTCTGTCCGGCTGTCCGTATGTCATAGATAGTCTGATAGATCATCATAAATCTAGGGTAGGTACTTCCATTCGAGTTAAAGGTTTGAAATTTGGAACATAGGTATAGTGTTCAAGGTGATAATTAGGAGAAAAATCGAAAATAAATGAAAATCCAACATGGCGGATAAAAAATCCAACATGACGGATTCTGATACAAAACATCTAGGGTACTTCCACTCGAGCTAGACCTTTGAAATTTGAAACATAGATGGTGTTTAAGGTGATAATTACGAGAAAAATCAAAAATCATTAAAAATCCAACATGGCGGATATGTTTTTCCTGATTACGGAACCCTTCACTGTGCGTGGTCCGACACGCACTTGACCACTTTTTTTAAATATATAGGTACCTACATTGGCTGCCCATGTTTTAGTCTATATTTTGTTACGCTAGATTTAAATTCTAGAGAATTAGCTGTGACAATTTTACTGAAGCATGTCGACAAAAAGCAGATTGAGTTGAGGTTTTCTTGGCAGACGCTGCCTAAACCATAACGAAAGCATAATATGTTATGTCTATCTTTAACAGGTAATCTACAGATACGGGCGAAACCGAACCGCGCTGCTATAGTATTATGATGACTAGTGTAAAATTTGCTGCGCGGAGTATTTTTGATGTGAAACATCTTATGTCGGGCTGTGAACAACCGCGTGAGGGGAAATATGCAACGAAATTTATGGTCCGCTCCTTCGCTGCTGTTCTCCCCACCACTGCGGCACTCTCTCTCTTGGCTTCCGCACCCTCGGGCATGGGAAGAGAGAGAGAGAGAGTATACATACGAACGTACTGTAAAGCAAAAGTATATGTATACATGTTTAGGTACGTAATATAGATACTTCGCTGTGTATTTAGTTGCGTTTCTGGCTCAGGCGTGCTCAAACGCCGCAACCGCATGTGTTACAGTGCAGTATATAGAATTACGTCAGCATAACAGTTAGTTGCTGCTTTTGAAAAAATATATACTACTACATAGAGAATACCACCGAGTTCAATAACGTTTTCTTTGATGTTTCACATCTGCCGAGGGTTCCGGGATCCACACCCTTTTTTATGCAAATTTAAGAAATAATTATTTCAAGAACTCATCATCAATGGAACTTTTCGACATAAAAAAATAATTGGATTGATGTGTTGATACAAAGTAATATTTTTTTATAAAAATATATTATTCGTATTTATTTATTTATATATCGCTATATTGTTGTGCCCCATAGTCGATCCCCCTATCTACGTCTATGATAAGTATTCCAACCGTTTCATGAGAATTCTGAGTGGTTTGTGCTTCTAAAATGATTGTTTAATTCGAGAACACTTCATTGTTGCTAAATTCAGGACCGTATTTGTAATAGGATTTTTGTTATTTAACTCGTATGGCTATATTTTTTCTTTTCATTTAAATTATGATTGGCTGTTCTAATTTAAAAATTTGGAAAAGTTCCCTTTTCAAAAAAAAAAATACTCAACGCTCTCCTAGAAATCTAACTTCTTGTAGTAGCCAGTCGCTAATGACCTCAGTTGTCGAGCGTCTATAATTTACAGTAGCCAGTGATTTGGCGTTCTTTTATGTATCTACTAGCGGCCCGGTCCAACTTCGCCCGGGTGCTATGAATTTATGATTTATTAATACATTATTCATTTGCTTCTCAATCAGACGCTAATGACTTCAGATGTCGAACGTCTATAATTTACAATTCATTCATTCATTCACTTGCTTCGCTCTTTCGCTACAGTTATTATATAGCCTATGTCTTAAAACAAAGTATCACCTATCGAACAGTAAAAAAATTATTCTTCTGTTATATACGCGTTCACTTTTGCTTGATTACTTAACATTTAAATGGATTTTTCTACAGTATTTATTAACATTTGCTCAAAAATAACACCGCAGATCGTCGCAAATACCTCTCAATTAACTAGACATGATATAAAACACATTTCGAAAAAATTGCACTTGTTCAATTTTGCATGATTGCTCCTCACTTGATCGCGAGTGAACGGGTATATAACAGAAGAATAATAGGGTTATTCCTGACAAAACTAAACGGTGCATTGATAAATATTGTGTGTATAATAAACAGTTAATTATGTTTCATATATGCTGTTATCATTTCCAATGTCCTCGATGGTTGCAAGGATTGCGAAATCTGTGAATTTTTACCTGGGTGAACCCTGGCCGGACAGTTATTTTAGTCTATGTCCACCGCCTCCTTATTTTTATTTAACGCTCGCCAATTGCTTTCGAGGTTTTTGGTGTTCTGTTACCAAAATTGGAAAAACGGAACATTTATGGCCTCATTCCGGTGTCTGTTCGTCTGTCTTGTCTGTCACAAGCTCACAAAGCCAAACGGTACAGGCTAGAGACTCGAAATTTAGTATAGTTAAAGCTTGGTATGGCCTAATGCTGTGGTTTAGATATGGATAAATAATTCGGATAATTACGGATAAAAATGAAGGGTCAAATAGGTTTTGAAAAAATGAAAAAAATTCAACCCCATCGAGTGGGGTGTCTAATGAAAGCTAGTGATTGATAGAAAACAATAATATTTAAAAAAATATTTAGTTAAATTTGCTTAAGAAAAAAAATTAAAATTATTAAAATTATTCGGAAAAATCTGAAATAAATTTAGCAAGTGTATTATAACGGCAACATTGATAAAAAATATAGACAACATTGTAAAGTTTTGTATATTTCAAATAAATTACAGATTTTTGACGCAATATGCATATCTTGTTATAATGAAAAGTTCAACATACGAAGTCAAGAGTCAAGTACAAATGGTGTAACCATGGAAATGAAAAACATCTCATTTATAACATAAGTAAATGTCAGTTTATATTTTTTTTAATAAAATAAGGCTATTATATTTAACGATTGTACGGAACACTCATTGCGCTAGGCCCGACTCGCACCTGACCGATTTTTTATTATTATTATTATAGAGACCATATTTTCGATTTATAGACAAAGGCATCAAAAATCATGTAGTGCGGCCCAGTTTTCACAATCATTAGACAGTGTTCTGTTTGACAGAGCTGCACTTGTTTCCCAAAGACAATTGTTATCCCTTCACAAAACTCGACGGTAATTAGTGTCTTTGCTATAATGTATTGTTGATTGTATTGTTGGATTTCCATGCATTGTTGAAGGCTAAACACCGAGTTATTACCTCTGCTGTGCTTATTGCAACTGGGTGACATTAAAACAAACGCGCAGAGATATTCAAACTGTTTTTGTTTGTTTTTTTTTAATATTTGTTTCGTTTGGTTTTGCTTAATGCAATGAACTATTTTCCTGAGAGTAATTCTTTCAATTATCCACGAGAGGCAGCACTTGTAGTAGGTAGGTACAAACATTATTTATTTCCTATTAGTGTCGTGTCATTTTAGTGGTATATTATGAAATTAATTAAATAATTAAGTTAATCCACTAAAATAATACGACACTAATGGGGAATAAATAATGTTCGTACCTACCACAAATGCTGCCTCTTGCGGATAATTGAAGGAACTACTCTTAGGAAAATGGCTCATTAAACCGCAAAGGTTATTTAGTTACCAATTCGTTTTTGTTTTAAAAAATAAACTGAATATACTTAGTGCTTAAGAATAGCCAAGCGTGTAACCAGTACCGGCTTTAGGGGGAACGAGAGCCGAGGCTAGGCGACCGCCCAGATCGCCAGGCCTAAAGATGCGACGGAAGGCTAGATTTTTTTTTAAATCACGGGTCAAAATTGTTGACAAAATTCAAACTATACAGATAGATAGATTGTAGATTATAAACGCTCAACAGCTGATGGTATTATGACTCGTGTGACTGTATATAAACTCGCTATCGCTCGTTTTTATATACTGTCACAACTCGTCAGTTATAAACCCCATTACGACACTAGAAATACAATTTACTATTTTTTTACAAGTGTATGTTAAGAATACTGAGAAATTTCGCTTGATCGGCAATTTTTTTGAAATTTATTTTTTTCTGAACATGAATTGTGTTAAACTTAAAAAATAATTTTTTTTAGACGCTAATGACCTCTGTTGTCGAGCGTCTATAATCTACAATTCAATTCAATTTAAAAAATCATTTATTTATATCAAATAATATATAAAAAAGGTAGCTCAAGGTCATATGGGAAGAATGATACATATTTCTAGTTTATTTTGAAAACATTACCATCAAAGATTTAATAAAGTTTTTAATAGAAAATAGAGATTTCCAAAATTGTTTTTCACGTGAGCTGTAGACACACACACACACACATTCAAATGTTCGTAAGATAGAGCTATATGCGTAGGGTTGCCAGATGCCCCGTATTTTACGGGTTACCCCGTTTTTCAGGCTAAGATAATACAAAAACCCATAATTTCTAAAATAAAATACGGGGTAAAGTTACAAGTCAAATGTAATTTTAAGTTATCTTGCAAAGATTTTTATATATTTGCTTCTCAAAATGAAGAGCTTTTAAAAGCTGTTTCTTCTAACCATAAATATAAATTTAAAAAATAGATTATCTTCATTAAACATTGCTGTTTTAATTGTCTCCCGTAAAAATATCTAAAACCCGTATTTTTTATACTGGTAACCCTTTAATCAACTAGCGGCAGGTGGCAACCCTATATATGCGAGTGAATAAGGGAACATATAGAACAGCTGGTGAACATTCACCTTAAATTTACTAATTATCTTAGCGAAAAGTGGAAAGTTTTAGTAAGTATTAAGTGTTACATAAGTTGGAAAACCACTGGTTTAAATTTCCCAATATTAACATAAATAACAACACTAAACACTTTTGTATGAAATATCTGTTTATACGCATTACTTTAAATGTATTTCTAAAAACTAATTAAAAAACGGTGCTTCGGTACTCTTTTTAACGGAAATCCTTGAAATTGAAACCTTAGTAATTTATTAATGCGCGTGTAAAGAGTCATTGAAAATTATTGACAAATTTCACAAGGTATAAATATTTAGGGTTCCGTTCACGTTTTGACTACGCCTATATGTTCTCGGGTATTAGGTGACTCTTTGACTTACTTATGTAACGCTTTTTTGGGTATTACTGTTACAGTTTTATTTATAATGTATTGTATCTTTTGTTACGTTGGATGACATTTAAAAGAGGTTAATTGTTAATAAAGCGACACCCTTTCTCCGTCTGCTTCTTTTTCTTTGCACGACTCTGACCTTTGACTTTTGGGTCTTTATGACCCATGAGTCATCTCCTCTCTCTATTTCTGCGAGTAGAGAATTAATTGGGAGGGAGATGTCATTATTATGCTTTTATAAAGCCCACCACTCACGATCCAACGCTGCAGTACAATTTTGTTGGAAATCGGATGAGACGACCTTGCAGTACGAGTTTTGTTTTCAAATGGTAAACCTGTAAATTATACTCTTCCGCTTTGTAATAATTAATGTAGGTTATTTTTTTGGTTTTTTAGTACCAAAATCACACGATCGAATCGAAAGTCACAATACACGATCGAATAAACGATCCAATCAACAATGTTGTACTGCCGCAATTTGACATGTTTGTCTTATGCGGCCAAATCGCACCGACGCGACTCGATCGGACGGCGAACGTACACGATCATATTACGTTCGTATCCAACGAAATCGTACTGCACGATCAAATAAACGATCCATAACCAAGAGTGTTGTACTGCTGCAGTCTGATATGTTTGTCTTATGCGGCCAAATCGCCCCAACGCGACTCGATCGGACGGCGAACATACACGATCATATTGCGTTCGTATCCAACGAAATCGTACTGCACGATCAAATAAACGATCCATAACCAAGAGTGTTGTACTGCTGCAGTCTGATATGTTTGTTTTATGCGGCCAAATCGCCCCAACGCGACTCGATCGGACGGCGAACATACACGATCATATTGCGTTCGTATCCAACGAAATCGTACTGCACGATCAAATAAACGATCCATAACCAAGAGTGTTGTACTGCTGCAGTCTGATATGTTTGTCTGCGGCCAAATCGTACCGACGCGACTCGGTTGCACGACGAACATACACGATCATATTGCGTTCATACCCAACGAGATTGTACCGCACGATTAAATAAACGATTCAACCAACAGTGTTTTACTTCTGCAGACTGACATGTTTGTCTGAGGTCAAATCGCACCGACTTCGTCGCACGGCGAACATACACGATCAAATTGCGATCCATTTTGTCGTGTCCAACGAGATCGTACTCCGGTGTTGGATCGTGAATGTCGGGCTTTAGGCAGTCACCGATATATACAATTTGCACGGTTGAATGACGAATTGACTGCACTACTAGAGTATAGTATCGTTTAGAGGAGATAGTAGCGTCATTTCTGGGCACAAACGAGTTTCGGGTCGGACGAATCTATATTTTCTAACAAGGAATGGTCCTATGAATATGGTCATTTAGTTGTTCGTCGCCAGTCGAAACGCAAGATTGACCAACCCTTATTATAGAAAACATTGACCCGTTCGACCCGAAACTCATTTGTGCACAGAAATGACGCTACTATCTTCTCTACGATACTACTTTACTACTTATCTCTATATTGACAAAATAAAAATCTGTCTATTTTATATGAATTCTCTAGGTCCAGAAAGTGCACCAAACAAGACCAGTGAATGTATTATAATTTATAATAGTTTTATTACAGGCAATCTATAGAAACGATATGAACTATAAATATTATTATTATTATTATGCATTTCTGATGAGATCGTTGAGATATAGCTTATATATTACGAATTAAATTTTTCTTTGGAATCATTGCCTCACAGTAATTATTAGAACCGATAGATCATAATTTAAGCTGATGTGTTATTATTATTATTGTAGATTATAGACGCGTCGACAGCTCAGGTCAGTAGCGTCTTCAATACAACAATTAATAATCCATTTGTGTATTAGAATCTGCCAACCGACTGGTACGAGCTTGGGCTCCTGGGAACGCCAATTCCCAAAGAACATTGGAACGCAATTGCGAGAACAACTACATTCCAATGTTCACCCTGGGGGATTAAGCTGATGCGTGTTTGTTGGCAAGTCATCTTTCATTTGAAATTCAGTACATAGTTTGAGTTGTTTTTTGTTTGTTAAATGTTTGTGTAAACTGTAAAGCTGTTTGCTAATAGTTCGTGTTTAAAATGAGTGAGAGCTACACTGAATGTGGTTAGTATGGTTACTCATTATTATGACCGCCTGTATGTAACAAAATGACTCGAGTTACATTGTCACTCGAGTGTCTCGAATCATATCTTCACTCGAGTGAAGAAATTGTCACTCGAGTCTTATCTTGACTCGAGTGGCATTCGAGTAATTCGTTTTGTACAGGCGAGTGACTCGAGTGAAAAAATCTCACTCGAGTCCCATCACTACTTGCTATGTAGAATTTACAAGAAAAATTGTTGAAATTTCGACAGTTAAAAACGTATATTTAAACGATAATCTAGAGATTGGGGATTATGCCAGGGTAGGCCATGGTCCATCCCCTGGCGCCGCCATTGTTGACACTTTTACCAGTTCTCGAATTAGAACCTAGGAGCTGGAGGCTTGTAACAGAGGAGCCATGGAATTGTATTGTATTTTAAAGACCACCAACAGCTAAGGCTATTTGGGCCTAGCACCAATTCATATTTTCAATTCATTATTTTTTTTTTTAATAATAAATTGAAAATCCAATTGACACTTTTACCAGCTCTCGGGCTAGAACTCGGGAACTGGGGACTTGTAATAGAGGAACATAGCAACGCCATGTAAACAACAGCGCCGCTACACTCTCGGCTATTCTCAAGCCCGAGGAGCCATGGAAATCTTGCAATAAATTATATATAGGTAGGAGACAAATTTAGAATTTTAACTTCCCGTTTATGATGTTTGTATTTATAGTATAAGTTAAAGATTTACTGAACGCACGGTATTATTAAAAGTTGTTGTGCTCAGACATGGCCTTCAAGGTCATGTAGCAAAGAAAAAAGTAATATGCAAAATTATATTTTTGTTTTAACTGGAGCGATTAGATCTAAACTTGGGAGCACCTTGTCACCTGTACATGACTCCACTAAAATATGATTTTTATGGCAAGGATGTTATAAATGACCTTGAAGACACACTTTATACAATACATTTCCGATATATTCGAGAGTTTTGTTTATTATAAATTGCCATTTGTCTGCGGCTCCACCCGCATCGGGCCGCATAGATCGCTGACAAAAGCTAGTCAGTTATCGATTTACCAACGATTTTCTTCTTTTTAGCGGCTTTTTTTGAAAGCGGTAGTAGCAGCGCTAGGATTTCTTGCTAGGGTAGGTTAGTGTTGGGCATGATGATCTGAAGGTGGGCCAATAACATTTATTTCCAAAATGTCAGTGCTCGATAAAATTTTAACCCAAGTTACTTGCTATAGAATTTACAAGAAAAATTGTTGAAATTTCGAGGGTTAAAAACGTATTTAAAAGATAATCTAGAAATTAGAGATTATGCCAGGGTGGGTCAAGACAGTTTAAGGTGGGTACCCGATTCGTTCGCGTTAACATGAGATCCCCGTCAAATTGTGTTTTAAAGACCACCAACAGCTAAGGTTATTTGGGCCTAGCACCAATTCATATTTTAAATTCATTATTTTTTTTATAATAATAAATTGAAAATCCAATTGACACTTTTACCAGCTCTCGGGCTAGAACCCGGGAACTGGGGACTTGTAATGAAGGAACCATGTAAAAAACAGCATTGCTATACACGCTCGGCTATTCTCAAGCCCAGATTCCCGTCGAAACGTGAGCGAATCTGAAATGAAAATCGACAATTACGCGAGCAAAGCCGCTGGCAAAAAAGTAGGTTTTATGAAATAATAACAGTGATCCGAAAGTGTTTGTTGCTTCATAATTCGTCGAAATCTATAAGATCTGATGTCTCTGTACCAGATATTGGTACTCTTCGAAGAAGTCGCATAGATTTCTCTCGGAATATAACCAGAAAGGTAAAACTACATTTCTCAATTTATATAAATAATGAATATCGCAGATTACATTGTTCTGGGCTGATCAAATTGATGATTATATGAACATTTTGGAATAGGCAAAACTACAATTGACTAAATACTAATTTCTCATTTGCTACAACCCACCGTGTTTAATTTTTTATTACATAAAATACTGCAGGCCGAAGTCCGAACCGAAGAAAATAATAATGAGAATAAATATTAGTAAAAAAAACTTTTTAGAGATAAGCTTTTATTTAAATGCAATAAAAAGGAAAAAATAATTTTTAATAATTTAGGTTCATAATTATAAAAGCGTGGGTCGTGAACTCTATGATAGTTTATTCTCAAGCCCTGCCACCTGACTTACTGTGTCTATATATAAAATTAAATAAATAAGTAAAACACAATAAAATTTGATTTAATCATGGAGACGAAGTATAATTACGTCTGATCACAACGAGATTTAAATTTTAATGAATCATTTTCCTGAGAGTAGTTCTTTCAATTATCTACTAGAGGCAGCACTTGTGGTAGGTACAAACATTATTTATTTCCAATTAGTGTCGTGTCATTTTAGTGGTATATAACTTAATTAATAAATTATTATTAAATTAATGAAATAATTAAGTTATACCACTAAAATGACAAGACATTAATGGGGAATAAATAATGTTTGTACCTACCACAAGTGCTGCCACTCGTGGATAACTGAAGGAACTACTCTCAGGAAAATGGCTCATTCAACTTGTTTGTTTCAAAAGCGTATAGAGGACAGTATGGCTCAGTTGGCAGCGTCGCGGCCTCTGAATCTGACTGTCGTGGATTCGAATCCCACCTCTGCTCATGGATGTTTTGTGATGTTATTTAGTTTTAAGTGATATATAATATTTGTTGTATTTAAGACGCTAATGACCTAAGTTGTCGACGCGTCTATAATCCACAATAAATAAATTAAATCAAAAGCGTAGGTATATATAGCTTATAGAAACTGCCAATTCAAAACAATGTTGTGGTCGACAATGTAGAGTATTAATGTTGACTCAAAAAGGCACAACAATAGATATGCATGCTGTGTTTTGTGTCACATTGTCGACTATTTAAGTTTCATCTAATATTGCTAAAATGCCACCCCAGTATGAGACATTAGATATTAGTCACGTCAAAAGTCAAAGGTGATCAACACAGTCAGTTTTAAATTTGGACATGTTACGTAAAACGTTAATTGGAGACATTTTACAGATATTTTAATTAGCGAATCATCACCATTGCTAATTAGGCGGCTAATTTATTTTGTCCAAAGTCACATAAAGTCTAGAGTCTCGGTCGATTAGAACGGGTAATGTTTTAAATGTTACAAGGCTGCCAACACAACAGCTCAAAAACGGTTGTTCTCCACGATTTATTACAGTGCAACCAATATTATAGACATGAATAAATAATAATCCCACCAAAAAAATAAATGTGAAAAATATTAGTAAAAAAAAACTTTTTAGAGACAAGCTTTTATTGAAATGTACTAAAAAGGAAAAAAACAATATTTAATAATTTTGGTTCATAATTATTATAAAAGCGGGGCTTGCGACTAATAGAGATTACAACCCCCGATTTTATAATAATTATGAACCAAAATTATTAAATATTGTTTTTTCATTTTTAGTACATTTCAATAAAAGCTTGTCTCTAAAAAGTTTTTTTTTACTAATATTTTATTTTGAACATTTTAGTCTTTCAAAATTTGACACCCGTAGGGGTTGAATTGCGAGAAATCCTTTCTTAGTGGATGCTTACGTCAGAAAAGGAACCAACTGTCCAAATTTCAAATTTCTAGCTTTAGCGATTTGGCCTGCACGTTGATTAGTTAAAAAAACCCTCCATCCCCGTTTGAACCCCTTAGGGGTTGAATTTATTTCTAAAAACGATTTATTCATGTATTGTCTCATCGGGAATACACATGTGTACAAAATTTCAAATCGATCGGATACGTGGAAGTCGTTCAAAATTGACTTGCAAGTTTTGACCTAAACAAACAAACACACAAACAAACTAACTAACATACATTGCAAGTTAAATAAAAACTTGCAAAAAGGAGTCCAGTTCGGAAGGAATGAATGAATTGTAGATTATAGACGCTCGAGTCAAGTTCGGTACAAAGAACAGCGTCGCCGAAAAAAGAATTGAGATCGAAGTGGATGCCAAGTTTTTTGACTTGGAATATTTTCATACACGATTAATTTATAAAATAAAACTTGCCAAGTGAAAACTTGGCACCTACTTAGGTATAAATTCTTTTTTCGGTGAAGCTGTTCTTTGTACCGAACTTGGCCCCTTTTTAACACGCTTATATTAGCTTCACCTGTATGTTTGCGTGCTTGCTTGCGGGCTTGCGTGCTTGCGTGCTTGTGTGCTTGCTTGTTTGCCAGTTTGTAACCGACTTCTTTGAACTTGATTTTGACCAACTTTGAACGGCCAGATTTAGTTTAAACTTTGCACACTTATCAAGGACCGACGACAATACAATAATTCCATAAGTTTGTCCCATTATCCTGACCAGGATCTCCAGGACAAAAAAAAAAAAGCAAAAAACTTCAGATTGAACTGAAACTTAGCACACTTATCAAGGACCGATTACAATACAATAATTCCATAAGTTTGTCCCATTATCCTGACCAGGATCTCCAGGACTAAAAAGCAAAAATAAATTATAATTTAAAAAAACTAAAAAACACGCTTTAATGAACTAAAAAGTAAAAAATAATTAATTTTATTGTAAAAAAGCGTGGGGTGCTTTGTATCATATTTTCATACTACCCCACGCTTTTTTACAATAAAATTAATTATTTTTTACTTTTTAGTTCATTAAAGCGTGTTTTTTAGTTTTTTTAAATTATAATTTTTTACATTTATGTTTTTGATGGGATATCAATACTTTTTGTAAAGTTACATTCTACTTAAATATTATCTATAGACACATATTAATTATAGTTAACTAACGGCCCGTCCCGGCTACGCCCGGGTGGTACGGAATTATGATTTAAAAGCGGTTTTTAAGACCTACAATATTTTTTCGTACATTGTTTTGATGTATTTCTAAAGATTTGGCCAGCGTTAGCCATGTAAGCGTACGAAAACAGTTTTTTTTGACAAAACACCGTCATAGTTCAGCCATTTTGTACACAAATTATACACACAAACCTTCCTCGTTTATCGCTCTTTCTATTAGTGAAAACCATTTCAAAATCCGTTGCGTGGTTTAGAAGAAGTAAGCGGAGAAACAGACGGAGACAGACAGCGACTTTGTTTTATGCTATGTATAATCTACCTTGATGCCAAATTTCAAGTTTCGAAGTCACCTAGAAGTGGTCTAGGTTTTTGATGAGTGAATGAGTGAGTGATTGATAAAAATAATAATAATAATAATAACAATAATAATAATTTATTTAAAAGACTGCATGTAGGTACAGTATTAAAAGCGTCAAAGTCTCTGGGATCACAGTATTCGTTAATACTATAAAAAGCACCCTCCAGCAGATAGCTTTTTAACAATTTTTTTAAATTATTTACATGGGCAGCTGATTTTATATTATCAGGCAGATTATTGAAAATTGTGACACCTAGGTGTTTAACATTTACGGTAGCTCAAATTGTGACACCCGTCTAGTCTACCACTCAACTCATTGTACAAGCAACCCATGCAAATCTGACAAATGTATTACTTTGGAAAAAGTTGAAAATTACAAATATTTAGGTATTCATATTGACTCTAAACTAAATTGGGACTGTCAGTTACTAAACGTGTCTAAATCACTGCGTTATGGTCTATGTAAATTCTATTTTTTGAAAACTCGTTGTCCTTAAAAACGTTTATTACGCCCTTATACAGTCTAAATTAAACTACGGTATTGAATGTTGTGGTGGTGCGTATCTCAATAGGTTTAAAAATGTATCCACAATACAAAAGAAAATTGTAAGAAAAATGTTATTTAAGAACAATCGTGAACATGCCTTTCCTCTTTTTGAAAATTTATCTCTTTTACCTGTCAGGCATTTGTACATTTATAAAGTGCTAAAAATATTCTATACAAGAAGTGGAACCGCTCAGTCTAATGATAATGGTCATATGCTTAGACGCATTAATATGTATGTGCCAAGACCGAACATATCACTTTTTAGAAGATATTTTCTTTTTTAGCTCCCCATTTTTTTAATTTGTTACCAGTGAACATACAGCAGTGCAAAATAAAGCACACTTTTTGTCGATGTTAAGACAATGGCTAATGACGCAACAAAATGCGGAAAGATTTTTTGATATAGCACAATGATTATTCACAATACTTTGGTTTTTCATGTTTTAGATGATATATAGTTCTTTTTTCTTGTTTGATTGCTGTCCAAAATTGTTTATTTAACTTTAGTTTTAGGTATAATACTGTCCACAAATTGATAATGGCTTCTTCACTACAGGTGCTACCTTAGAAGGAGCCTATATCTTTCAAACATATATTTTTTGTTATAAAATGTACATTGTACAGTGCTATTGTAATTTGAAAGAAATAAATTCTATTCTATTCTAGGTAAGCTGGAGATCTTTTACTTACATTTAAACGACTGTAGGGCACTCTTAAAGTGTTTTTTGACGAGTATTTATGTCGTGGATATCTGAACCAAGATCATATCTATGCCGATTATTATAAACATATAGAGACAGCTCATATATGAGAATAGATGTCAAGGTTAAAATTTTAATTTTTTTGAAAAGATCCCTGCACTTTTCAGACCTTAATAACTCAAGAACTAAAATAGGTTATTCATAAAATTTAAAATTCTAGGTGTTCAAATTGGCATTATTAGACATGCAAAATTGCAAATGTGTTGGTCTAATATTTTTTGAGTTATGACTTATGGGCGGCTCGAAAATAGCTCGAAATGATTCGTGTAAATATACTGCACACAGTCAGTGTTTGCCGAACTTGGCTGACACACTATACCGTGTGTATAGATAATTTTTGTTTGGCTATACCTAATTTGATGTTTTAACTTGATTAATTATATAATAAGTCATTACCAATTATCTAATTTTAGACCAAAGTTAAAATTCTTAATTTAAAATAAATCAGTATAGTTTTGTCAAGCAAATTGAATATTCTTTCGACCTTCCTTATATTATAAAACTGAATATGTGACAAAAGCATTTTTGTGGTATGTATAATTTATCACAATATTCATCATGGCGTCAAGATGATTTTTTTCCGAATTATTATTACCTTATTCTGTTAAATATAATATGTCAATCCTAGGCAAAATTGAAGAATGTAAATTAAGAACGGAAAATTTGAGTATTCGAACCCACGACAATCTAATCCAGAGGCCGCGACGCTAACTACTGGACCACCCTGTCCTCTAACGGTTCAACGCAATCAAGTTAAAGCCATACATCGCGATTCGCGTGGCTGCCAAAATGTCAAGTTTGCGGCTGGTGAAGCCATTAAACCAAGAAGTGTAAGTACAAGAATAAAATTTGCAATAATTGTCACCAAAAAGGTCATTTAAGCTAGCGTTTGTGAAAGAGACAAAAACAGGGTGGTGTGAAGTTAGCCCCGCAACTTTCGAAAAAATGATTTTTTTTCGGAGTTCTGGATTCGTTTCCATGAGTTCTGGAGTTCTTTGTAGGTTTAAACAATAGTTCTGGCATTTATCTAGCGATTATTCGAACTTGAAAATATGAGGGGCTAGGTTCACGCTGCCCCCCAAAGTTGAAAAAATTCAATTTTTTTTGGAGTTCTGAATAGCCCTCCAATAGTTCTGGAGTTCTTTATAGTTTTATGCAATAGTTCCGTTCGTTAAAACGTACAAATTGAAAATTTAAAAGTTCATTTTGAAAAAAAAAATTGCCCAGCATTCCTCTAATTTTGCTTGGATCAAAAAAAGTCATTTGAAGTATCGCTAGAACTCTTGGAGGGCTACTCAGAACTCCAAAGAAAAAAATCGAAATTAAAAAAAAAAAATTTTTGTTATCGAGCTAGGTACCTAGCCCCTCAAAGTTGAAAAAAATCATTTTTTTTTTAGAGTTCTGAGTAGCCCTACAATAGTTCTGGAGTTCTTTATAGTTTTTAGCAATAGTTCCGTTCGTTAAAACGGACAAAATGAACTTTGCAAATTTCATTTTGAAAAAAAAATTGCCCAGCATTCCTCTAATTTTGCTCGGATCAAAAAAAGTCATTTGAAGTATCGCTAGAACTCTTGGAGGGCTACCCAGAACTCTGGAGAAAAAAATCGAAACAAAAAAAAAAAATTTTTTTGTCATCGGGCTAGGTACCTAGCCCCTCAAAGTTGAAAAAAATCAATTTTTTTTGGAGTTCTGAGTAGCCCTCTAATAGTTCTGGAGTTCTTTATAGTTTTTAGCAATAGTTCCGTTCGTTATAACAGACAAAATGAAAATTGAAAATTTCATTTTTAAAAAAAAAATTGCCCAGCATTCCTCTAATTTTGCTCGGATCAAAAAAAGTCATTTGAAGTATCGCTAGAACTCTTGGAGGGCTACCCAGAACTCTAGAGAAAAAAATCGAAACAAAAAAAAAAAATTTTTTTGTCATCGGGCTAGGTACCTAGCCCCTCAAAGTTGAAAAAAATCAATTTTTTTTGGAGTTCTGAGTAGCCCTCCAATAGTTCTGGAGTTCTTTATAGTTTTGAGCAATAGTTCCGTTCGTTAAAACGTACAAATTGAAAATTTAAAAGTTCATTTTGAAAAAAAAAATTGCCCAGCATTCCTCTAATTTTGCTTGGATCAAAAAAAGTCATTTGAAGTATCGCTAGAACTCTTGGAGGGCTACTCAGAACTCTAAAGAAAAAAATCGAAATTAAAAAAAAAGAAATTTTGTTATCGAGCTAGGTACCTAGCCCCTCAAAGTTGAAAAAAATCAATTTTTTTTGGAGTTCTGAGTAGCCCTCCAATAGTTCTGGAGTTCTTTATAGTTTTGAGCAATAGTTCCGTTCGTTAAAACGTACAAATTGAAAATTTAAAAGTTCATTTTGAAAAAAAAAATTGCCCAGTATTCCTCTAATTTAGCTCGGATCAAAAAAAGTCATTTGAAGTATTGCTAGAACTCTTGAAGGGCTACCCAGAACTCTGAAGAAAAAAATCAAAACAAAAAAAAAACATTTTTTGTCATCGAGCTAGGTACCTAGCCCCTCAAAGTTGAAAACATTCAATTTTTTTTAGAGTTCTGAGTAGCCCTACAATAGTTCTGGAGTTCTTTATAGTTTTTAGCAATAGTTCCGTTCGTTAAAACGGACAAAATGAAAATTGAAAATTTCATTTTGAAAAAAAAAATTGCCCAGCATTCCTCTAATTTTGCTCGGGTCAAAAAAAGTCATTTGAAGTATCGCTAGAACTCTTGGAGGGCTACCCAGAACTCTGGAGAAAAAAATGGAAACAAAAAAAAAGTTTTTTTTGTCATCGGGCTAGGTACCTAGCCCCTCAATGTTGAAAAAAATCAATTTTTTTTGGAGTTCTGAGTAGCCCTCCAATAGTTCTGGAGTTCTTTATAGTTTTTAGCAATAGTTCCGTTCGTTAAAAGGGACAAATTGAAAATTGAAAATTTCATTATGAAAAAATAATTGCCCAGCATTCCTCTAATTTTGCTCGGATCAAAAAAAGTCGTTTGAAGTATCGCTAGAACTCTTAGAGGGCTACCCAGAACTCTGGAGAAAAAAATCGAAAAAAAAAAAAAAAATTTTTTGTCATCGGGCTAGGTACTTACTACCTAGCCTCTCAAAGCTGAAAAAAATCAATTTTTTTTGGAGTTCTGAGTAGCCCTACAATAGTTCTGGAGTTCTTTATAGTTTTTAGCAATAGTTCCGTTCGTTAAAAGGGACAAATTGAAAATTGAAAATTTCATTTTGAAAAAAAAATTGCACAGCATTCCTCTAATTTTGCTCGGATCAAAAAAAGTCATTTAAAGTATCGCTAGAACTCTTGGAAGGCTACCCAGAACTCTAAAAAAAATTGAATGTTTTCAACTTTGAGGGGCTAGGTACCTAGCTCGATGACAAAAAAAATTTTTTTTTTGTTTCGATTTTTTTTTCAGAGTTTTGGGTAGCCCTTCAAGAGTTCTAGCGATACTTTAAATGACTTTTTTTGATCCAAGCTAAATTAGAGGAATGCTGGGCAATTTTTTTTCAAAATGAAATTTTCAATTTGTCCGTTTTAACGAACGGAACTATTGCTCAAAACTATAAAGAACTCCAGAACTATTGTAGGGCTACTCAGAACTCCAGAAAAAATTGAATGCTTTCAACTTTGAGGGGCTAGGTACCTAGCTCGATGACAAAAATTTTTTTTTTTTTGTTTCGATTTTTTTTTCAGAGTTCTGGGTAGCCCTCCAAGAGTTCTAGCGATACTTCAAATGACTTTTATGATCCGAACAAAATTAGAGGAATGCTGGGCAATTTTTTTTTTCTAAATGAAATTTTCAATTTGTCCGTTTTAACGAACGAAACTATTGCTAAAAACTATAAAGAACTCCAGAACTATTGTAGGGCTACTCAGAACTCCAAAAAAATTTGAATGTTTTCAACTTTGATGGGCTTGTACTATTGCATATATAACTCCCACACATAAAATAAAGATAATATGAATACCAGGAAGATAGTGATGACCCCTCTCATCTTCTTATGTATTCAGAATTTATAAAAAGGGATTCAGACAATGAAACGTTATAATTAATTTATTATCCGTACACCTGGTACTTTGTATATGTGTCAATGCATATGACACATATTCATAATTAATCTGTCAATTCATAAAACCAACAATATTAAAGTTATATTAAAATAAATAATAATTTAACATTCTTCAAAGAAAGTATCTTCTTAAGTTTATAAAAATAAGAGTTAAACTGTAATCACAATTATAAAAAAAACTCGGGTCGCAGTGCCAAAACCCTGCCGACAATATAGTGTATTTGCTAATACTGGCATTGTGGCTTTATTATGTTTGTTTTTGGACAAAATAAAAAATTTAACCCCTTAATACATCCCTTAAAATAATATTTTTTTTTCTTAATTTCAATATTTTTATCTATGCAGCCTCGGTACCAAATTAAATACACCCTTCAGTAAGTAAAGCACTATCCGCAAACCAGTGTTTTCGTAAAATTTGTAAGTCCGGTCCTGTCGGGCCGATTTTATTAAAATTTTAGCAGTACATTTTAATCGTTATTAAAGGGTTAAATTTCAATTTTGAAACGATTCTGAGAATTTTTTCGGCATTTTTGGGCCCAAGAACATTTTTCAACCCCTAAAAACCACCCTTAAAATGGTCCGATTGGGCCCATTTTAAATAGGCTTCGTGCGGTGATGGATTCCAACGTGCCTACCAAATTTCGTCAAAATTAATTAACTCTTTCGAAAGTTATAGCAGTCACACACATATATATATATATCCAAATATATAAATATTGTTAGCAACATGTAGTAACAGCATACAGGGATCACCTGTATAAAGCGAACGCATCACATACTTTGACGCGCTGACAGGCACAAGACGGGAGACAGGCAAGGGGAATGGGCAGGAAGACTAACGTGAAGACTGGAGTACCTTCACAGCGGGACATTGCCATCAGAGCCACGAGTCGAACTTGTCACATATTCATTTTTTTTTATCTATTTTGTAAATTCAAAATTTTAATTATTTGTCTTTTGTTCTTTTTTATTATTAGTTTACGAATATTGTTAATTTTTCTTTATAATTCATAATTTTTTATTTCATTGTTTCTCAAGTTTATTATTTTGTAATTAAAGTGTTTATAAATTGAAGTCGTATTAACCTTTTTTTTAAAAATCATTAATTAATTGTGTATCTAATAATATATATATCTATATATATATACATATATAAACTGACATTTCCAAAAATGGTGCCAAAGTGTTCAGGAGGCTATGAAACGTCGAGAAATTTTGGTCCGACCCCTAGGTCCCGCCATCCGACCGACGCCAATAGTGTATGTGCCATATGGCAAATACACTAATAAAATCAAATTGTAATCTTAATTATAATAAAATAAAATTAAATAAATCATTTTTTTAAAAAAAATAGCTTCCGGCTATTTAATTGGCTGGGTATACCTAGAACGATGACAAAAATTATTTTTTTTTTGTTTCGATTTTTTTCTTCAGAGTTCTGGGTAGCCCTCCAAGAGTTCTAGCGATACTTCAAATGACTTTTTTTGATCCGAGCAAAATTAGAGGAATGCTGGGCAATTTTTTTTTTCAAAATGAAATTTTCAATTTGTCCGTTTTAACGAACGGAACTATTGCTAAAAACTATAAAGAACTCCAGAACTATTGTAGGGCTACTCAGAACTCTAAAAAAAATTGAATGTTTTCAACTTTGAGGAGCTGGGTACCTAGCTCGATGACAAAAAAATTTTTTTTTTTTGTTTCGATTTTTTTCTTCAGAGTTCTGGGTAGCCCTCCAAGAGTTCTAGCGATACTTCAAATGACTTTTTTTGATCCCAGCAAAATTAGAGGAATGCTGGGCAATTTTTTTTTTCAAAATGAACTTTTAAATTTTCAATTTGTACGTTTTAACGAACGGAACTATTGCTCAAAACTATAAAGAACTCCAGAACTATTGAAGGGCTACTCAGAACTCCAAAAAAAAATGATTTTTTTGAACTTTGAGGGGCTAGGTACCTAGCCCGATGACAAAAAAATTTTTTTTTTTGTTTCGATTTTTTTCTTCAGAGTTCTGGGTAGTCCTCCAAGAGTTCTAGCGATACTTCAAATGACTTTTTTTGATCCGAGCAAAATTAGAGGAATGCTGGGCAATTTTTTTTTTCAAAATGAAATTTTCAATTTTCATTTTGTCTGTTTTAACGAACGGAACTATTGCTAAAAACTATAAAGAACTCCAGAACTATTGGAGGGCTACTCAGAACTCCAAAAAAAATTGATTTTTTTCAACTTTGAGGGGCTAGGTACCTAGCCCGATGACAAAAAAAATTTTTTTTTTTGTTTCGATTTTTTTCTCCAAAGTTCTGGGTAGCCCTCCAAGAGTTCTAGCGATACTTCAAATGACTTTTTTTGATCCGAGCAAAATTAGAGGAATGCTGGGCAATTTTTTTTTTCAAAATGAAATTTTCAAAGTTCATTTTGTCCGTTTTAACGAACGGAACTATTGCTAAAAACTATAAAGAACTCCAGAATTATTGTAGGGCTACTCAGAACTCCAAAAAAATTGATTTTTTTCAACTTTGAGGGGCTAGGTACCTAGCTAGATAACAAAATTTTTTTTTTTTTAATTTCGATTTTTTTCTTTGGAGTTCTGAGTAGCCCTCCAAGAGTTCTAGCGATACTTCAAATGACTTTTTTTGATCCAAGCAAAATTAAAGGAATGCTGGGCAATTTTTTTTTTCAAAATGAACTTTTAAATTTTCAATTTGTACGTTTTAACGAACGGAACTATTACTCAAAACTATAAAGAACTCCAGAACTATTGGAGGGCTACTCAGAACTCCAAAAAAAATTGAATTTTTTCAACTTTGGGGGGCAGCGTGAACCTAGCCCCTCATATTTTCAAGTTCGAATAATCGCTAGATAAATGCCAGAACTATTGTTTAAACCTACAAAGAACTCCAGAACTCATGGAAACGAATCCAGAACTCCGAAAAAAAATCATTTTTTCGAAAGTTGCGGGGCTAACTTCACACCACCCAAAAACAGTTCTAATAAAAAAGATAGTAATCATTACATAACAGAGGTCGCAGATGAAACAACTGAAATTTTTGATGACATTGATAATGCTATAGAACCTATATATTATAAAATTAGTAGCCCGGTCCGGCTTCGCCGGGTGCTATAAATTTATGTGTTATTAATACATTACTCACTCGCTTCGCTCGTTCGCTTGAATATTATTAATACATTACGCTCGAATTTTATTAATACACTATTCACTCGCTTCGCTCATTCGCTCGAATTATATTAATACACTACTCACAATTTTCATGTCGGTTCTCTCTGTTTTTTAACGTTGTTAAGAGGAAGACAGAGCGATTGGATCCGGATATAATTTTTAAAAACGTCAAATTAAGAAGGAGATAGAGCGATATTGAATCCACATATAACATTCATAAACGTCAAAATGACAGACATAACCTGATAGATCTAATATTTTTGCGACTTTTTTGCACGTCCAAATTGTAAGTACCTCAAATCGAATTGTCAGTAGAGTTGTTGTGAAAAATAATATGCATTTACTCGGTATGAAACTTGGCGTTTGCAACACGTGTGGTTGCATGCCCTCGTACCTCGGGCAGCAAACTTCACACTGGTTGCAAACGCCAAGTTTCTTACCTTGTAATGCAATATACTATGTTCTGTAATTTCTCTCTTTCTGCTTATTGAACCGAATTACCGAAACTAGGATTTACAAAAGATGTGGTAATAAAAAAAACAACAACAGTTGACAGATATAATACATTATAAGCGTGTTATGTCAAAAAAATACTATTCTCAGAAAGAACTAGGCTAGAAAATTATAATGGAAATACTTTGGTCTGTGGTTTTCGATGCTCTAGTTGCTTACTTAACAATGTACGAAACATTATAGTGCAGTCACTTATTTCGGTCGAATTATAATTTTTTTACCTGCACAAATTTATATTAAGCGACTTTAAAATCTCTAAAGCATTAGGGCTTGAGAATAGCCGAGCGTGTAGCACTGCTGTTGAGGGTAGTGTAGCCTAGTGGTAGCGTATTTGGTTCCGCAGCCTCCAGACTAAACTGTCGTGGGTTCGAATCCCACCTGCGCTCATGGATATTTTGTGATGTTATTTAGTTTTTAAGAAAGTTGTTATTTAGTATAATTGAAAGACGCTAATGACCTCAGATGTCGACGCGTCTATAATCTACAATAATAATAAAAAGCAATGCTGTTGTTTACATGGCGTTGCTATGGTTCCTCTATTACAAGTCCCCAGTTCCCGGGTTCTAGCCTGAGAGCTGGTAAAAGTGTCAATTGGATTTTCAATTTATTAAATCTAAGAAAAATAATGAATTGAAAATATGAATTAGTGCTAGGCCCAAATAACCTTAGCTGTTGATGGTCTTTAAAATACAATTTAAAGCACTTGAATAATATTATAGAAATTATCATATTATCCACATACATTTTTTTAATATTTGCCCTATTTAACAAAAATGCATTTTTGAAAAGCGGTTAGTTTCAAAGGGTAAACTTTTTTATATTCACTATTAGAAACCCAATGCAAAAAAATTAGGAAAATCGATCCACTATAGTCTATAACTGGTATGCGAGGTTTTTGCTTTTTACAAGCTTTTGTTTATTGTTTGTTTAGGTCAAAACTTGCATGTCAATTTTGAACGACTTCCACGTATCCAATCGATTTGAAATTTTGTACACATATGTATTCCCGATGACAATACGTGAATAAATCGTTTTTAGAAATAAATTCAACCCCTAAGGGGTTCAAACGGGGATGTAGGGTTTTTTTGACTAATCAACGCCCAGCTAGAGACTTGAAATTTGGACAGTTGGTTCCTTTTCTGACGTAAGCATCTACTAAGAAAGAATTTTTTGAAATTCAACCCCTACGGGTGTCAAAGGGGGGTAAAATTTTGAAAGGCTAAAATGAACAAAATAAAATATTTGTAAAAAAAACTTTTTAGAGACTTAAGTTTTTATTGAAATGCACAAAAAAGGAAAAAATAATATTTAATAATTTTGGTTCATATAATTATTATAAAAGCGGGGGTTGCGACTAATAAACTATCATAAACATGACAACTTCCCCTTTTATAATAATTATGAACCATAATTATGAAATATTATTTTTTCCTTTTTAGTACATTTCAATAAAAGCTTAGGCGCGACCTAAGCATAGCTAGAAGCTATATAGTATTGTATTGAATCATGCTTTAAATACGTGTATATAATATATCCATCCATGTATGGGGAGCCTTCTAGGGATTAAACTTTGATTTATATTATTTGCCAGGATCCATGTCACAACTCACAATAGATAATCTGTGAAAATTTCAACTACCTACCTCTTACCGTTTGTTGAGATAGAGCCTTGTGACGGACAGACGGATGGACACAGACAGCGTAGGCTCTGTAATAGGGTTACTTTCGGAGGTACGGACCCCTAAAAAGGTGATTCAAAGGCCCGTTAAAATTCCGTTGTTACCCGTTGTCAAATTGAAAAATACTTATTATACAGGGTGAGTTCGATCACCCGTATCAGTCGTTTTTTTCGAAAACGGTTAGTCGTAGAGAGTTGTGTCAAAAATTTGTATTATAAAAGCCCTAATAAAGAATCGAATGGTGATAATTTTTTTTTCCGGGAAGGTCGGCTTCCTTATTAGTTTGCTCCAGAATGTCCAGAACTCTGGAATTATAAATGTAACGATAGGTCGAAAGTGGTATTGTTGAAAAGATTTTTAAAAAATAAGCAAGTTTTGTAGGAAATTTTTTTTTATTACTGCCACCCATGTAAATTTCTATAAGTATAAATATAAATTATTATATGTTCAAAACTCCGGAATTTTAGAAAGCACGATAGGTTGAAAGTGGTGCTGTTGAAAAGCTCTTTAAAAAATAGGCAAGTTTTGTAGGAAAAATGATTTAGTTACTAGTTACTACCACCCTTGTTAAGTAAAAATTGTTTGTAATTATTAAATCAAAATTTCATAATAACGATCGAAGTCGGCATTAAAAATCTAGCAGCCTTAAACATTGTCACAAGAGTTCAAACTGTCTTCCATTTACTCTGAGTTCTGAGTACTGAGCTCTTCTGGTTATACTGTGAGTGTACTTCTTCAGTGTTTAATGATCGATAGCTGATAGGTAACTAGATTTTAAATGCGGACTTTTAAAAAGTTCGTTATTATGACATTTTAATTTAGTAATTTCAAACAAATATTACTTAACAGGGGTGGCAGTAATAAAAAAAAATCCGTACAAAACTTGCTAAATTTTTAAAGATCTTTTCAACAATACCACTTTCGACCTATCGTTACATTTATAATTCCGGAGTTCTAGACATTCTGGAGCAAACTAATAGGGAAGCCGACCTTCCCAGAAAAAAAATTATCACCATTCGATTCCTTATTAGGGCTTTTATAATACAAATTTTTGACACAACTCTCTACGACTAACCGTTTTCGAAAAAAACGACTGATACGGGTGGTCGAACTCACTCTGTATAACTATCGCGCCTTTTAATTTTGTAATTTTTGAATTACTCGCCTTCAAATTTTTAATTTATGTTACCGACCACAAGTCGCCCATATTATGATCTATATTATACAGTCAAAGTTGGATAAAACGATCTTTATCGCTAGCTTTTGTCTTCGATCCAAGGTCAGCCATTTCTTGTCTTTATTGGAACCATAGATCATGCTGACCTAGATTGGTGTATTTTACAGCTATACGTTATCTGATGACTGAAATCGGAACTTATCAACTCAGGTCAACTGTCAAAAGACATTACTACACTCTTTCATGCAGGTCTGCTCCTTGCTTTTCAAGAGATGTGAATAAATTTTGCTGGAAGAGTTTTTGTTTTTTAAACTTTTTGGGCCTGATTTTCATTATTAAAAAAACATTAGTAAAAAAAACTTTTTAGAGACAAGCTTTTATTTAAATGCACTAAAAAGGAAAAAAAGTTTAATAATTTAGGTTCATAATTAATAAAAACGTGGGTCGTGAACTCTATGATAGTTTATTGGTCACGACCCACGCTTTTATAATTATGAACCTAAATTATTAAAAATTATTTTTTTCCTTTTTAGTACATTTAAATAAAAGCTTGTCTCTAAAATGTTTTGATTACTAATATTTAATTTTGTTCATTTTAGTCTTTCAAAATTTTACCCCCCTATGACACCCCTAGGGGTTGAATTTCGAAAAATCCTTTCTTAGTGGATGCTTACGTCAGAACTGTCCAAATTTCAAGTTTCTAGCTTCAGTGATTTGGCCTGGGCGTTAATTAGTCAAAAAACCCTACATCCCCGTTTGAACCCCTTAGAGGTCGAATTTATTTCTAAAAACGATTTATTCATTTATTGTCATCGGGAATACATATGTGTACAAAATTTCAAATCGATCGGATACGTGGAAGTTGTTCAAAATTGACTCGCAAGTTTTTACTTAATCAAACAATAAACAAACAAACACACAAACAAACTAACTAACATACATTACAAGTTAAATAAAAGCTTGTTAAAAGACGACTCTTTCCCGTACAGTGTATGTTTTAAATACAACGGCCAACGCTGATGACTTCAGCTGTCGAGCGTCTATAATCTACAATCTACAATGTCCAATAACTGATTGTGCGGACTTTAGATGAGATTCAATTGGTTCTGGCCACGTCAGTGTTTTGTTGTGAATGCCACGTAGTCGAGGCGTTGCCCTGTTTTATGATCGCATAAAATAATCATGCATGACAGTTTTTTTCCCTCGTAGCGGAATAATAATTATTATTATTATAATAAGTATTAATAAATTATTATTTACATATTATAAAAGTCAGCAATGCTGTCAATTTTTTTTTTGTTTCATATAAAAGACAAAAGAAGATTAATTAATTAATTTTATAAAGTTTTTTTGCAACACTTGCATCAAAAGTATGTTAGCGAATGTTTGGTCTACAGTGTTTGGACTTATATTATTACTAGCCGTTACCCGTGGCTTCGCCCACGTATTTTACGATTTATAATTTTATTTATCGATCGAGATTGAGATTGCTTGGAATCGAGGGTGTTTTAAAAAATTTTGTTATACAATACAATGTACCTACTTCAACCTATAAGAAAACAGAAAATATAACTAACTTAACTACAAATATCTGGGTGACCGAGCTTTTCTCGGATGAGATCAATAAAAATAGTACTTTCTGTGAGATATTGATTTTGTATTATTTTCTCAGAATATTATTCCGAAACGATTAACTGTCAGACTATTTTGACACAAAGTAGTTTGTTTTTTCCAAAGCCTACTCACCATACGACACTGTTTTATAACGTCAAAAAACTGTTTTTTAAAATTTTATTAATACCTACATTACTCACTCGCTTCGCTCGTTCGTTTGAATATTATTAATTCCTTCTTCGCTCGTTCGCTCGAATTTTATTAATACATTACTCACTCGTTCGCTTGAATATTAATAATACATTACATTAATTGTTATCCCCCGCGAGAATCTCCCCCCTCTAATTTGTTATCCCCCCGCGAGAATCACCCCCCTAATTTATTATCCTCCCGCGAGAATCTTCCCCCTAATTTGTTATCCCCCCGCGAGAATCTTCCCCCCTAATTTGTTATCCTTTGCTCGTACGCTCGAATTTTATAAATACATTACTCACTCACTTCGCTCGTTCGCTCGAATATTAATAGTACATTACTTACTCGCTTCGCTCGTTCGCTTCAATATTATTAATATTTTACTCACTCGCTCCGCTCGTTCGCTTGAATGTTATAAATACATTACTCACTCGCTTCGCTCGTTCGCTCGAATTTTATTAATACAATACTCACTCTCTTCGCTCGTTCGCTCGAATATTATTAATACATTACTCACTCGCTTCGCTCGTTCGCTCGAATTTTATTAATACATTATTGCTCATCTACGATACCTACATAAGGAACTCCTGTGCAAAATTTGTTATCCCCCCGCGAGAACCTTCCCCCCTAACTTGTTATCCCCCGCGAGAAACTTACCTCCTAATTTGTTATCCCAGCGCAAGAATCTCCCCCGCTAATTTTTTATCCCAGCGCGAGAATCTCCCCCCCTAATTTTTTATCCCACCGCGAGAATCTCCCCCATAATTTGTTATCCCCCCCGAGAGAATCTCCCCCCCTAATTTGTTATCACCCCGCGAGAATCTCCCCCCTAATTTGTTATCCTCCCGCGAGAATCTCCACCTAATTTGTTATCCCCGCAAAAATCTTTCCCCCTAATTTATTATCCCCCCGCGAGAATCTTCCCCCCTAATTTGTTATCCCCCTCGAGATTTTCCCCCCCCGCGTAGCTTTCTATTAGTGAAAGAATTTTTAGAAACGGTTTAGTAGTTCTAGAGATAAAACAAAAACAAATCTATCCCACGGGAACCGTACATTTTTCCGGGATAAAAATTAGCCTATAACATTCTCTGACCCCTAAACTACCACTATGCAAAAAATCATGTCGATCCCTTGCTCAATGAAAAACAAAAACAAAACTATCCCACGGGAACCGTACATTTTTCCGGGATAAAATGTAGCCTATGTGCTATTCCAGACTACAATCTATCTCTGTACCAAATTTCATCCAGATCCGTTCAGCCGTTCTGGCGTGATTGAGTAACAAACATCCATACATCCATCCATCCAAACTTTCACATTTATAATATTAGTTAGATTTATGTCAATACCATATTATACTGTTATTTATGTTTCTTGTACTAATATATTAATCATGCAATGTTTATGTTCTCTGATATAAACTGATGACTAAGTGAATAATAGAGGCTATAGGAAGGATACGGAGAGCAGGGAACATTCTGTCGAGAGCCGAGATATAGTTAACATCATTTTTGTGTTGTACTGTAATGAGGAGAAGAAATATATTTTATTTAAAAACTGAATTATTAATTATTTATTGATTTAATCATATTTATTGTCTAACAAGTACAATTTTAGATAGCTGTTTGAAAAGTGATTCTTTATGGAAGCTTCTGATGCGTTCGAATGGCAGTGTTTAAAGTAAATTTTAACGCATTCCGTTCTATAAAGTAATACTGTTTTGTTTTACTTTATAACACACGTGCGTAATAAAGTACTTTATAGATTACTTTGCTATAATGTCACTAATAAAATATTTATCCAAATTGTGTTTGCTAAAAAATTGAATTTTTGAAGCAATTATTGCAAAAAATATTGTATGTAACGCGTGTCTAAAGTGACGAATCTGGCATTCGCGATTTTACAATACTCTCTTAAGGTTATTTTGCATTTATATCAGAACTCGTGTGATTATACCGCACTCGCCTTCGACTCGCGCGGTTAACACACACTCGTTCTGGTATAAATGCAACATAACCTTAGGCTCGTATCGCAAAATCGCGATTGTCAGATAATCCGTCACTTAAGCCACTAGTTGCATAAATTACTATTATAAAGTTTTTTATTGATTCATAATTTAATAATAATAAATTTGCTTTTGCCGCAACTTCGCCCGCGTGCTCCAGATTTTTAATGTTTCTTTATGCACTGCATCACTAAAAAACGGTTGGACTGCCGACTGATTTTACTATTATTATTAATGTAGATTATAGACGCGTCGACAACTCAAGTCATTAGCGTCTTCAACACAACAATTAATAACCAATTTGTGTATTAGAATCTGCCAGCCGGCATACGCGAACCGATTGGTACGAGCTAGGGAACGCCAATTCCCAAAGAACATTGGAATGCAATTGCGAGAACAACTATATTCCAATGTTCCCCCTGGGGGAAAATTGATACTACATTTGGTATAGCTCGATTACTCTAGAAAGACAAAATGAGGTCATCTGCAGTCGATTAGCGGCGAAGCACCGCCTTACTTAGCAACGGACCGTCTGCTTGGCAACTGTTACCCTCTCTGCTGCTTAATAACCCTTTAGTAACTCTTTGAACACTATCCTTTGAATTCCGGGGACCGGAACAATAGCCGTTGTCGAGTGATGGCGTCTCGATGTTATTGTTAATTTTACAAGCTTTTATTTAACTTGCAATGTATGTTAGTTTGTGTGTTTGTTTGTTTGTTTGTTTGTGTAGGTCAAATCTTGCAAGTAAATTTTGAACGACTTCCACGTATCCGACCGATTTGAAATTTTGTACGCATATGTATTCCCGAAGACAATAAATGAATAAATCGTTTTTAGAAATAAATTCAACCCCTAAGGGATTCAAACGGAGATGTAGGGTTTTTTTGACTAATCAGCGCCCAGGTCAAATCGCTGAAGCTAGAAACTTGAAATTTGGACAGTTGGTTCCTTTTCTGACTAAGAAAGGATTTCTCGAAATTCAACCCCTACGGGTGTCAAAGGGGGGTAAAATTTAGAAAGACTAAAATGAACAAAATAAATATTAGTAAAAAACTTTTTAGAGACAAGCTTTTATTTAGGTAAATGCACTAAAAAGGAAAAAATAATTTTTAATAAATTAGGTTCATAATTAATAAAAGCGTGGGTCGTGACTAATAAACTATCATAGAGTTCACGACCCACGATTTTATAATATTATGAACCTAAATTATTAAAAATTATTTTTTCCTTTTTAGTGCATTTAAATAAAAGCTTGTCTCTAAAAAGTTTTTTACTGATATCACAGATGACATCTAATATATTTTATTTTATAGTATTGTCTCTACTCAAAGTATAGGGTACTTTCAGCCCAGCTATCTGCTACACTGCAGGGGCTAAGATAAAATTCCCCTCAAAACCGAGTAAATCGCGAGCGAGTCTATGAGCAGCAATATCGACGTTTACGCGAGCGAATTTGCGACCAAAAACTATAATAGGTACAACATACAAACTCCTCGTGGGTACAGGGTTACTGGTAGATACTTTGACAGGGTCATTGTGTTGAAATCGAGTCGTTAACATAATTTAACAATATGTTTGTTTATAATAATGTGTGTAATTGTTGCACAATTAATAATACAACAATAGAGAGCACGCAATGGGTTTTACAGTTATCTAGCAGTAGCGTGCGTCAAACAAGGCGACATCTGAAGAAAGCTATTTTTTTTAGAAAAACTTGTAGAATCTGACCGAAACTTCGGCCATCTTCGGCAATACATCGACTTTCTTCGATTACGGCCGGAGGTGAGAAAAAAGTCGCAGCTCGACTTCGGTCGGATTCTCAAGAAACTTAAGATACAAACGTTCTACACACTTTATTAAATCCATGCAAAAATAAATTCTTAGCTTCAGATAGTGATTCGCGATACAAGATATTTTAGTCGATTGTCTCAATTGTTCAAACATCTCGATGACTCTCGATGATTGTCACTTGGACTCGATTGTTGTTGTTTCATAGTTCACCGAAACCGAGTCGCATAGTACTGAATGGTACAGTACTGCATACCCGATACGAATTCAATATAGTGAAGAGATTACAGAGTACCGACTGAACAGTGTACAATCACCGAATCTCGTGAACGTCAGTCGACTAGCATATAACCTTGAATCGCAATTATATGTATTCTCATTCGCTGCTAAATAATCGACTTGAACAAACGAACATTTCGATTGTAAAATCAAACTCCGAGTCGATTGTGGACTCGATTGTTATTATGAACGATTACAATTGTTTCGATTGTAAAAAGATCTCGTAATCGTCCATCATTAGCTTCAGAAAGAAATTTGATAACGATTTTTTATAGATAATCAGGTGAAACCTGGCTGGGCAACTAGTATATTTATATGAATTTCTAAGGAACTAATGAACCGGTTTGAATTTTTTTTTTCAATACATTATTTGGGGTTTCGGAAAACTATTATTCGGGGTTCCGCCCCTGGCAGTGCGTTTATACAAGTGGAAATTGCATAACCGTTTCTGCCGACACGTCATTTCCTGTATTACCGACTGAACCATGATGGCTGACCCATGACGTATCAGATTTGTTTATTATATAATATTATGACAAATGGATAATTAATAACAATTAATCAATAAAAATAACAATAATATACAATATATTATAATGTCTTATTTATACACGATTGGGACATTCTGTTCCTTTATTTGACTTTATGTGAACTTCATGTGTTGATGCAATTGTTTTCGTTGAAAAACAAATTATGTAAATCGGTAGGTACTTAATTTCTGAGAAGTGGATTCTTTCCAATGTTCTTTTTTTTAGAGAAATCCCCAATAAAATATTACGTAACATATATTTATTGACTACCAGTGGCGGACTAATGGGGGCTCTGATCCTGGGGGGCTTCTAAATCTCGAAAACGCCTTCTTAATCAAATCCCAATCAAGGCCAAAATATGTTTAGTAAGTAAGAGGCAGTTTGGAGTTGGAGGCCCCGTACGTATACAAAATATAAATGTAAGTAGGTAGGAGCTATACCTACCTATACATACGTTTATTATAAATATTTGATTTTTTTGTCAGCCATTACATCTATATTAATATTTTTTTACGAAGTTTACACTACAAATACACCAATTTCTAAGCAGAACGGGGGCCTCATTTAGTTCTGCCGCCCCAGGCCTCCGACGGGCTTAGTCCGCCACTGTTAACTGCGTTTCATATCTGATTGTTATAATATAATAAATTTGGTAAACTTTAAATACGCTTTAAGAGTATTCGATAGCGGAAGTAACCCCCTGCACCCTTTATCTCAAATCCTTTCCCCTTGCCTATAAAACGGTTCTCGTTCTCCCGACGCTATTTTTAAAGTTAAAGGGTTCTAGTAAACGCCAAATGAAGGACCAAGAATCACACTACAGATCCTACAGGCGAATTGTTTGAAAAAAGTTTTGGCTACTTGTGAAAGATTACGTAATTTTTTAAAAAGTTGTAAGTTTTTCCAGGAATTTCTTTTTTCAATTTTTCGCCTGTAGGATCTGCAGTGAGATTCTTGGTTCTTCATTTGACGTTTACCTGAACCCTTTAGCTTTAAAAATAGCGCTGGAAGAGCTGTAGTCGTTTTTAGGCGAGGGGAAAGGATTTGAGATGAAGATCGCAGGGGATAACTTCCGGTACAGAATAATCTCAAGTATCTAATAGCTGCCCGGTCCGACTTCGCCCAGGTGCTATTTTTTTATTGTAGATTACAGACGAGTCGACATCTCAGATCAATAGCGTCTTTTTATTACATCAAATAACAAATTTCTTAAAACTAAATGATATCACAAAACATCCATGAGCGAAGGTGGGATTCGAACCCACGACCGTCTGAATTAGAGGCCGATACGCTAACTACTAGACCACACGATCCTCTCCAGGTGCTATTATTTTAACGCTCATTTTAACCGTTTTCCAAAATACACAAATACATGCAGCGTCGGACTGGGCTTAACGGGCGCGGATGACATTATGACTTTAAGGGCCCGCCGCCAGAGTCAGTTTATGAATTTGTACACCCCTAGGCACTATGTCTCCCCCCCCCGTATCATTCATACCAACCTCCATAATCCATTAATTTGCTTAAAAGTACAGATAAAATACTATTTTTTATTATATTTTATTAGAAAATATAAGATAAAAAAACTCGGGCCGCAGTGCCAAACCCTGCCGACAAAATTGTGTATTTGCTTTGGGGCAGACATTGCCTAATTTATCCAAATTTCTGTAAGATGCAACGCTGTTTGGTGTGCAGACACACATCCAAACTACGTTGCAGCATTTCGTCACGTCAGATCTTTTCGTTAGCCATTCATCCGCATGAATCCAAATCACTCTACCATGCGTAAAGAAGTTTTACTTAAATGATTTCCCCGCCTGTACAAATTGTTATTAAGCGAAGTATAAAAATGTAGAAAATAACGCGACAGTGGTAAATGAAAGATATAGTAATGGTGCGGGTGGCGTTTCCGTTCTTTTTTTTTTGGCTATAGCACCTAGGCAGGAAAACATGTATCTGCAGATTCTAGAATTTATGTCTGCTATTTGTACCGGGTGGACTGAAAACTAGATACAACTGTCAACTGAGAGGACAGTGTGGTGTAACGGTTAGCGTAGCCGACCTTTGGATCATACTGTCGTGGGTTCGAATCCCACCTCCGCTCATGGATGTTTTGTAATGTAATTTAGTTTTATTGAAGTTGTTAGTTAATGTAATTAAGACGCTACTGACCTAAGTTGTCGACGCGTCTATAACCTACATTAATAAATAAATAAATACATTGTCAACTGGCACCCAAAATAGATATAAGAGTAGGTACTTTTTGCCCGACTACTTTTTAATCAAGATAGCCGTGTTACTGTCAAAAACGATACTAACATGAACGAAGATTAATCTATCGTTCTCTAGTCAAAACTCAAAAGGTATCTTCAGATAAAGTTTTACAGCTCTGTTTAGTGTTAATATTGCTTAAAAAACGTGCCATTTCTCCACAAATTCGAAGTTTGAACTGCATTTTTTCCAGTGTTAGCGTGGGATATGCAACCTGGGGTATTTTCGCGACTATCGTCAGGAAGGGGATCTGAAGCGACCCTATCTCTTTTCATTAGAGTGAATAAAAAATAAAATTGTAAAAAACTGAATTATTAAGTTATTAATTATCTAATTTTATCATTTTGGCATCATCCATACATAATCGGTTGCCATAAATATCTAAATCTGTAATTTTATTAAAAAACACAATTTTTCATCTATTGGTAAGATTTGGTAGGTAGCATAAAAAATTGAACATTAAAAAAATCGTCATTCCTCCTTGTCAAGCTGAAAAAAAAGAACATAGTAATTTCTTGTGTAGTGGAATAAATTGCATTCGTTTGACAGCAGCATGGTTTTTTTCAAAATAAATTATTAAAAAATAGTGTTTTCAATTATAAAAAAGTTGCATTTTGTAGTTAAACATGTTATCGATACGTGTTTAATATTTTTAAAACGCGGCGTTATGCGAAAAATAGTTTTTTGAGCAAAAATAAAAAATGCATTTTAACAAAATTATTCTATGCAATAATGTATAGGGGTCGTATAAACTCGTACCGGCTATTATAGATTCGGACATTACCGGACATTATCGAAAAGTGACTATCAAGTGTCAGTTGATTTAAAATCATTTTTGACGATTATAATTTAACTGTGTTATGTTTGTTTTTAATTAATATTGCTAATTAATATTGTGATAATTGGTTGAACAATAACGGTGAGTTATATTTTCAATTCTTAACAAAGTTTCTTTTGTTAACTTTTATAAAATAGTGATCTAAAACAAAACAATTTCGGGGTTATAATTGTTTTTGCATGTGATGTGATTATTGGCAATATTTTTATAGTTTCCGTCATCTCAGATACGATTGTTTTTTAAATATTAGACATAATTCATGGAATTTAACAATATTAATTACTTGCATATGTTGGGTACTTGATCCAATACAAAGGAATGGTTACAAAAACAAAGCTAAAACAATTGCAATTAGATTTCCTTTTGTTGGTTTAAGACTTGAATATTTTTATATTGAGTGAAGTGATTTTTATATTTTATTTTTTCAAGTCGAAATATGTTTGTCCTGTTAATTATGTAATTAAATATTCGTTTTTATTAAATATATATCATTCTCTACGCAAATTTATAACTATTACCTAATGTTTGAGGTCATTGCATTTCACGTTCTTGCGTAACGTAATTTAAAGTTTGATCAAATGTGATCAAATTATTCTATCATAGAAAATTCTCCACCGCTATTAAAATACTTTTTGCCATACCCACTACAAAATAGCTACTTTGTATCGTGGCCTTTAATGATCCATTTAGAGGACAGTATGGCTCAGTTGGTAGCGTCGCGGCCTCTGAATCAGACTGTCGTGGGTTCGAATCCTACCTCTGCTCATGGATGTTTTGTGATGTTATTTAGTTTTAAGTGATATGTGATATTTGTTGTAATTAAGACGCTAATGACCTAAGTTGTCGACGCGTCTATAATCCACAATAAATAAATAAAAATGATCCATTTATACAAGCAGGTGTGCGGAAAGTGTTTTACTTACCGCACTAGGGAATACGTTTGCCTTTTAAAAGGATAAAATAATTTTTCCTCCGTTTTACAATCGTCGAACCTTATATTAAATCTGCCGCTATCTGGAGTCCTGGACTCAAAAGGTAGCGAGGTACCAGTAAAGGTCGATTTATATTATCTGGTCAGACACGGCGCGGGACCGAAGCGTTTTCGGCAAAACAAACATTTTTACATGCATTTAAAATACGAATATTTATACTTAGCGGATCCCGTCCGTTCAGACACGTATCAATACTCGAATTTGAATTGCATGTAAAAATGTTCGTCTTACCGGAAACGCTACGTTCCCGCACCGTGTCTAACCGGATAATATAAATCGAACTTTATAGACGTCTAACAGTCTGCAAATATATTTTAAGGGTTCATCAAATATTAAAAAGACGTCTGTCTGTTTGCGAGTATTTCGGATATTTTGACGGAAAAATGTGTTTCTGGAATTTCTGCCTCATTTTACCAGCATTAATGTTCCTCAAGAACGGCTGGGCTGATTTTTATTGAATTTTGAACACTATCTACTAGCAATCAGATTTTTTAGTAGATATAGGGTATTTTTTATCCGGTTGCAATCGGATTAGGATTTTTGTTAAAAAGTTACACGCGAGCGAAGCCGCCGGAAATAAACTAATATCTAGACCATATAAAATATTAATTTTTCAAAACATGTCGAAACTGACAAAGTATTCTTTGTTAAATAAAAAGAAATTATATTATCATTACAGGTATACAAAGGTTAAATTGCATTAAAAATGAGTTACTTTTGACCGTTGGTGCCACTGATTAGAAATAAAAAAAATCTGAGCATCGAACTGTCACTATAAATTATTGCAATTTTAGCTGTGTTGATGATTATTGTTTTAATGTTAAAATTATTGATTTAAAACAATGCAATTGTTGAAAAGTGTTGTTAAACATTCCTTTTCCACGTGTATAATAAAAGTTTTGCTGTGTTTTTTGAAAAAAATGTGTTTTTTGTGCAAACAGTATTTCGCATTATAAAGGCCTATAATGTACGTTTCTGTTTTTATTGATATTGCCTTTGGGGGCACATATTTATGGTTTCCTATAGGTATATTATGATATATCTACATTTTTATTTAATTTCGAATTTGGTTTTTGCACGACGTTGATTTCATACCACTAATAATAAAATTTTAGATCAGGATCTAAAAGAAATATTTTTTTCTCCTACCTAGGCCGAAAGTATGTATTTTCGTCCCTGCCAAGCGGGAACAAAGTCGCTCTTTATTCCCGTGGTACGGACAAGTGCGCGTGCGCAATAGTACTTATGCCGGCTCTCACGCACCTACTTCTGTCTCCTACACATTAAAATTATTTCCTTTAAAATTATTTTTTAATGATTTTAATAATAAAATAAAATAAAAATAATAATTTTAAAAATTTTTTTTCAATTTTGTGAACTTTCGGCGTGGCAGGAGAAAAAATAGTATGCGCAACACGGGAGGAAATTACTACATCTCCTCCCGCGTATAAAATTGCCACCCGAGCCGAATGCGAGGGTGGCAAATACGCGGGAGGAAATGTAGCACTTTCCTCCCTTGTGGCACAATGTACTATTAACTAATGCTGACTCGTAGTTTTGATTATTTGGACTCCAATTTTTACATCAAACTTAATTTTAGATCAAAGCAAATCAGAAAGTTGCCCATACTTAAAAATTGCAGAAAAATAATCGTGGTGTATTTTTTGTGGGGAAGCTGATTGTAAAACAAAAAGAACAATTATTTTATCCTTTTTTGATTCCTTTTTTTTGAAGTCGGTGTAATTTTTTTTAATTGGTTTTTAATCACACTTTTTAGTGTTCTTGTATTTTATTTTATTTCAGGCCGGATAAATCCGAGAAATGCGATAATTAATACTACATACAATCCTAAATATTTTATTTAATGTATGCATGTTTTAAGCTTAATAATGCAACAAAAAAAAACAGTTCTAAATGCCTTTTCTAATCACAAATCACAATTTGACTGAACAATCCACCTTGACACCTTTTAATAATTACAAAACGGGTCTCCCGTGAAATTTGCTGTCTTATATAGCTTTTTAAATTCTGTTTTTTTTTTTTGTATTACCTAGTCTCGGTATTAGTTAAGTGTCATCAGCCCACCCTGTTTTAAACGGAGGTTTTGGGAATAAACATTGCATCAAATAAACAATGTGGGCTATAAAATTTCTTCTTTCTCGCTCACTTTCTCTTTACCTCTCTCTTTCCAGAATATTCTTAGATCTTATTTTTGCATTTTAATCCGTTAAATTTTTAAGAAAAACATGTTTACATTACATTTTATTTAATCGCGCTAGAAATACTTATGCAGAAAATGATCATCTCATAATATTTGTTGATCGCGAATCTAAATTATTTATGTACTAGCAGCCCGGTCCGGCTTCGCCCGGACTGCAATACACTACTCACTCATATAATATTATATAATAATAATATAATAATAATATTATAATTACATTCCGATGTTTTAATAGTTATTCTGCTATTGCGGGCGGAGACAAATCCAAGAAATCAAAGATCATGAAAATCGGTCCAGCCGTTCTTGAGTTATAAATGGTGTAACTAACAGAATGGTGTAACGAACACGACTTCGTTTTATATACAGGGTGTTTCATAATATATGCGCAGGACTTCAGGATGTGATAACTCGTCCAAAAATATGAAACAAAGTTTCTATTAACTTACCCTCTAAAATGCACTATTTTAGAGATACAGGGTGTTGAAATTGAAAAAAAAATTTCGTTTTTTGCGAATATCCCCGGAACCGTTTATCGTACAGAAAACAGCTTTTGTAAGCATTTTCTACTCATAATAAGCTATGTTTTGTGCTCAATACTCATTGAAAGAGCTATATTTAAAAGCAGCTCTTTCCAGTTTAATTCCTCTGCAAGGGGTCTTCTACTGTCATGAATTCGAGTAGCGCCAAGTTTCGTCGGTCGTCACCCGAGTGTTAGAGCACGATCATGGTTTTTTACCGTACATCTCGTTTTTCTTATCTTATGCGGAAGTCAGTAGTGGTGTGTGCGAAACCACGCTTAGTCGGCGTTATTAGTAATGAACCTTCCATTCGGAGAGAAGCGTTATCATTCGGGTAGTGCAGCAGTTTGATAAAAAAGATCTATTTTTTTTAAATTTGCTTTTTTAACTTAACAACCAGTAAAGTTGAGAGTCTTTGGTTCAAATCCCAACATTGTCATTTTTTTCTATATACATTCAACGCGAAGTTTTGGGATTTTTACACTATTTAACACTTTAGGATTTTCAGGTTAATTATGAAATTATAATGACTTCTTTAATATATCGTAAAGACCATGATTTGCCGACATCGTTAACCTAAAATACTCTTACACATTGCTAAACTTTTTCCAAACTTTTAAGTAAATATAAAACTATCCATGGAAATAACTAATAAGCATAAAGTGAATTTAAATATTATGACCGCTTTGTTGCGCTCATTAATTTGTTGTGTTCAGATTTGATTTCGGACAATCTACGAACGTACTTTCGGCGTAGCGAAGCCCGTCCTGATTTGTTTGGGTAACAATGTCCAGGGCAAGTGGGATTTTATAAAGCGAGGCGGATTCGTTTCGTCCGCCTGTTTGACCGAATCCAGCATGTAATCCGCAAAGGCGACGTCGCGACGCTCCGACTGGATCTTTCTATATTCAAAAAGCGAGGCGTATCTGAAAACAACAAAACAATCACTGCCAGGGCCACCTTAACTGCATGTGCTAAATGGATTATAGCCCCGGGGCGCCAATTTTGCTAGCACTAAAATCAGTTTATTGGTAATATAATGATTTTTTCTCGTTCTAAAAAATTTGTTAAACTTGTTATCGGACATTGGTGGGGTGATGGGGATGTCATTGTAGGACCCATCACAGTGTAAAGAGAGGGCGGCGACTTTACGCACAGGGCTCAAAGGTATGATTTGTTATGGCAAAACGATCTGCGCTCATTTCAAATGATATTATTGAGCCCTATTTTCCCCCTCTTATTGTCTTAACGCTATTTGTTTATTTTATTTGAACAGTATAAATACGTGACTTCGATGCCACTGCAACTGCATTCAAATGAGAGCAACTTCTTAGCAACTAGACGACTACGAGTTTCGCGTATTTTTGAAATTACGTTTGGACGTCTGCGACAAAAATTTTATATCTAAATTGAAGATTGGTTATTTTGGTAAGTAAATTTATATTTTAAATGTCTACCAATAAAACTATTATAAATTTTCGTATAAAATGTCGTATCTTAATTGAATATTAAAAGTTTCCACAAAACTCCTAAACACGAGGACTATTTTCTAGACGCCCATTTCGCTAACAGTGTTAGCATCATCAGGAGATTCGTTGATTATATTTTCATATTTTAGCAGACTCAATTCCCGAGTACAAATAATTATTAAAAATAATAATCATTACTTATATATTTACTATAATTGCTTTATCTTTTTGCAGGTATTTGGACACCCAGTTCAACAATTTGTTGTCCGTCAGTTTAATGTTGTATGATATGGCATTTTGATGAGGGAAGTGTCACCCTAGCCCACGTGATGCTTCTTAACTCAATTGTCGATTTTGTATTTTTGTGATGTGTGCGTGCGTGCATGTGCGCGTGTGTGTGAGAGAGAGAAAGAAAGAAAGAGAGAGCTTGTAGATTATAGACGTTAGACAACTGAAATCATCAGCGTCTATGGCATCCTTGGGACTGGACCACGATTTGCTACTGTGAACTTAATGCTTGGTGTGAAATGATCTGCAAATATTTTTGTTTTTTGAAAATAATGTTTTAAACAAAACCTTGATGTTTGTACGTCTGTTTATAGTCAGGGAGGGTATATTTTTTTTTAGAGCTAATGTAATTTTTCAAAATTTAAATGTGGGTTCACTTTAAAGATAGAAAATTAATTAAACATACATTTTACGAATGAATGGCTGGCTGCGTCGGCAATTTAAAATAGGATATCAACAAGGATTTCTATAGCAGATAATGGTATAAATGATCTAAGACTAGATAAGACATTCCCAACGGAACTTTGCGACGCTTCATAGGGTGGATAAGGGTTCGTTCAGCGGGCCAGGCAACCGAATCAGTTTGAGGTCGGGTTCTCTTCCTCGTCCCTGAATTGCTTCATTGTTTGTACTGTTGGGCGTCTGACAGTGTTCCGAAAGGTTTTGAAAGGTCGCCTTAAGCGGCGCCTCTCCCCGAATCCTGCATGCCACTTTAGTGTGGTGCGTATTGGCGTACCGCAATGAGGTGTTCATTGGGTGTGGTTTTGGGACAGTGGAGGTCGTTGATAGCCGATCCGACACTTCCTTTTGGACTCATTTTCGGATACTCTACATTGAAGGGTGTTCACTTGCGTCCTGTGGATTACCTCGCTGAGGAACGTTGTGGAATAGAGTTCTGTTGCAATATTAGAACAGGTTGGGGCGTCCTTGGGTGTTGCATTTGATAATGTTAATATTACGATTTATTATTATACTTCGAGGTGTGACATCTCAGATGTGTATTAATAATATTATATATGCAATAGTGTATATAATATGGTTATTGTTTTATTGATATTATTTAGAGTTACTATCGTGCTACCGGTGCAGTGCCTGAGAAGTCATTTAATAAGCTGGCGTATTGCGATCATAAAATTTATACCGCTTCTACTTGGAGTTACTTACAGAGATATAAATTTAAAGTTGCCCCCAGCGCGAGCAAAGCCATTCTTTGTCAAATGAATGTTGCGGTGTGGCTTCAAATCCCCCATAAAATTTTCTATTAATAAAATGTGTAACCGACAACTAGAATCAAGTTAAAAAATAAAATAACTGACCAGTTTAGAGTTTTTTCTAGCTTTTCTCAAAGTTTTTCAGACAAATAATTTACGTTGAAAAATGGCTAAAAGTTTCAAAAATTAAAAATCTCGTAATGTAAAATTAATTAAATTTCGACAATCAGTTGTTTCTTCTCAGACGAATTCCTCAAATGACAAATTTTAGTTTTTTGTGTAGGCAAGCATTTGAGGAGTATTTCTTTTTTCCTTTTGGCTAATTTAACACTTTCCTGGTGAGGCAAGGGGTGGTGATTCATATTCACCAAAACAGAGGTCGGTATACCAAGGGTTCACTTCACTTTGAAGTGTTCTCAAATTCAAAGTAATGTTGAGTTAAAAAGCCAAAATTTCTAAATTAAAATCACGTCGAAAATATTTGTAGATCACATCGAATTTATTTTATGTACCTATAATACTAGAATTTTCTCGTTTTTCGCTTTTTGAGTCGATAGTACGTGATGTCGGTTACTGGCTCTCGCGTTTACAGGAAGTGCGGGAGTGTCTTCGTTTTCGGTCGAGCCGAGACGGTGTTGTCTTGGGGAGGAACACTTTGATTCAAACATCGTGGAAACACGAATGCGTTGGTATTGACCAAATTTTGCACACACATATCTGTTGCTTCCAAGACGACGCTGCAGATGGAATCGTCCCCGGCTCCGCGATCGCGCGAGTAAGTGCTTAAATAAAATTTAAATGAATAAATCGAAGCTCCTTTCTTCTGAAGCCATCATGTCCAGGACAACGACAGAATAGGATCAACCAGACCAAAAGGATCAGAACTGGACCAGTGCAGTGAAAGTGTTAAAAATGTTATTTAATGAAGTGATCGCGAATTTAAACTCGTATTTATCAAAAATAATTTATTAAAACGATCGTCCAGTGCAGTGTTTTAAATAATTAATAAAATAACAGTCAGTAGGTAGTTCGCGACTTTTACCTCTCGTTTTCAGGGTTGAACCAGGAATGGACTTCGGGCGCTACAGAGATTTCGTCTTAAGTATGTATTTTTCGTTTTTACTTCCCACCTCTACTATGGTAGGGAAGTAATGGATTCAGTCCGAAAACAATATTTCGAGATTTTAACAGATTTTCACGTTTTGAGACCCTAGCAATCGTTTAAGATCATTTTCTGACTGATGTCTGTATGTGTGTGTGTATGTGTGTATGTGTGTGTGTGTGTATGTGGTCAATTTTTCGCCTTCGATATCTTAAGAACGGAACAACATACGGGCATGCCGATTGTTCTATTGTGTTTATCAGCCTTTAACTTAGATCTGATTAGATTTTGAGTCAAATCGGTTCAGTGGATCCTGAGATATTCAAAAAAACGTCCTCAATGTCACGTATTAACATAGGTAAAAAAAAATATAAATGAATTCTAGATGTTATAATATGAAAAAAATGTAAATATTTTTTTTCTCTAAAATGTATAGTTTTCGAGAAAAAAAATATTTTACTAAAAAAAATAAAAATTGTACGTAAATCAAGGTAACCATGATTTTTGCTATATTAAGCTAGCCATCAATAGATCACCAAACAAAAAAGAGGGCCATGCTTTTTTCAAAGAATAAAAATTAAATTGTGTTTTAAAGACCACCAACAGCTAAGGTTATTTGGGCCTAGTCAAAGAATAAAAAAAAGAGTGTTTATTTTTTGCAAATATTTACTAGGTGGGAAGTATAGGACTGGTCATCAGTCGAATTTTTTAACTTAGTTTTGTTTTCCTTTAATTATTAATTAAAGGAATTTTTGTCATTTTTATGCTAATTATGTTTTTTTGTTTGTTGCAGGTGCTGACGAAACTGTACTGCAGAATTTTGGTGAGTGAGTTGTTTTTATTTATTTATCCTGTTACAGTGAGCTGGAGTCAACAAAAGCCCTCCGTATTTATCGTTATGTACTCGAAAATGTTGGCTCTTTTAGGGGTTTTGGGAATCTAGAATTGTTAGAAGCTCACGTGACAGATACAGTGATCACTGATAGAAGTTTTATGTTTTCATGAAAAGTATTTTATTGAAATAGAAATTAATGATAATGATTCGAAAGTTCAAAAAAGAATAAATAATAATAATAAAATTATATTTACATTGCTTCATAAAAAGTTACATATTGTCAAAGTTGAAAATTCAAAATTATTTCGCAATAAATCTGACATACTATCGGGTAAAAGCTCTATTAAGTATTTTTTTTAGTTGTATTTTAAATTTTTTGATGGTTGATGCACATTTCAACTGTTCAGACAGTTTGTGCAATATTTTGTGTAAATAGGGCTCTTTTCAAAAAATGATATATAATGTTTTTTATAAACTTCAGTTTCCAGTTATCACTTGTAACATATTTTACATATCATAATCGGGATCACACTTTCGCGATCGCGTTTTAATTTTCTTATTAAGTTTAGATAAAATTAAAATCGCCCATTTTTTTGCCTTTTAGGGTCGCCTTTTTCAAGATTTTGCTGTAAATGTAAAACACAACGTTTCTTATTTTGTAGTTGTAAAAATACACTCAATTTAAAACGTTGTGAGTTGCATTTTTTATTTATTTGATTATTTTAGGTTTCCTGTTTTGTGTCGCATTTGTCTAAATTTTTTGGAAAACTTTGAATCTTTTTTTTTTTAATTTGAATTTCAACGAACGGAATTTGAATTAATTAATGAATTTTGAAATGCGGTACAAAATGGGCGACTTCATTATACAGAGGCCGCTTTCACCAATAGCTGCAATTCAGACTACGGTAAAAATACATTTAATCCCACCTTGCTCATGGATGTTTTGTGATGTCGTTTAGTTTAAATTGATAATTTTATCTGATGTAATTAAGACGATAATGACCTAAGTTGTCGGGCGTCTTTAATATACAATAAATAAATTAATTTTAAATAGAATCTGTCTCACGAAAATATAATTTTTTTGTTTAGATCATTTTTAAATACCTCAGGATAAGTTTAATTTTGGAATGTAAAAAATCCAAGTTTCTAGATATTTGCGCTGTTGGTGCAAGTGGCTTTAACAGAATCATATACATAATTTTTCGTTTATCGTTAGCTTTAGGGTTATAGCAGCAGTTTAACTGTAACTTGTATAGACTTCGATGAAATACGTAGGGAGGGCCTTTTGATTGTTAGCACTGCTGTGTTTAGGGTTTCTTTCCACAGTGGTTAGATGTTAGGGTATAGTTGTAGGGCGCCGTTCGGCCAACTTTGTCCTTACGCGTGTGACTCGGACAGGACAGCGCGGCTAGTGACCACCTGCGATGGTGTCCGCCCTTAAAATTTTAGGTCTTGGCTCGGTCGAGACTGCCTTAGCTTCCAAGCGAAAGTCAATAGCTGTATCGTCCACCGTGAAAATCGTGTTAACTGTGTTTTCGAAAAGGAAAATCTCACTTGTCGTGTTTTCTACGAAAATCGAAGTGTTGTATTTTCTACGAAAATCGAAGTGTTGTATTATCCGTAGTGAAAATCGGTTGTGTTTTCCAAAATCGAAGGTCGCTGTGCTTTCTGTGGGTTAAGGTCTAGTCTCCACCGCGCTAGGAGCGTAAAGGTGGTCAAATTTCCCCAGTGGATATCTGCATATCGCGAGTTTAGGGACACACATAACACTTGTATAATTTGTTATCGGATTCCAGTGTACGGCATGCTGTCTGTCTTCGCATACGATGTTGCGAAGGCATCAGGTACGTCGTGCAACTATTGTTAATCTTTAGCTAGCTGCGTATTCCGCGGTCTCTAGGAACCGAGAGGACATCCGTGTTGGACCGCACCTAGGGATTTAAATCTTGGGGCGACTCGTTTCGTAACGCTGCTTAGCCTTACGAAAAAAGTTGTTCCACAACCTCGTTCGAACAGCGTGCTTACGTCCTGTCGCAACGGCTGTAAGTCTATAGTCACATCAATAAATGCACAGCCTTTGAGACCGGAGCGAGGGCCGACGCCCGCTGTGAAGGGCGATGGTTGTTTTTTCTTCTTGACTCCGTGTAGGATTTTGTGGATTTAGGCTTTTCACAGACAAAGAGTCTAACTAATAATTCTCATTTCGCTCTGGTGATTTTTTTCAGGTTTTTGACGTTAATTTTCAGTCTTTTTTTGTTGTTGTTTTTTAAGGGGTGTTTTTCCAAATTTAATCAAAGTTATCGAGCGTCTATATTCTACAATAAAATTAGAGTTCTTAAAATTATTTGTTTATGCGTGAAATTATAAAAAGGTGCTAAAATAAGTTATTTATGAAAATACCATTGTGGGCCAAATGGTATTTTCTAGACTGCGTAATATTTATTACGTTTCGGTTAAATAAGCAATTTTTTAAAGAGAAAATAGTGTAGTTATTTTCAAAGGGTAATTCCTTCAGTCATTATACTTAATTCATTTATGCAATTATACACCAAGTTATGGTGCATAAGTTTTTTGTTTTTGGATTAAAGACGCGGTAACAACGTCCAACGATGGCAGATTAGACCTGCCCAACGATGGAGAAAACTGACAACAATCCTCCCCCCTCTTAAATCATTTTTTCTAAAGTCTAAATTATTTTGAGTAAATAAACTTTCAATTTTTAAAAATGTTTTTTTATTAGCTTGTTTTTTAAAGAAAGTAACAATAATTTGGTTATTTGTTTTTAAATATTTGAAATTTGCTTTTTGACAGGTTAAAATTAACTTTAAAAAATAATTGTAGATTTTTTGAATTTTTTTTTATTTCGAAATCCGTTGATTATATTTACTTCATTCGTTCGTAGCCATGCCCACATTTCTTTGCTATGATCCCGACTATTATAATATTTTGTATTTGCATTTTTTGGTGGTGGTAATTATTTCTTATTTCTCTCCCAGGTTACAGTTGCCTAGTTGTAACTCCTGGGGGCGCAGGGCTATGCATGTTAGATTGTAAGCTGAAATGAAATTTAATGTAATATATTGACAATTTGAAATTTGATCGGTTTGTCGATAATTTTATTATTGACTTCGGTTTATAAGTTCAGTTTCGTGTTTTCCGAGATAATTTCTTAATAACCAAGAATTATTAATTTTGTAAGTATTTAATTTTTTCATTTTCATAAACCTTATTTCTGATTATATTTGCTTTCACCTAAATTCATTTCTTTTTTAGGGAAAAAAATGATTATAAACGAAGATATGACCGACACGAAAGAAAATTTAAAATTACTTTTAATAGGAGGTATTGACGAAAAAATAAAGTGATTTTGTTATTTTTGACGTTATATAGTTTTAATGAAAATAATATTTTGTAAAATGCGTTGGCCAGACCCCATCCAAAATAGGATCCTTGCTGTTTTTTTTTCTGCGTACACCTTTGACTATAGCGTTATATATATTATATTATGATATATTCTTAGTCAAAGGTGTACACATTTTCAAAAATTGTCATCTAAAATGTAATAAGTAGCTTGTATCTTATTGCAACCGGCCCTCCTGGTAGGGGATTTTTTTAATAAAACTTGTTAACATTTGATGTCGTCCAGTTTACACAGTGTCACAAAACGCTTTGAAAATCGAAATATTCTTCAATAAGAAAAATATATCAGACAGAATAATTTCTAACTAAGAAGCAATCATTTTATGATTCCTTCAGTATTTTCATAATTACTATAATTCAGCAGTTCAGCAACATTATTGGAACGGTACAAAAGCGTAACAATATAGTAGATATAAATATTGTATATAATTATAATAATTAATATTATAGCTATTAAATATACTACCTACTCCAAAAAATTAACGCACCACTAAAAAGTAAGCAAAAGTTTAAAGTAATTTTTCGTCAATACTTTTGGTTCGATTTGGACGATTTTTTTTTTTTGAACGACAGGTTGTCTCTTTCAGAAAGTTAGTGTACTACCGTATTCGCATAGAAACCTATTTTTTATAAATAGCGGGTGTATCAATCATGACGTGTTTTTTTCATAAAATTCGTAACAACCTGTGGAGTTCAACAGTTACAATATCAAAATATAAAAATTGAAATCAAACTGTAGCCTTATCTTTTCATAACATTTTTGCAAAAAATACGTAAGGACCAACACTGAAAATACACTTCTATGAAGTGCTTTTTGACTTCTGTATTTAGCTGATGATAATTACTGTTATTCCCTGTGTTTCCATAGCTTGTTACGTTTATAATGCTAATTAAAATTAATAAAATCATGCTATGCTATAAAATTGTTTTTCTCCTGTAGTAGCAAAGATAATAGAGTAAATCAAAAAACAAAATGTTATGAAAAGATAAGGCTACAGTTTGATTTCAATTTTTATTTGATATTGTAACTGTTGAACTCCACAGGTTGTTACGAATTTTATGAAAAAAAACACGTCATGATTGATACACCCGCTTTTTATAAAAAATAGGTTTCTATGCGAATACAGTAGCACAATAACTTTCTGGAAGAGACAACCTGTCGTTCAAAAAAAAAATCGTCGAAATCGAACCAGTAGTTTTGACGAAAAATTACTAACTTTTGCTGACTTTTTAGTGGTGCGTTAATTTTTTGGAGTAGTGTATAAAAAAACTTAATTGTTAAAATTAAAAGTTGTAGAGCAAAGCGAGTGAGTAATGTAATGAGCGAAGCGAGTGAGTAGTATATTGCACCCGGGCGAATCCGGACGGGTACCGCTAGTTTTAAAAAACTCGGGTCGCAGTGCCAAACCCTGCCGACAATATATTTGCTAATACAGGCCTTGTGGCTTTATTATGTGAACTTAAGTTTGTTTTTGGACAAAATAAAAAATTTAACCCCTTAATACATCCCTTAAAACAATATTTTTTTTTCTTAATTTCAATATTATTATCAATGCAACCTATGTACCAAATTAAATACACCCTTCAGTAAGTAAATCACTATCCTCAAACCAGTGTTTTCATAAAATTTGTAAGTCCGGTCCTGCCGGGCCGATTTTATTAAAATTTTAGCAGCACATTTTAATCGTTATTAAAGGGTTAAATTTCAATTTTGAAAGAATTCTGAGAATTTTTTCGGTATTTTTGGGCCCAAAAACATTTTTCAACCCCTAAAACCCACCCTTAAAATGGCCCGATCGGGCCCATTTTAAATAGGTTCCGTTCGGTGATGGAATCCAACGTGTGTACCAAATTTAGTTAAAATCGATTGAGTCTTTCGAGAGTTATCGTGCTATATATATATATATATATATATACATTTCCAAAAATGGTGCCAAATTGTTCAGGAGTAGGGCATGCAAATATTCGGATGTTTCAGGTATTCGAATATTCGCTCAAATTTTAGCCAATATTCGAATATATTCGAATAATTGGTAAAAATAATAAAAACACTGGAACTTCAATAAATGACTTTTAATTATTTAAAATCAACACGCCTACTGCACGTCCATAAATCCAATCAATATTTTAACAACAAAAGCAGCTTACTTCTAATTAAAAAGAGATCAAATAATCATTTTTACTTTACTTAGTTACGTAAAAATTCAGATCAAATCAACTAAATATTAGAGCGCACATAGCTTCCGAGAACCATAGATCAAATAAACATATTTAAGTAATCAAAAAAATTCAAAATTCTTTCTTTCTGTTTTTCCTATTCAAACAAAAATATTAAATGAGCATCTAAGACGCATTTTTATTAATTAGTACCACGAAAGTATGGGATATTGCTCCCCTATAAAAAAAATACTTCACCAATAAATAATACGTCTATTAGCACGTGCGAAGAGCAAATCAAGCAATTAAGTACACGTACGTAACGTAACGTAAGTAAATAGTTATATCAAATAAACATGCAATAATTAACAAAAAAAAAACTTTCCTCGCCCCGTTTCGAAGCCCCTCCCACGCCCTAGCGCGAACTTAGAGCTAGTGTAGCGTTTGTAAGATGTTTTAGCGCCGCCGTAAACCGTTTTTAAACAATTTTAATTCTTAACAAATAATTCGAATATATTCGAATAATAGGAATTACTATTCGAATAATAAATGCAGCCGAATATTCGCTATATTCGAATATTCGAATTGCATGCCCTATTCAGGAGGCTATGAAACGTCGAGAAATTTTGGCCCGACCCCTAGGTCCCGCCATCCGCCCGACGCCAATAGTGTATGTGCCATTTGGCAAATACACTAATAAATTCCATGCGGTGATGAAATCTAATCGGAATATGATTTCAAACATTCTCCTCCTACGAAATCACCGGAAAATTTCCCGGTGGCCCAGTCCGCCCCTGTATTTTATAGCGGGAATGGCAAAAAAAAGTTATCTATACGTTATGTCATTCAAAAACTAGAAACCGTTTTTAACTTTTAAGACGACACTTTATAATTTATGAATCAATATTTTCACAATAATTTATTATTCTGTGCTCATAGCGCTGTGTAATAACATACGAATGTCGTCAGTCTTCTGTTTAAGTATTTTTACATGGTTTCAAAATCGCGACCAATTAGAAAGCGTAGATATAAGAATAACATATGTATGAATGGACATATCCGTATCCGCCACATGTCGCCGTGTTTTGTTTGTCATATCGACTGTCAACTGTTTAGATATCGAATTCAACTGTCATTTTAAACAAACAGAAAATTAACACGTATTACAATGAGTTTTACATAGTAATATTGTGAATGGACAAAATTACTGATGGGAATATAATATACAATGTGTTGCTTAATAATTGGGACATGCCGGGGAATTAAATACAGTAGAAACTCTGTAACTCAATGGGAAATGGTAAAAATTTCGAGTTATGGAGTTTTCAAAATCAAGGATTTTATTACTTCGAGTTAGGGAGTCTAACAAACAAGAAACTTTGACTTACAAGTCCAGAGACTGTAAAGTATACACGTCGCTTACTTCGAGATATAGAGTTCGAGAGACTGGAACCAGGGCCGCGCCGCCCCTGTGTGCGAAGTGTGCGGCGCACACAGGCGCCAAGACAATAGGGGCGCCGCTATCGAAATTATTTTTGTTACACTTACACAACAATATATTTTTTTGTAGTGGGGTATCGATAAGTAGGTATAATAGGCGCAACAAATGCCTCGTAAACAACAAAACATAATATTGCGCTTATTGTACAAGTCTCCCAAGATAATATTCACGTTTGTGGTTTAATTTTACGCTTTGGGTTTTAGTTTACAATAATTACGAGCTCAGCGTTAAAATCAAAAGAGCCGCCATGAGTTTGTTTGAATGAGTTTATGAACGCAACCCGACCGATGCGATGCCTGCGACGCAATCGGGGTGGGGTCACGGGGATTCCCCGACAGCCCGATTTTAAGGAACGAGAGAGCCAAAACAATTGATTGAACAGTCATTCAATCGAGTAATTTGCAAGCGGAAACGAACTGGTTTTACCTATTTAGGAAAATATTATCTAATTATAATATAAAACTAGAGAACATTTATTTCGGTCAAAATTAACAAATAAGAAATAAAAATAAGTTGAAACATTAAGATTCGTGAAAAAAAGAGGCGCTTCATAGGTTTCGCACACAGGCGCTGTGGGGGGTCGGCGCGGCCCTGACTAGAACTTCGAGTTACAGAGTGTAATATGTATTCACAATGCCTCGTAGTGAAATCATATTTAGTTCGAGTTATAGAGTTTAAATAATTCGAGGTATAGAATCTTTTGGGTTTTAGCGGAAGGGAATGGTTAATTTCTTCTACTTGAAATATTATAAATAAACCGTAAATTGATTAAAGCCTTATCGTCCTACTAGGACCGTATAGACCGAGAGCTAGTGACAATTTTTTGTGTTATTTATTCAAGGCCTTATTTTTGTGAAGATGTTGAGGGAGGCATATTAAAGTACCCTGAGTAAGGGATTTTACTATAGATAGCGCTATGGGAGGGATGCAGACAGCCCTCAACATGTAACAAAAAAAAAATGGTCACAATTATTATTGCTTCAAGGCTGAAATTGTTTGTATAGCTTGTCGGTGACCCAATAATGCCATTATAATATTTTGCAGATCGATTGGTCGGTATTAAAGGGGTGGCAGATCACCCTAAACGTGTCATGTACCCGACGAAATTTATATTATTAGTTCAAGATTCAAATTTTAATATGTTGTTACGGCGACTGTTTTAAGCATATATTTCAATTTGCAGAACAAAATGTCGGTATTAACCCCCTCTCTTAGAGGAAAACTTGCTCGCCTAGGTGTTTATATCGTTGATGTAATTTAGACGCTAATGACCTAAGTTGTCGATGCGTCTATAATCTACAATATAAAATAAAGCATCCGGACGAAGCCGGACCGGGCCGCTAGTATCATATATAATTAATAATAATGACTCACGTCACACTGAGTGACCGACTAAAATACTATTTATGCAAACAATTAATTAAAATTTTATTTTTATCATCTATTGTTTTATGTAACAAAAATTACAATTAAAAATTATAATATTATATGAACAATAATTCGATTAGTCCATATACTTACTGTAGACTATTCAAACCAAATAATTATTATATTTATAAGGCCACCAACAACTAGGATTATTTGGGCCTAATACCAATTCATATTTTCAATTTTCTATTTTAACATTGGAAATGTTTATGTTCGTATATAGGGGCAAAGTTACGAGTTTTCGTTCAAGGCCAAAAGACAACGGTGTCGCGATCAAGTGAGGAGCAATCATGCAATATTGAACAAGTGCAATTTTTTCGAAATGTATTTTATATCATATCTAGTTAATTGAGAGGTATTTGCGACGATCTGCGGTGTTATTTTTGAGCAAATGTTAATAAATACTGTAGAAAAATCCATTTAAAAGTTAAGTAATCAAGCAAAAGTGAACGCGTATATAACAGAAGAATAATAGGGTTATTCCTGACAAAACTAAACAGTGCATTGATAAATATTGTGTGTATAATAAACAGTTAATTATGTTTCATTATATGCTGTTATCATTTCCAATGTCCTCGATGGTTGCAAGGATTGCGAAATCTGTGAATTTTTTAAATAAATGATTTGAAAATCCAATTGGTAGTTTTACCAAGTTTTCGCATTGGAACGTGGGAACTGGGGACTTGTATTATAGAAAAGCCATTGAAAACACCGACATTTAAATTGAATAGTCTATCAATCAACATGAGTCAATTATTGTGAGAGAATAATGGGGTCTCCCCACACTTTTTTAGGGTCGGAATCTACATTACAAATAGATAATAAAACAATTTCTTTGAAAATTTTTCGGTAGCTTTTTCAATGAAAAAGATTCCCAAAAGTGCGTATTTTTCATAGTAATTTTAAACATAGAATTATACCGCCACGGAATACGTCATTCATAGCTAGCCTTCTCTGATTGACTGCTGTAACTGAACCACGCCCACTGATCCATAGATAAAGAGTTTATGTACAGTTAGAAGTTAGGTTAGGTTCTTCACGAGTTACGACTAACGAGGAAGTATTCCTCTTTTTATCTATGCGTGGACGTATATCTGACTTCATTGCTCTGGCTTTGACGTCATCATATTATGGCGGCTAAGCTCATCCGTTTGAAATGAACACATAATTTTTTAATTCTTGTTTGCAATGAGCCATTTTCCTGAGAGTACTTCTTGCAATTATCCACGAGAGGCAGCACTTGTGGAAGGTACAAACATTGCTTACGGTTATGTGCTATGTTATAATGAATACTAATGTTGTAGGTTACAGTACAATTTTTATTAATTACAACCTCTTTTTACATGGCGGTCGACGTTTCGACAAATTATATTGTCCTAATCATGACCTAACAAACAAATTATGTATTTTCTTTCTAATTTGTTTGTTAGGTCATGATTAGGACAATATAATTTGTCGAAACGTCGACCGCCATGTAAAAAGAGGTTGTAATTAATAAAAATTGTACTGTAACCTACAACATTAGTATTCGATACAAACATTATTTATTCCCCATTAGTGTCGTGTCATTTTAGTGGTAAAACTTAATTATTTAATTTAATAATAATAATAATTTAATAAATAAGTTATACCACTAAAATGACACGACACTAATGGGAAATAAATAATGTTTGTACCTACCGCAAGTGCTGCCTCTCGTGGATAATTGAAAGACCTACTCTCAGGAAAATGGTTCATTATGAGGAATAACAAAACTATTCAAAATTATCAAATTTTGATACGTGGGACGTCCCTATTCTTATAAGAAAATAATTTGATGTGATTTTAGACGCAAATTTTGGCCATTAAAATAACAGCGGATCTTTCATAATTAGCTGGTAATTTAATTAATGATACAATTAGATTGTTTTATAAGACGTAGGTAAATCTCGTTTTTGAGGGGTCATCCGTGATTCCGGTGCAGACACAATAAAATTGTTTTTTTCAACCAAAGGTGCGTATTTTTCTTGTAAGAAAATAATTTTACACGCATCAAGAGCAGTGGCGCTTCAGTTCGGCTGATGACTATTGTACTACCGATTTAGGTTCACTGGCGTATAACCATAGACGATAACAACAAGGCGTATGTATTAGCCTAGCGGCACTGGCGAGAACTAATTGTGCCAACACGGCACACGGTGAATGGTCTCCAGGCGGAAATGGAGGGGATTGGATTGGGGCATTCCGGCGAACGGCGACGCTCGTTCCACACGTGTATATCTACTTGGCGCCGCAACCTCTAGACTGGACTGCCGTGGGTTCGAATGCCACCTGCGCTCATGGATGTTTTGTGATGTTATTTAGTTTTAAGTTAGTTGTTATTTAGTGTAGTTGAAAGACGCTAATGACCTTAGATGTCGACGCGTCTATAATCTACAATAAATAAAAAAACACACGTGTATAACTACGTAGCTAATAATAAAACGGTATAAATAATTTCCGTAACAATAATTTGATGTGATTTTAGACGCAAATTTTGGCAATTAAACTAACAGCGGATCTTTCATAATTAGCTGGTAATTGGGTTTTTAAACGAATTTTTTTTTTACTTAAATGGAAGGACTACATCAAGTTCTATAGCAAAACTGTTTTTATTTAATTTTTTTGCTTACTAATTAAAAAGTTATATTTAAATAAAAATTAATTTTTAAACTCAGTTCCGATAACGCGCCGAAAGAATCCGAACGCGTGTGACGTCATTATGTTATCTATGGTCTTTGTATCCATGGTTACCAAGTTAAAAATTTATTATTTTTGATAGTATGTGTAATACATACCGTGCGAGTTTTTTCAAAACGTACATAGGCTGTTTCACAATTTGAATCGTGGTATAAATCGTGGTATAGATATTGTTAGAAACTATGGAAACGAATGTTTTTATTTACAATATTTATTATTATTGATTGTGATAATAAATTTTATAAGTTCAGAGATTTATTTATAATTTTTGCTATAAAAAATGTACACAGTGGAAGAAAAGGTTCTTATGTACAATTTGTATTCTGGTGGAAATAGTTGTCGGCAAGTCTCTGCGTTATTTAGTGTTCAGTTTTGCAGGCAGACCAGATAATTACCAACAATGTCTATACCACAATTTTAAATTGTGAAACAAGTCTATGTACGCTTTGAAAAAACTCGCACGGTATATACAAATACCAACAAATGCAGACACATTTTAACATAACGACGTCACAAACATTCCTGGCGCGTTTTGATATTTTTTAAATTTTTATACATTTTAATTAATTTTTAGTAATTTATCTATAGCTTTAAAAAAAATTTTCTTTTCGATTTTCAATATTATTTATGTTAAATTATTAGAAAAAATTAATAATTTTTTTTAAACTTAAATACCTAATTTAATTAATGATACAATTAGATTGTTTTATAAGACGTAGGTAAATCTCGTTGTTGAGGAGTCATCCGTGATTCCGGTGCAGACACAGTAAAATTGTTTATTATGCGACCCCGGAGGATACGTCATTTTTTGTACTAAATAATTCATCTGCATTTTAAATACCCGTGTTATATTTATTTATTTGTTGTAGATTATAGACGCGTCGACATCTAAGGTCATTAGCGTCTTTCAACTACACTAAATAACAACTAACTTAAAACTAAATAACATCACAAAACATCCATGAGCGCAGGTGGGATTCGAACCCACGGCAGTCTAGTCTAGAGGTTGCGGCGCTAAACATGCTAACCACTAGGCTATCTGCTCTCGACCGTGTTATACGTGTAGCGATGTCGTTTATAGGTATTATTGTATATTATAACTTTACAAATAAATTGCCCATCTTACCTTATCTTGTCTTATCTATCTATAACGTTTTCCATGGCTCCTCTATTACAAGCCCCCAGCTCCCAGGTTCTAATTCGAGAACTGGTAAAAGCATCAATTATTAGATTTTCGAATTAAATTAAAAAAAATAATATATTGAAAATATGAATTGTTGCTATACCCTGGCTGTAAGTGACTTTAATAAAAAAAAGGCATGTGTCACGACACACACGACCGAAGTAAAACTTCTTAGTTCTTATGTATGAATTATTTAGGGTTGTTATAGTAATTCGCGTCACCACGCTTCCGTTAAAATGAATAGATCAGAATGAGCCATGACTCGATTTATTTATAGGGTTACTATGGTAATCGTGTCACCACACTTCCGTTTCATCTCAGTATTTTACTCCTCAAATCGTCGAGATAGTGGCACCAAAGAAGTTTTACTTCAAAAATCGTAGATTTTAAGGCAGCGCCCAACCGTTTGTTCAAAAAATAAAAAAAAATCATAAAAGTAACGTTCAGTAAGTACAGTCGCGGACTTAATAAAGTTTACACTTGAGTTTTTCAGTGTAAGTTCACAAAAAGTCAGTAGCTTAGCAACAAATTTAGTTTTTAATAGGTAAATGTAAACGTCAAAAATTAAAAGAAATAATTATTGTCGTTTAAATGCCTCGAAATTATTAAAACGATGAACAAAAAAGATGAATTATTGCAAGATTGGAGGAAGGAATTTGTTAGTATCAAATATTATCAAATCTTTTTATGTTTTAATTGAAAAATACTGAATAATTTGGATTGTATAATAAACAACTGAGGTGTTTTGATAATAATTTTTTATCGAATTTTTAGGATGTAACCTTAGTAATTGATACATTACTATCAAAAGCCAAATTACAATATGCAAAAATTAAAAAAACGGGTAACTAGATGATACAGGTGTAAACTTTTTTAAGTCCGCGACTGTACATTGAAAATATTACGGTCACTATAAAATAATAAGTTTTGGAGAAACATAGCAAAAACTCTTGTTTAATTTGAAAATTCTCAAATTTCCCAACTAATTGTGAAAAAAATCCTAATTTATGTGTGTCCGACATGCACTTGACCGTTTTTTTTTTTTTTTTGTATCGTTTTTGGATAATAAATTATGATTATTTTATTGAACAGACGATTTTAAATTATAGACGCTCGACAACCGAAATGATTAATAAGAAGTATTAGAAATACCTTGTGTTCGTCTTGTGACTTCATGTGTTGTTAACACGACGCGTTTCAGCAACGAGTTGCCATCTTCAGGCGTGGTTAATTTTTTATATTATAAAACACACATTTGAGTATTCGTAACATAGACATGTGCTTAGCATCATAATATTATAACGTGTTACGAATATTCAAATGTGTTTTATAATATAAAAAATTAACCACACCTGAAGATGGCAACTCGTTGCTGCGCATTAGGTCGAGCAACTGAGGGTATTTTCGTCAAAACCGGAAGTCAAAAGACCGATTCTTTTTAACAACAGGAAAGTCAGACATGCTTCGATATCAAGGAAATTCCGTAAACGTTGGAATAATTACATTCTCAAGGTCATTTCTATTAGTTTATTTATAAATTATAACCACGGATAAAATTATAATGGTAAACAATAAGCATTTAACAATAGGTCGTCAAAAGCGTACGGTTCTTTGCAAATCCGCGTGGTTCCTTTTCCTAATAAAAATAACATTTGAAATTTTGTAGTGAATTGGTAGAATTTATAATATGTTTTGAGGTTAGAAAGAAAAAGCCTTTCTCGATCCAAATCTTTATTTTACAGAATATAAATTGCGACAGTCTTTTTATTTATTTATTGTGGATTATAGACGCGTCGACAACTTAGGTCATTAGCGTCTTAAATACAACAAATATACATATATCACTTAAAACTAAATAATATCACAAAACATCCATGAGCAGAGGTGGGACTCGAACCAGGGCCGTAACTAGAGCTGAATTCAAGATAGGGCACTGAAAGTTTAAAGTAGGGCTGAAGCAAAAGACTACAATTTTTTAATTGGATTGCCCACCTCATCTGGTGATATCAAATTACAAAAGCAAAAAAACGATGAATTACAATTTAATCAAAAAAAAAATACAGAACTTGTCATGTTATAAAATTTCCGAAGAACTTCATTTAGATCCAACGAATTTAATCTTGTTTTTCCAAATGCCAGATAGATCAAGTCTTTCATTCTGTCGTGATAGTCTTTGCGGCTTATTTATAATTCCTTAAAGTAGGGCACTGGATGTTTTAAGGTAGGGCATTGCCCTTTAATACCCCCCCCCCCAGCTACGGCCCTGACTCGAACCCACGACAGTCTGATTCAGAGGCCGCGACGCTACCAACTGAGCCATACTGTCCTCAATTGCGACAATCAAAATATAGGTAATATATACAGTTTATAAAAATTCGTCAACATTATAAAAATTTGAATATTTTGATCCGGGATAGCAATAGGTAATATTAAATATTATACACGCACGACAACAAAGTGTCGTGAAATTGATGCATTGTTGTTTAACAAAAATAGTACTTACTTATTCTTAGATCAGAGAGTGATTTTTCATCTTGATTTTATTTATATTCGTGCTTATTGGATAGGCAACCAAATAAACATAAAACTAAAGAACATTGTACAAATTTCTTAGAGATCAGGTCTAAATGTTGCTCACAAGTGAACTTTTTTTTTCAATGTATTTCTAATATTAATAATAAAGAGTTTAGTCACGTCTAACCACAATAATTTTATTATGAATGTACATTTCAAGAGCTATGTTCCCATCTTCAGCAAATACTAAACTGTTTAGTTTAGTATTTGTTGAAGATGGGAGCATAGCTCTTGAAATGTACATTCATTAATAAAATTATTGTGGTTAGACGTGACTAAACTCTTAATTATTAAATTAAAGCACAGTGCTCTTGATAATTCTTATTTCTAGGATTAGTTCAGGCAAATACGACAAAAGGTTGCCCGAACCCGGACATTTGAAACTTCAATCTAAAAATTGGTGGAAATGTCAAAGAATAGTGTTCTGAATGATATCCCAAACTTCTCAAAAAATCTCTCTGGGGGAAAATCTGCCATCTTGAAAAAAACACGAAATTTTACCGCCTTTATGGTCTGAGGGGGAGGCCGGAGGAGAAGGTATATCTTGAAATTATATGAAACAAATGTTGTAAAATCAATTTGTATTTATTTCAAACAATCCAATTTCCAAAGACTAGAACAAAATAAACAAAAGGCCCTTTTCAACGATACCCTACAAGAATAGGCACAAAAAAAATGTTTTGCCCACCGGTTGCATGTACCTATGGGCGCTTTCTTATTTTCTGTTTGATGCTATTGTAGCAATAATTTTGTTATATTACACTCATTCTTGATATGCCATTTTCAAAATTATTTTTACATAGCGACGCTATAAAATTGAAAGTTGTTGATAATCAATAACATTTTCTTCGATATGATCTTTTTATGAATTCAAAACGAAAAAAGTGTTATTGATTATCAATAACTTTCAATTTTATAGCGTCGCTATGTAAAAAAAATTCGACTGATGACCAGTCCTATACTTCCCACCTAGTAAATATTTGCAAAAAATAAACACTCTTTTTTTTTGTTCTTTGACTAGGCCCAAATAACCTTAGCTGTTGGTGGTCTTTAAAACACAATTTAATTTTTATTCTTTGAAAAAAGCATGGCCCTCTTTTTTGTTTGGTGATCTACTGATGGCTAACTTAATATAGCAAAAATCATGGTTACCTTGATTTACGTACAATTTTTATTTTTTTTAGTAAAATATTTTTTTTCTCGAAAACTATACATTTTAGAGAAAAAAAATATTTACATTTTTTTCATATTATAACATCTAGAATTCATTTGTATTTTTTTTTACCTATGTTAATACGTGACATTGAGGACGTTTTTTTGAATATCTCAGGAACCACTGAACCGATTTGACTCAAAATCTAATCAGATCTAAGTTAAAGGCTGATAAACACAATAGAACAATCGGCATGCTCGTATGTTGTTCCGTTCTTAAGATATCGAAGGCGAAAAATTGACCACATACACACATACACACACACACACATACACACACACATACACACACACACACATACAGACATCAGTCAGAAAATGATCTTAAACGATTGCTAGGGTCTCAAAACGTCAAAATCTGTTAAAATCTCGAAATATTGTTTTCGGACTGAATCCATTACTTCCCTACCATAGTAGAGGTGGGAAGTAATAATTTTGAAAATGGCATATCAAGAATGAGTGTAATATAACAAAATTATTGCTACACTATTAAATACTTTGTGGTAAAGCAAATAAAGATTTTTATTTTTATTATTAACTAGAGCAGACGTTCCCAATCTTTTCTTTACTGCGACTCCCTTTACAGGTTGCAATTTTTTGCGACGCCTAAAAGAAGATACCTGTGTTTAGCATTAGGAGACAATAAAATTTATTATTCAAAGAAAACTCAAAAGAAAAAGAATACCTATAGACTCTTAATTATTATTTATTAGATTCTAATTCTAATAATTAGAAAACATAAAAAAACTATACAAACAATATACTTAAATGAGCAGGATGAGCTTGCTTCTCTGAGCATAACTTCTCAAATCGGGACTGAAGTTCCGAAATTGCGACTCCCCTAGGATTGCGACGCCCCAAGGTGTCGCGACGCACAGGGAACCTCTGAACTAGAGGATATGAGCGATTTCGGTGCAGTGAATAAGTCTATATACAGGGTGTACCACAGAAAACCGAACATAGGGAAAACTCCATTGTGCAAATTAGTGAGGATCAGTGATTGCTGTGCCCTTTTTCATGCTTAAAACAATGATAATTAATTTAGTTGAGTTAGCCATGTGTATTCTATCTTTGTCACGCTACCCATTTTGTTTATGTCTTCCCTGTTGCACTCATTTATTTTCTATGTTCTCAATTCTGTGAATTGTGATACACCCTGTATGTATTTTTTTTTGATAATTCAGTAGTCACTGTCATTCCTAGAATTAAAATTCCTCATCGATAAATAACTTGTTTTTAGTATGCAAGCGTTTGTGACGATTTAAATTACCTAATTCGCTGAAACACTTATTACAAACGTCACACTGGTATGGTTTCTCACCAGTATGTGTGCGTTTGTGAATATTTAAATTACTTGATTGGCTAAAACACTTATTACAAATGTCACACTGATATGGTTTCTCAACAGTATGTGTGTGTTTGTGTTTAATTAATTGACTTGATTGGCCGAAACACTTATTACAAACGTCACACAGGTATGGTTTCTCATCCATATGTATGCGCTTGTGCTTATTTAATAAACCTGATCGGCGGAAACACTTATAACAAACGTCACATTGGTATGGTTTCTCACCAGTATGTGTGCGCTTGTGAATATTTAATGAACCTGATTGACCGAAACACTTATTACAAACGTCACATTGGTATGGTTTCTCACCAGTATGTATGCGCTTGTGTTTATTTAACGTACATGAATCCTTGAAACACTTATTACAAACGTCACACTGGTATGGTTTCTCACCAGTATGCGTGCGTTTATGACTAAGTAAATTACTTGATTTGCTGAAACACTTATTATAAACGTCACACTGGTATGGTTTCTCACCAGTATGCGTGCGTTTGTGGCTACTTAAACAACTTGAATTGCCGAAACACTTATTACAAACGTCACATTGGTATGGTTTCTCACCAGTATGTGTACGCTTGTGTTTATTTAACGTATCTGAAACGCTGAAACGCTTATTACAAACGTCACACTGATATGGTTTCTCACCAGTGTGTGTGCGTTTGTGATAATTTAAATTACCTGACTCTCTGAAACACTTATTACAAACGTCACACTGGTATGGCTTCTCACCCGTATGTATACGCATGTGAATTTTCAAACGAAAAGATCTGGTAAAACTGTTATTACAAATGTCACAGTAATACTTAACTTCATTTGTTTTTTTACGTTTCTCATAATTTACCGAAATATCTTTGTTGCCCTCTCCACTTTTGCCCAGACACTCTGCTGCATTGTTCCCCGGTACGTGGTCACTATTGATCGAGTTTTCGCTGCAGATTTCACTACTGTCACTGTTATATAAAGTTCCTACTGTATCGTCAGCACATTCTGTTAAATTTAATGAAGTATCATCAGCTAATTCGGCTTTGATTTTGTATTTTAAAGGCATTTCCTGGTTAATTTTTCTCGCTAATTTAAAATTTTCATCTTTCCCGATAATACCCATGTTTTCGAGCAATTTAGTGTCGTAGCTAATATCAACCTTTGAGTCTTCGGTAACGATTTCACTACCATAACCGTTGGATAATCTTTCAACTGTATCATCAGCACATTCTGTTAGATTTAAAGAATTATCATCAGCTAATTCGTCTATGATTTCGAATTTTAATGGAATTTCCTGGTTAATTTTGTTCGCTGATTTAAAATTTTCCTCTTTTCCGATAATATCAATCTTTTCGACCAATTCAGTGTTATAGCTAATATCAACCTTTGAGTCTTCGCAAACGATTTCACTACCATAACCGTTGGATAATCTTTCAACTGTATTATCAGCACATTCTGTTAGATTTGATGAATTATCGTCTATTGATTCGACTTCGATTGCGAATTTTAAAAGCATTTCTTCGTTAATTTTGTTTGCAGAATTATAATTTAAAGACGCCATTTCATCGGCACTAAGGTTCAAGCCAAATATATCGTGAAATACAATAGATTCACATTTCTCAGTAACATCTGACTTCTGAATGGAGAATTCATGCTTGATTTGTTGGTCAGAAGTATGCAGTTGCTGTATGTAGCGTCGAAGCGTTTTATCAGATTGTACAATTTGCACCTGGAACTGGTGAATTTTCTTGAGTTGAGTGTAACATAAGTGGCAGATGAAATTGGGCATCTCATCATGTCTTTTTATCTGAAAATCAAGAGATTATTCTTTTTCAAATAAATTAAAAGGTTTTATAAGCTCTTAAGTTGTCGTTAAAAATCTTTAGAGGCGCTGTCGTCGTTATAAATGTAATATTATTTTTAACAGTTTAATTTTGAGTAGTTCGACTTCTAAGCATATAGAGGACTAATAAACTAATATTGCTACTACAATAAATATAACTACATGTATCACATTGGTAATTTTTGAAAAGAAGCACACTTACCTGAACGGGAGCACACCACATTATTATATTCGACAGTCGATTCCTCATTTCGGCCGAAAAATAAAAGATGTCTAAAAGCGGAACGCCTTTTGATAAGCACAACCGACACACTGCACTCAATCCGTGTCCTTTTACCGATATTTCGTTCATTATGTGCCACTTTATCACTAGCTTTTCCCTCGATATAAATATTCTGGCTGGAATCGTTTTCGACCATACATTGAGTATGGACCACGGAATACATAAAAGTAGAGAACGAGAAGCTACGTTATAAGTTTTGAACACGCTTTGCGCCATCTCTTTTCACCCGGGAACCCTATTAAGTGAGGACACAAACCGCTCCTATGACATATATATATATTTTTTTGTTTTAATTATTTGAACATAAAACTAATTGTAACCATTTATCTACTTTGAATCGAAATGCACTCTATTTTAAAAAATGCGAGTGACGGATTTCTCCTGTGGCTTAAATTCAAACTGATAAATAAATTACAATTACTTTTAAGTATTCCGTGATTAAATAAGTAAAAGGAGAATTTCAATGAAAAATGTGTTTATTGTATTTTGCTCCCAGGTTCTAATTCGAGAACTGAAAGCATCAATTAGGTATTGAATTTTCGAATTAAATTAAAAAAAATAATATATTGAAAATATGAATTGTTGCTATACCCTGGCTGTAAGTGACTTTAATAAAAAAAAACCCGGGTCGCAGTGCCAAACCCTGCCGACAATATAGTGTATTTGCTAATACAGGCCTTGTGGCTTTAATACGTAAACTTAGTTTGTTTTGGACAAAATAAAAAATTTAACCCCTTAATACATCCCTTGTAATAATATTTTTTTTCTTAATTTCAATATTATTATCAATGCAACCTCTGTACCAAATTAAATACACCCTTCAATAAGTAAATCACTATCCGCAAACTAGTGTTTTCATAAAATTCGTAACTCTGGTCCTGTTAGACCGATTTTATTCAAATTTTAGCAGCACATTTTGACCTTTACTAAAAGGTTAAATTTCCATTTTGAAACAATTTGAAAGAATTTTTTCGCTATTTTTGGGCCCAAAAACATTTTTCTACCCCTAAAAACCACCCTTAAAACGGTCCGATTGGGTCCATTTTAAATAGGCATCGTGCGGTGATGGATTCCAACGTGCCTACCAAATTTCGTCAAAATCAATTAGCTCTTTCGAAAGTTATAGCCCGTACACACACACACACACACACACACACACACACATATATATATATATTATTTATATAAATATATCTATAAACATTTCCAAAAATGGTGCTAAATTGTTCAGGAGGCTATGAAACGGCGAGAAATTTTAGTCCGACCCCTAGGTACCGCCATCCGACCAACGCCAATAGTGTATGTGCCATATGACAAATACACTAAAAAGGCATGTGTCACGACACACACGACCGAAGTAAAACTTCTTAGTTCTTATGTATGAATTATTTAGGGTTGTTATAGTAATTCGCGTCACCACGCTTCCGTTAAAATGATTGGATCAGAATGAGCCATGACTCGATTTATTTATAGGGTTACTATGGTAATTCGTGTCACCACACTTCCGTTTCATCACAGAATTTTACTTCTCAAATCGTCAAACAAGTGCCACCAAAGAAGTTTTACTTCAAAAATCGTATATTTTAAGGCAGCGTCCAACCGTTTGTTCACTTGGTCGCCTCGTCGGTTTTTATTAATTGTTGTTTTAGGTTAGAGTTTGCACTATAATCACACCAAGTTTGACGCTTGTAAGTATTACCGTTTTTACGATAGAGCAAAAACAAAAAAAACGTTGAAAATAACAGGTTTTTTAGGGCCTTGTCCCACCAAAGAGGAGCAACAGCGACGCGATAGCAACACGATGTCGCCAGCGTGTATCTTTCGTGTTTAACCCATGGTTAATATACACCGTACGCTCACTAACGCTCCGGCAAAGAAACATCCAAGCAGCGTGTCGGCTTCTTGTTGCCGAGCGACTCGACATGTCAGTTTTGAAGCAACATTCAAGCTGTGTGTTGCAATTTCACTTGATAACATTGTTCACTGAACTGATGTAGAAAACACGTTGCTTTGGTGCATCTTTGGTGCAGTGGCGGCTTCTCCTATGAGGCAGTGCCTCACCAATAATTTTGCAAATTAAATAAATTACAAATTTATATTATTTTACTATTTGCATAAATATATCCATTAGAATTAATATTTGACTTCATAGAAATCAGTAAAATATGGGCCTGCCGTCAATCTTAACGCGCTTCGCTAGAAATATCATCCATCCCATTTCTGCATGCGGTCGTATATGGTTAGAGGCTCGCCTCGCGCTTTCTTGTCTAGCATATTAGTAATGTGAGTAATGTGGTGTTTATGATACCGTAATAGTCCAGTCGAATCTAGCTTTAAGTAGCGCATAAAAACATTCTTTTGAGGCAAGCCTCTACGTAAATTTAATGCGACATTTAATGTGTGTTATTATAGTTTTCGGTAAATACTTTTGTGGTTTTTCGTACTGATTTTTGTTTTGCTTTTTTTTCCAACAGTGGGCAGTGATTTTTTAAAATCTAACCTTACTAAAAAAAAATTTTTTTTCAACTGTGCCTCACCACTTTCAAATACCACGAGCCGCCACTACTTTGGTGGGACTACGCCATGTCGCCTGCTTGTGTCATGTCGAAATCGTGTCGCTGACGCGTCGCTATTGCTCCTCTTTGGTGGGACAAGGGCCTTACTAATAGGGTTCCAGTACAGAACCCTAATGATGGTACCTACTTTAAAAATCCGTCCCGGAATTCGAGTTTCATAGTTCATTAGTAGTTATAAACCATGAACTAAGCTGCAATTAATTTATTAGTTTTACTTAGGTACTTTTAACACAGTGCTGTTTCCTTAAATTTTTATCTACCGGTTCGCTAAAATGTTAGAAGTCTGAGGGGCAGTAAAAGGAATATCTTGAAATTATATGAAACAAATGTAGTAAAATCAATTTGTATTTATTTCAAACAATCCAATTTCCAAAGACTAGAACAAAAAATTCACAGATTTCGCAATCCTTGCAACCATCGAGGACATTGGAAATGATAACAGCATATATGAAACATAATTAACTGTTTATTATACACACAATATTTATCAATGCACTGTTTAGTTTTGTCAGGAATAACCCTATTATTCTTCTGTTATATACGCGTTCACTTTTGCTTGATTACTTAACTTTTAAATGGATTTTTCTACAGTATTTATTAACATTTGCTCAAAAATAACACCGCAGATCGTCGCAAATACCTCTCAATTAACTAGACATGATATAAAACACATTTCGAAAAAATTGCACTTGTTCAATTTTGCATGATTGCTCCTCACTTGATTGCGACACCGTTGTCTTTTGGCCTGGAACTAAAACTCGTAACTCTGCCCCCATATACGAACATAAACATTTCCAATGTTAATAAACAAAAGGCCCTTTTAAACGATACCCCACAAGAATGGGTCCAAAAAAAAATGTTTACCTCCCGGTTGCATGTATGGGCGCTTTCTTTTTTCCGGTCTTTAGTATTTGTTGAGACCTACATTATTAAATACTTTGTGGAAAAGCAAATAAAGATTTTTATTTTTATTATTAACTAGAGCAGAAGTTCCCAATCTTTTCTTTACTGCGACTCCCTTTACAGGTTGCAATTTTTGCGACACCTAAAAGAAGATACCTGTGTTTTAATCTAGGAGACAATAAAATTACTGTATTATTCAAAGAAACCTCCAAAGAAAAAGAATACCTATAGACTCTTAATTATTATTTATTAGATTCTAATTCTAATAAACATAAAAAAACTATACAAACAATATAATTAGCAAGATGAGCTTGCTTTTCTGAGCATAACTTCTCAAATCGGGACTGAAGTTCTGAAATTGCAACTCCCCTAGGATTGCGACGCCCAGGGCGAAGCGACGCACAGTCAGGGAACCTCTGAACTAGAGTATACGAGTGATTTCGGTGCAATGAATAGTCTATATATGTATTTTTTTTGATAAATCAAGTAGTCCCTGATATTCCTAGAATTTAAATTCCTCATCGATAAATAACTTGTTTTTAGTATGCAAGGCATTTGTGACGATTTAAATTACCTGATTGTTTGAAACACTTATTACAAACGTCACATTGGTATGGTTTCTCACCACTATGTGTGCGCTTGTGTTGATATAATTGACTTGATTCTCTGAAACACTTATTACAAACGTCACACTGGTATGGTTTCTCACCAGTATGTGTGCGCTTGTGTTTATTTAATGAACCTGATTGGACAAAACACTTATTACAAACGTCACACTGGTATGGTTTCTCACCAGTATGTATGTGCTTGTGATAATTTAATGAAACTGAATGGCTGAAACACATATTACAAACGTCACACTGGTATGGTTTCTCACCAGTATGTATACGTTTGTGCATGATTAATCTACCTGATTCGCTGAAACACTTATCACAAACGTCACACCGGTATGGTTTCTCACCAGTATGTATACGCTTGTGACGATTTAAAGAGGATGGTTTGTTGTAACACTTATTACAAACGTCACACTGGTACGGTTTCTCACCAGTATGCGTGTGTTTGTGGAAAATTAAATTACTTGAGTGCCCAAAACACTTATTACAAACGTCACACTGGTATGGTTTCTCACCAGTATGTGTGTTTTTGTGCATGAATAATTTACCTGATCTGCTGAAACACTTATTACAAACGTCACATCGAAATGGTTTCTTACCAGTACGTGGTTTCTCACCAGTATGTGTGTGTTTGTGACGATTTAATTTACCTGATTCGCCGAAACACTTATTACAAATGTCACACTGGTATGGTTTCTCACCAGTATGTGTGCGCTTGTGATTATTTAATAAACCTGACGAGCTGAAACACTTATTACAAATGTCACACTGGTATGGTTTCTCACCAGTATGTGTGCGCTTGTGTTTATTTAATGAACCTGATTGGACAAAACACTTATTACAAATGTCACACTGGTATGGTTTCTCACCAGTATGTGTGCGCTTGTGATTATTTAATAAACCTGACGAGCTGAAACACTTATTACAAATGTCACACTGGTATGGTTTCTCACCAGTATGTGTGCGCTTGTGTTTATTTAATGAACCTGATTGGACAAAACACTTATTACAAATGTCACACTGGTATGGTTTCTCACCAGTATGTGTGCGCTTGTGTTTATTTAATGAACCTGATTGGACAAAACACTTATTACAAACGTCACACTGGTATGGTTTCTCATTAGTATGTGTGCGCTTGTGATTATTTAATAAACCTGATGTGCTGATGCACTTATTACAAACGCCACACTCGTACACACCCGTATGTATAAACATGTGAGTTTTCAAATCAAAAGATCTGGTAAAACTCTTATTACAAATGTCACAGAAATACTTAACTTCAGTTGCTTTTTTATGTTTCTCATAATTTACCAAAATATCTTTGTTGCCCTCTCCACTTTTGCCCAGACACTCTGCTGCATTGTTCCCCGGTACGTAGTCAATATTGATCTTTGAGTTTTCGCTGCAGATTTCACTACTGTCACTGTTATATAAAGTTCCTACTGTATCGTCAGCACAATCTGTTAAGTTTAATAAATTATCATCAGCTAATTCGGCTTTGATTTCGAATTTTAGAGGCACTTCCTGGTTAATTTTTCTCGCTAATTTAAAATTTTCATCTTTCCCGATAATCATGTCTTCGAACAATTTAGTGTCGTAGCTAATATCAATCTTTGAGTCTTCGCAAACGATTTCACTACCATAATCGTTGGATAATCTTTCTACTGTATCATCAGCACATTTTGTTAGATTTAAAGAATTATCATCAGCTGGTTCGTCTTTGATTTCGAACTTTAAAGGAATTTCCTGGTTAATTTTGTTCGTTGATTTAAAATTTTTCTCTTTTCCGATAATATCCATCTTTTCGACCAATTCAGTGTTATAGCTAATATCAACCTTTGAGTCCTCGCAAACGATTTCACTACCATAACCGTTGAATAATCTTTCAACTGTATCATCAGCACATTCTGTTAGATTTAAAGAATTATCATCAGCTATTTCGTCTATGATTTCGAATTTTAATGGAATTTCCTGGTTAATTTTGTTCGTTGATTTAAAATTGTCCTCTTTTCCGATAATATCCATCTTTTCGACCAATTCAGTGTTATAGCTAATATCAACCTTTGAGTCTTCGCAAACGATTTCACTACCATAACCGTTGGATAATCTTTCAACTGTATCATCAGCACATTCTGTTAGATTTAAAGAATTATCATCAGCTAATTCGTCTTTAATTTCGAATTTTAAAGGATAATCCTGGTTAATTTGGTTCGCTGATTTAAAATTTTCGTCTTTCCCGATAATATCCATCTTTTCGACCAATTTAATGTCGAAGCTAATATCGACCTTTGAGTCTTCGCAAACGATTTCACTATAAACGTTGGATAATCTTTCTAGTGTATCATCAACATATTCTGTTAGATTTGATGGATTATCATCTGTTGTTTCGACTTTGATTTCGAATTGTAAATGCATTTCTTCGTTAATTTTGTTTGCTGAATTATAATTTAAAGACGCCATTTCATCGGCACTAAGGTTCAAGTCAAATATATCATGAAATACAATAGATTCACATTTCTCGGTGAGATCTAATTTCTAAATGGAGAATTCAGACTTGATTTGTTGGTCAGAAGTACGCAGTTGCTGTAAATAGCATCGAAACGTTTTATCAGACTGTACAATTTGCACCTGAAACTCGTGAATTTTCTTAAGTAGAGTGTAACATAAGTGGCAGATGAAATTGGGCATCACATCATGTCTTTTTATCTGAAAATCAAGAAATTATTCTTTTTCAAATAAATTAAAAGGTTTTATAAGCTCTTTTACACCCCGCGAAGGTTCGTCTAAAAAATCACCAAAAATCGTGTGTCCATTTTGTATAATTTTACCATAAACTATATTGCTACTAAAATAAACAATGTATCACATTGGTAATTTTTGAAAAAAAAGGAAATTTACCTGAACGGGAGCACACCACATTAAAATTCTATCGTACAGTTGGATCTTATATTCGTAAATTTTTAAACGAAACAACTGCCTATTGCTATAGAACAGTTAAAGAACCGATCTTCCTTATGCGCACACCTTTTTAAAAAAAAAAACTACACAAAAACCGAAATTAACAAAAAAATATCTGCAGTATTGACAAATTACTTTCAATGTAAAGCCATATTGCTACTTGCTAGTAGTGATGCGCGTACGAGATGTTTTAGTCGATTGTATCGATTGTTCAAACATCTCGATGACTCTCGATGGTTGTCACTTGGACTCAATTGTTGTTGTTTCATAGTTCACCGAGACCGAGTCGCATAGTACTGAATCGTACACTGTCGAGAGCCACATAATATACAATCGTTCATCACTCAACAACTGTGGTCGAGTCGATGGTCGATTGTGCAGTAATCGCGTAAATACGAATTCAATAGTGAAGAGATCACAGAGTACCGACTGAACAGTGAACAATCAACGAGTCGCATGAACGTCAGTCGACTAGCATGTAACCTTGAATCGCGATTATAGATATGTATATTCTCATTCGCTGCTATTGCTATAACCTATGTGGCAAATAATCGACTTGAAAAATCGAACATTTCGATTGTAAAATCAAACTCCGAGTCGATTGTGAACTCGATTGTTATTATGAACGATTACAATTGTTTCGATTGTAAAAACATCTCGTATCGCCCATCACTACTTGCTAGTCATTTTCAGAATGACCATTAATCTCTATAAACTCCCTAACATTTACGAATGAAAATATCTAGGGTTGTTGCGGTGTTGCCAAGTAGAACAAAATATAAGCAAGAAGCATAACCCATGTAATTAGTGGTGGACGATGCGAAATTTTTTTACAATCGAAACAATTGCAATCGTTCATAATAACAATCGAGTTCACAATCGACTCGAAGTTTGATTTTACAATCGAAATGTTCGATTGTTCAAGTCGATTATTTGCCACATAGGTTATAGTAATATCAGTGAATGAGAATACATATAATCACGATTCAAGGTTATATGCTAGTCGACTGACGTTCAAGTTCACACTGTTCAGTCGGTACTCTGTGATCTCTTCATTATTGAATTCATGTCGGGTATGCAGTACTGTACGATTCAGTCTTGGTGAACTATGAAACAACAACAATCGAGTCCAAGTAACCATCGAGAGTCATCGAGACGTTTGAACAATCGACTAAAACATCTCGTATCGCGCATCACTACATGTAATTCATTAGTGGTTTGAAGATTGACTGGAAATTTGAATGACTTCAATGATAATCCATTTATTTATAGAAAAAATTCTGTAAAAGCCCGTAAAGTACGTAATTATTAAAAATTGCCATTGTCTCTACACACCGTGAATAAAGTGACATAATCATGATATTTTGTCTACACATATAAATTCCTTTACGGATGGTTTTTATAATTGAGAAAGAAATAACAGAAAAATTAAATGAGTTTTTCACAGGGGGTAACTTTCGCGGGAAAGGTTAGAGTTTTCGTGGGGACGGAGTGAAATTTTAGCGATGCCGGGGCGGTTTTTATCTGGTGGGGGCCAGGTATGTGTCAGACTCGCCCATCGAGGGTTCCGTACAAAAAATAAAAAGTTAGGTAGGAGTAAAAAATTAACAGATTTAATTATTTAGGCTTGTTTTTAAAAAGTTTTTTTTTCTTATATTTTATTTTGTTCTTTTTAGTGTTTCAAAATTTTTCCGTATGAAATTTAACTAAATTAATTTTTAAAGTGAAAAATTCCAAAATGTTTGCATTATAAAAAATAAATATTAGTAAAATAACTTTTTAGAGACAAGCTTTTATTTAAAGGCACTAAAAAGGAAAAAATAATTTTTAATACAGTAGACTCGCGATATAGTGAACTATAAATTAATGCACACTATATCGATTTGTTCACTATATCGAACATTTTTTGTAATTTCTTAAAAGAACGTTTTTCTTTAATAAACCAACTTTATTGACATATCTCTTTTGAAAGCTGAAACTCATTGATTTTTAAATGTAGAGTTCTTTTAAAAGGATCAACAAGCTCGGGCTGTGATGACAATTTTTCGCCTGAAGTCTTTAGGTAGCGTATTCCAAAACGCTTTTTATATTTTTGCAACTAACCACTGCTTGCATTAAAAGAACGAAATTCTTTGAATTCACTGTGAAGCAACTTGAACTTCTCTTGGATCATTGAACCAGTTAAAGGAAGATTTTTCTCTCTTTTCTTCAAAAACCACTTCTATAAAACTTTTTCCATTCTAGGACACTCTGAATGTCTCAAAGTTTTCATTTTTCCTGGTCCTGTGAAAGTGTTGTTGGCCCTCTTCAAAATCCTTACCCTTCTGCTTCGAATTGCGCATATACCTACTTAGTAGATTTAGCAACACCATATTCTTTAAATAAAAAGGTCACTCCGACATCTTTACTTAAATCTTTCAATATTTTAGCTTTCTCACTTAGGGATAAATGTTTACTATTTTTTGCCATATCTACTCGTGACGCGATCTAATGCAACTACTATACTGCAGAAAATTGAGGTGATGTAATTGCCCAGAAGGAAACATAACGTTTTAAATCGTTTTCCTGTTTTAAAATGTTTGTTTTCAGACGCTAATGACCTCTGTTGTCGAGCGTCTATAATCCACAATTAATTCATTCAACATGTTTGTTTAACTAAAGAAATTATTGGGTTCACTATTTCGAGAGTCCAATTTGTTCACTCTACAGAATACATTAAGAAAATAATGTCTGTTCACTATTTGGAGTAGTTCACTATCCAGTATGTTCACTATATCGCGAGTCTACTGTACTTTAGGTTCATAATTATAAAAGCGTGAGTCGTGAACTCTATGATAATTTATTAGTCACGACCCACGCTTTTATAATTATGAATTTTTTTATTTTTATTGCATTTATATAAAAGCTTGTCTCTAAAAAGTTTTTTTTACTAATATTTATTTTGTTCATTTTAGTCTTTCACTATTTTACCCCCCTTTGACACCCGTAGGGGTTGAATTTCGAAAAATCCTTTCTTAGTGGATACTTACGTCAGAAAAAGAACCAACTGTCACCATTTCAAGTTTCTAGCTTTACCGATTTGGCCTGGGCGTTGATTAGCCAAAAAAACCCTACATCCCCGTTTGAACCCCTTAGGGGTTGAATTTATTTCTAAAAACGATTTCTTAATGTATTGCCATCGAGAATACATCTGTGTACAAAATTTCAAATCGATCGGATACGTGGAAGTCGTTCAAAATTGACTTGCAAGTTTTGATCTAAACAAACCCACAAACATGCATTGCAATATCAAAGCTGGGTCTAGACGACATCACAAAATATCCATGAGCAGAGGTGGGATTCGAACCCACGACAGTCGGATCCAGAACCCACGACGCTAACCACTGGACCACAGCTATCCTAAAGTGACCATCCGTCCCGATTTAGGCGGGACAGTCTCGATTTTGAGTCACGAGTCCCGATTCAGCAAGCGTCCCGCTTTTGTTCCGTTTTCATTAAATCACGTGCATTAAGAGTGTTTATTTTTTGTCAGTAGATATTTTTCTAGCGAGTTTTTGGGGGTTTCTAGCGAGTTTTTGGGGGTTTCTAGCGCGTTTAAGGCTTTTTCGGGCGTGGAACCCAACGGTTGCCTGCGCCGGGTTTTTATGAACCTTGTCCCGCTTTTTGATATTCAGGATTTGGTCACTTTAAGCTATCCCCACACTGCAAGTTAAATCAAAGCTTGTAAAAATTAATCACTTTTCGTCACAGCTGGATTTGGAAGGTAGAACAGAGAGTAGGCTTACCAATAGGGTTCCAGTACGGATCCCTAATGATGGTACCTACTTTAAAAATTCGTCCCGGGGCTCGAGTTTCATATTTCAATAGTAGTTAAAGTTATAAACCGTGAACTAAGCTATATTTAATTTATTAGTTTTACTTAGGTACTACATAGTGCTGTTTCCTTAAATTTTTATTTACTGGTCCGCTAAAATGTTAGAAGTCGCAGGGGAAGGAGAAGGAATATCTTGAAATTATATGAAACAAATGTTGTAAAATCAATTTGTATTTATTTCAAACAATCCACACTCCAAAAACCAGAACAAAATTAACTGAACGGATCATCTTTGGCTTTCTAAATATGACACCTCAAACATATTCTGTTCGTTCTGTTTCATAAAAAGCGTTACATGAGTAAGTCGCAGTGGGTGGCTTATACCAAAACTAATAAAAAAATTCACAGATTTCGCAATCCTTGCAACCATCGAGGACATTGGAAATGATAACAGCATATATGAAACATAATTAACTGTTTATTATACACACAATATTTATCAATGCACTGTTTAGTTTTGTCAGGAATAACCCTATTATTCTTCTGTTATATACGCGTTCACTTTTGCTTGATTACTTTTAACTTTTAAATGGATTTTTCTACAGTATTTATTAACATTTGCTCAAAAATAACACCGCAGATCGTCGCAAATACCTCTCAATTAACTAGACATGATATAAAACACATTTCGAAAAAATTGCACTTGTTCAATTTTGCATGATTGCTCCTCACTTGATCGCGACACCGTTGTCTTTTGGCCTTGAACGAAAACTCGTAACTCTGCCCCCATATACGAACATAAACATTTCCAATGTTAATAAACAAAAGGCCCTTTTCAACGATACCCCACAAGAATAGGCACAAAAAAAATTTGTTTGCCCCCCGTTTGCATGTATGGGCGCTTTCTATTTTTCTGTTTTAGTATTTGTTGATACCCTACATGACGCTATTAAATACTTTGTGGTAAAGCAAATAAAGATTTTTATTTTTATTATTAACTAGAGCAGAAGTTCCCAATCTTTTCTTTACTGGGACTCCCTTTACAAATAGCAATTTTTTGCGACGCTCTTCTAAAAGAAAATACCTGTGTTTAGCTCTAGAGACAATAAAAATTATTACTTTATTATTCAAAGAAAAAGAATACCTATAGAATCTTAAATATTATTTATTAGATTCTAATTCTAATAATTAGAAAACATAAAAAACCATACAAACACTACAATGTTCAAACGCATATTTATTTATTTAATGCAGCCAACAGGAAAATCCCAATGAGCAGGATAAGCTTGCTTTTCTGAGCATAACTTCTCAAATCGGGTCTGAAGTTTTGAAATTGCGACTCCCCTAGGATTGCGACACCCCACGGAGCCTCTGAACTAGAGGATAAATCAGTAGTCACTGTCATTCCTAGAATTAAAATTCCTCATCGATAAAGGTGTAGCACTTATTACAAACGTCACACTGGTATGGTTTCTCACCAGTATGTGTGCGTTTATGGTCATTTAAATTACCTGAATGGCTGAAACACTTCTTTCAAACATCACACTGATATGGTTTCTCACCAGTATGTTTATGCTTGTGTATATTTAATGAGCTTGATATGCTGAAACACTTATTACAAACGTCACACTGGTATGGTTTCTCACCAGTATGTGTGCGTTTATGATCATTTAAATTACCTGAATGGCTGAAACACTTCTTTCAAACATCACACTGATATGGTTTCTCACCAGTATGTGTGCGCTTATGTATATTTAATGAGCCTGATATGCTGAAACACTTATTACAAACGTCACACTGGTATGGTTTCTCACCAGTATGTGATCGTTTGTGAATATTTAATGTAGTTGATGTGCTGAAACACTTATTACAAACGTCACACTGGTATGGTTTCTCACCAGTATGAGTGCGCTTGTGTTTAATTAATGAACCTGATGAGCAGAAACACTTATTACAAAAGTCACACTGGAATGGTTTCTCGCCAGTATGTGTGCGTTTGTGAATAATTAATTTATCGGATTCGCTGAAACACTTATTACAAACGTCACATTGGAACGGTTTCTCACCAGTATGTGTGCGTTTGTGAATATTTAATTTATCGGATTCACTGAAACACTTATTACAAACGTCACACTGGTATGGTTTCTCGCCAGTATGCCTGCGTTTGTGACGATTTAAAAGACATGGTTTGCTGAAACACTTAGTACAAACGTCACACTGGTACGATTTCTCACCAGTATGTGCACGCTTGTGTATATTTAATTTATCTGATTCGCTGAATAACTTATTACAAACGTCACACTGGTATGATTTATTACCAGTATGTCTGCGCTTGTGTTTAATTAGAGCACTTGATACGGAGAAGCATTTATTACAAACGTCACACTGGTATGGTTTCTCACCAGTATGTGTGCGCTTGTGTGTAATTAGAGCACTTGATACGGAGAAGCACTTATTACAAGCGTCACACTGGTACGGTTTCTCACCAGTATGTATGCGCTTGTGTGTAATTAATGAGCCTGATGTGCTGAAACACTTATTACAAACATCACATTGGTATGGTTTCTCACCAGTATGTGTGCGCTTGTGAACATTTAATGTACCTGATGTAGTGAAACACTTATTACAAACATCACATTGGTATGGTTTCTCACCAGTATGTGTGCGCTTGTGACGATTTAAATGACATTCTGCCGCATTGTTCCCCAGTTCGTGGTCACTATTGATCTTTGAGTTTTCGTTGCAGATTTCACTACTTTCACTGTTATATAAAGTTCCTACTGTATCGTCAGCACATTCTGTTAAGTTTAATAAATTATCATCAGCTAATTCGGCTTTGATTTCGAATTTTAGAGGCACTTCCTGGTTAATTTTTCTCGCTAATTTAAAATTTTCATCTTTCCCGATAATCATGTCTTCGAACAATTTAGTGTCGTAGCTAATATCAACCTTTGAGTCTTCGCAAACGATTTCACTACCATAACCGTTGGATAATCTTTCTACTGTATCATCAGCACATTCTGTTAGATTTGATGAAATATCTTCTGTTGGTTCGACTTTTATTTCGAATTTTAAATGCATTTCTTCGTTAATTTTGTTTGCTGAATTATAATTTAAAGACGCCATTTCATCGGCACTAAGGTTCAAGTCAAATATATCATGAAATAGATTCACATTTCTCAGTGACATCTGATTTCTGAATGGAGAATTCAGACTTGATTTGTGGGTCAGACGTACGCAGTTGCTGTAAATAGCATCGAAGCGTTTTATCAGACTGTACAATTTGCACCTGGAACTCGTGAATTTTCTTGAGTTGAGTGTAACATAAGTGGCAGATGAAATTGGCCATCACATCATGTCTTTTTATCTAAAATTAAAAAAATTATTCTTTTTCAAATAAATTAAAAGGTTTTATAAGTTATTAAATTATAATAATAACACTAACAAGTAACAATAATATATTATTATTATCTTAAAAGAGGCCTGCACTTCAAGCTGCCGTTAAAAATCTTTAGAGGCGCTGTCGTCGTTATAAATGTAATATTATTTTTAACAGTTTAATTTTGAGTAGTTCGACTTTTAGCATATAGAGGACTATGAACAAACAATAAGCCAATGCACATCCGACGTCACCCCACGCTTACACTGAAGGATCAATGCTTGAAACACAATCAATCACAAAACCTTTGAAAAACACGAATTCATATACAAAATGGACACATACGATATTCTACTCTTCTCTCCCCCTGTGAACGCTTTTTGGTGGACTCTCCCCTTCTCCATCTTATTTTCTCTAAAAAAAATGCCATTGCAAGCCCCCAGCACACCCTGACAAACTCACCTATAGTCTATTAACTTCCAAAATAAAGTGATCACTCTACAGAATCAGCATTAGTGATGGACGATTACGAGATATTTTTACAATCGAAACAATTGTAATCGTTCATAATAACAATCGATTCCACAATCGACTCGGAGTTTGATTTTACAATCGAAATGTTCGATTGTTCGAGTCGATTATTTGTCACATAGGTTTTAGCAATAGCAGCGAACGAAAATACATATAATCGCGATTCAAGGTTACATGCTAGTCGACTGACGTTCACGCGACTCATTGATTGTTTACTGTTCAGTCGGTACTCTGTGATCTCTTCACTGTTGAATTCGTGTTACGCTATTACTGCACAATGGACCATCGACTCGACCACAGTTGTTGAGTGATGAACGATTGTATATTATGTGGCTCTCGACAGTGTACGATTCAGTACTATCCGACTCGGTCTCAGTGAACTATGAAACAACAACAATCGAGTCCAAGTGACAATCATCGAGAGTCATCGAGATGTTTGAACAATCGAGACAATCGAATAAAACATCTCGTATAATCGCGCATCACTAAAGTAATGTAAAGTAATGATTAATGAAATACATTTGATGAACATAATTAGAATTCGCTAATTCATATTTTTCTCACAAACCTTTAAATGACTTCTTTTTCCCCTTTTTTGGGGGGACTACAAATATTCAAATTAACCACAGTAGCTGAGTTTGTCGACGACATTTTTATAGTTTGTCTGTTTGGAAAATACTGGTGTATGTTGTGTAACCAAAATATTTGTACACGTATAGCACAGTTAATGAGTTTTCTTTAAAATTTATTAATAATATTGCATAAATGACTAAACGAATTTGACATTTGTTAGAGATGTTATGTCACTATCTTGAAAATGAAAACACCTCATGCGAGAAATTTTAGACCCCTCGACGGTTCGTCTAAAAAATCAACAAAAAATCGTGGGTCCATTTTGTATAATTTTACCATAAACTATATTGCTACTAAAATAAAAATAACTACATGTATCACATTGGTAATTTTTGAAAAGAAGCAAATTTACCTGAACAAGAGCACACCACGTTATTATATTCGGTTTAGTGTCATTTCGGGCTTTTAAGTTTTAATAAAATATTCCCACTTCGGGGCGTCGTCCAATTCGTTTAACCTGCTACTAGTGCCAGTTCGTGCGTTTTTACCTATTTAAGGTAGAGTTTATTTCGTGTTCCTACCGATGGCCACAATGCAACAAAACTGGCTGACCCTTTGTCAAGTCGTTTCACTCTTTTCAGCAAATTTAACTATATCCATATACTTTAAATTATATACCACGCATTGTCCATTTAGTCAATGTGCGATGAGTGAAGTCCACAAAGAGAGCAAAAATATATCTGTGTCTCTTTTGACGAAGTAATTCCGCATTTATTCCGATGATGTCATTGGTCGATGTACGGACGTTCCATCTGAACAAAATGTTGAAATAAAGATTTTAAGATATCTTTCATTTCGAACAAAATGTAAACAAAACGCTTGACAGCTGTTGTCATTATAACGTAACCTAGTTTAATTTTGTTAAAAACTTTTTTTTTCACTCATATTCCTTGAAATTCATAGTGATATAAGAAGTAAACACAGGTTTCGGATCTTTTTGGGCATAATAATATCACTATCAACTGAAGTATTCCATGAACTGAAGTATAAACAACACTTGTAACGTAATATATAAAGACAAAGAAATATGTCATGGATGCCATTGACGTAAAACCTCAATGCCCCAGTGGTCAATAGTACACCGCTCTCTTTTAAAAATTCTGTCTTTGTCTATGGAAGTAGCCAATCAGGAACCTGCAAGCTGAGCACCCATAAAAAAAGACAGAAATATATATCCGCACGTATGTTTGCTTCACGATTTTTGATTTATTAGCAGTATAGAGTAATATGATACACAGGGCCGCAGTAAGGAAATCTTGCGCCTGGGGCCAAAATTTTAATTTGCGCCCCCTCCCTCAAAAAAAACAAAAAATGCATGATACGAGATTTTTTTAAGAGATTTCAACATAAATAATTAAAAAACTCGGGTCGCAGTGCCAAACCCTGCCGACAATATAGTGTATTTGCAAATACAGGCCTTGTGGCTTTAATACGCGAACTTAAGTTTGTTTTTGGACAAAATAAAAAATTTAACCCCTTAATACATCCCTTAAAATAATATTTTTTTCTTAATTTCAATATTATTATCAATGCAACCTCTGTACCACATTAAATACACCCTTTCATAAGTAAATCCGTATCAACAAACCAGTGTTTTCATAAAATTTGAAAGTCCGGTCCTGTCGGGCCGATTTTATTAAAATTTTAGCAGCACGTTTTAATCTTTACTAAAGAGTTAAATTTCAATTTTGAAACGATTCTGACAAATTTTTCGGTATTTTTGGGCCCCAAAACTTTTTGGAACCCCTAAATACAACCCTGAAAATGGTCCGATCGGGCCCATTTTAAATAGGCTTCTTGCGGTGATGGGTTCCAATGTGTGTACCAAATTTCGTTTCAATCGATTAAGTCTGTCGAGAGTTATCGTGTACACACATATATATATAAATATATATATATATATAATATATAAATATATAAATATATATATATATATATATATATATATATATATATATATATATATATATATATATATAAATATAAATATATACATACATATATATATAAACATTTGCAAAAATGGTGCCAAATTGTTCAGGAGGCTATGAAACGTCGAGAAATTTTGGTCCGACCCCTAGGTCCCGCCATCCGACCGACGCCAATAGTGTATGTGCCATATTATGGCAAATACACTAAAAACATAAAAAATGTTTACTAATAACTGCAAAATAAACGTTATAAAAAAAATTACCTAACTACGGTCTACGAAAACTCAAAACTTCACTTTTCTGGCCTTCAATTTATTGAGCAAATTGGTTTATTAAACGTTCATAATTCAAGTCTTTTGCTATAGATATTTCTATAGAAATTATCGCCAAATATTTCATAATTTCTGTCTTTAGTAATTATATTTTGCAATATTTTTATTTATTGTATATTTTATGTTTTGTCTAGTAGTAATCAGCCTGGCACATAAAATACTGGCGCGCCTTTGGCGCCCCATAACTTGATGCGCCCGGGGCCATCGCCCCCTCCGCCCTACCCTTACTGCGGGCCTGATGATACATGACTATTGACTATATCGGACATCGTCGCGATTTTAAGATTGGAACCGCTCTTCTTCACTACTATTTTGTCAAATTTTGTTTAATAAAAATTAGTTTAGTTACAATTTGTTAAAAAGAAGCGTGTTGTAGATTACATAAGTGATTGACTTTGTATTATAACTTATGTATTCTAAATGAGATTAAGATTTTTGTAAAAATTACAGTTCTAAATTTGATATACAATAAAATAAGACCAATTTGTTCGACGCACGAAGTGGTACTAAAACGGGTAGACATCCTTAAACGCCCGAAATGGGAAAACTCCCAGTATACTAGAGGCTCTGCGATACATACGGACCTAGGGACCTTATAAGGACTAGAGTGGGTGTAGAAACGCTACAAACATATTTTAAAAGTGAAGCCGGGGGGCGACACTGAACTTAAATACGCCGCAGGGCATCGTTTTACTATCCATGGCGTAGCCCGATTACCCTCAGAATGACAGCGGCGTTATCAGCCTATTGGCTGCACAGCACCGCCCTCACTTAGCAACGGACTGTCTGCTTGACAACCGTTACTCTCTCTGCTGCTCTCTAATGAGTTCAAATAGGCTGAGGCCAGAACAACAGCCATTTGATGACGTCTCGGTGTCATTCTTATAGTATTGTGTTTACACCTCAGACAGGAATCTAGGGCTTGAGAATAGCCGAAAGTGTAGCGGCGCTGTTGTTTACATGGCGTTGCTATGGTTCCTCTATTACAAGTCCCCAGTTCCCGAGTTCTAGCCCGAGAGCTGGTAAAAGTGTCAATTGGATTTTCAATTTATTATTAAAAAAAAAAATAATGAATTGAAAATATGAATTGGTGCTAGGCCCAAATAACCTTAGCTGTTGGTGGTCTTTAAAATACAATATCAGACAGGAATCTAGAGACAGTACAAGTTAGTGGAGTGGTTTCTGTTCCGGTCTCCACCCATACTCAAGGGTGGGGACCGGAACAATAGCCGTTGTATAGTGATGACGTCTCGGTGTCATTCTTATAGTATTGTGTCTCTAGTACGACTAGCGCATCGCTTGATGACGTATTTTGATTTGGAAGGATGTATGGATAAAGTATAGGAATTACAAAAAATATTGGAATGTTCAGATATAATTTTTTATTTTAAAAACAGATACCTTACATTAATTTACCAAAAAAAGATCAAATTTTACAATGTTTCAAAAATAACATATTAACCATAACCTATGGAACTTTTTGAAATCGCTGCAACAAAGAATATTACAGCAAAAAATCTTATTTAAAACAGTAAGTCAAATATGTGTATTCAAATTGGGGAAGGGGGCACGTTATGTATTACAGTAGAATCAGGATAGAACGACTTTCAAGGGACCTGCGACATTATGTCCCGTATTTACCGGACGACGCACATAATTTAAGCTTGTTTTTATATACCTAAACCTAACTTGAGTTTGCATTTACATCGCTAAAAACGGTTAGTTGTTATAAACGAAGTCGTAATAGACGGACTCTACTGTATGTGCATTTACAAATTAACTCGTTTTTAGGGTTCCGTAGCCAAATGGCAAAAACGAAATCCTTATAATTTCGTCCTGTCCGTATGTCACAGCCATTTTACTCGGAGACTAATGGCACAATATAGATGAAATTTGGAAGGTAGGTGTTTTCTATGAACCTCTATACAATGCGGCAGCGAAATTACGAAAAAAAATTAGGAGTAACACTCCATAGTCCATACATTTAACTGAGAGCTGAAAAAAAAATTCCAGTCTACATAAACGTGTGGAGGATCGTTAGATAGGTCTTGAAAAATGATATAAAAGTTTCAAAATGACTTTTTTATTTAAGTCAATAGTTGGTGAGATATTCATTTCTTAAGTTGTAAAAAGTGTGTCCCCTTCTCAAACTTTTTAACTGAAAAAAATTAAGTAATAAAACTTATTAAATACTTTCAACGAAAATTGGTTTCAATTAGATATGTTGTCTAGTTTTTGAGATATGGGATATTTTCGATTACATGAGTGGTATATTTATGAAAATTTTATAACCTCCGTACTCCGGCCGTGATGTCATCCAGAACTCTCATTAATATACTACTGACACGCTATTTAAAAACTTATTAACTTTGAATTTTAATCGTGAACGTTCATCTCGACTACGGAACCCTTTACTGTACGTGATGACACGCACTTGACCGCTTTTTAAGAAGCGATTCTGTAAGGCCATACTGCATTAAAAAGAAAAACACAACCAATATTTGGGACAGCGCCGGATTGAATATTATGTATGTGTGCGTTTATGATCATTTAAATTACCTGAATGGCTGAAACACTATTTCAAACATCACACTGATTTGGTTTCTCACCAGTATGTGTGCGCTTGTGTATATTTAATGAGCCTGATGTGCTGAAACACTTATTACAAACATCACACTGGAATGGTTTCTCACCAGTATGTGTTCGTTTGTGAATATTTAATGTACTTGATGTGCCGAAACACTTATTACAAACGTCACACTGGAATGGTTTCTCACCAGTATGAGTGCGCTTGTGTTTAATTAATGAACCTGATGAGCTGAAACACTTATTACAAACGTCACATTGGAATGGTTTCTCGCCAGTATGTGTGCGTTTGTGAATATTTAATTTATCGGATATGCTGAAACATTTATTGCAAACGTCACATTGGTACGGTTTCTCACCAGTATGTGTGCGTTTGTGAATATTTAATTTACCGGATTCGCTGAAACACTTATTACAAACGTCACACTGGTATGGTTTCTCGCCTGTATGCGTGCGTTTGTGACGATTTAAAAGACATGGTCTGCTGAAACACTTAGTACAAACGTCACACTGGTGCGGTTTCTCCCCAGTATGTGTGCATTTGTGAATATATAATTTATCTGATTCGCTGAATAACTTATCACAAACGTCACACTGGTATGATTTCTTCCCAGTATGTGTGCAGCGCTTGTGTTTAATTAGAGAACTTGAAACGGAGAAGCACTTATTACAAACGTCACACTGGTATGGTTTCTCACCAGTATGTGTGCGCTTGTGAAGATTTAAAGAGAATGATCTGTTAAAACACTTATTACAAGCGTCACACTGGTACGGTTTCTCACCAGTATGTGTGCGGTTGTGTACATTTAATGAACCTGATGTAGTGAAACACTTATTACAAACATCACACTGGTATGGTTTCTCACCAGTATGTGTGGTCTTGTGACGTTTTAAGTGACATTCTGCCACATTGTTCCCCGGTTCGTGGTCACTAATTATATTTGAGTTTTCGCTATCGTCACTGTTATATGAAGTTCCTACTGTATCGTTAGCATATTCTGTTAGATTTAATGAAAATACAGCCAGTTGGTCTTTGATTTCGAAGTTTAAAGGAATTTCCTGGTTAATTTGGTTTGCTGATTTAGAATTTTCTTCTTTCCCGATAATATCCATGTTTTTTGAGCAATTTAGTGTCGTAGCTAATATCAACCTTCGAGCCTTCGCAAACAATTTCACAACCATAAGCCTTGGATAATCTTTCTACTGTATCATCAGCACATTCTGTTAGATTTGATGAATATTATCATCTGTTGGTTCGACTTTGATTTCGAATTTTAAATGCATTTCTTCATTAATTTTGTTTGCTGAATTATAAATTTAAAGACGCCATTTCATCGGCACTAAGGTTCAAGTCAAATATATCATGAAATACAATAGATTCACATTTCTCAGTGACATCTGATTTCTGAATGGAGAATTCGGACTTGATTTGTTGGTCAGACGTACGCAGTTGCTGTAAATAGCATCGAAGCGTTTTATCAGACTGTACAATTTGCACCTGGAACTCGTGAATTTTCTTGAGTTGAGTGTAACATAAGTGGCAGATGAAATTGGCCATCACATCATGTCTTTTTATCTAAAATTAAAAAAATTATTCTTTTTCAAATAAATTAAAAGGTTTTATAAGTTATTAAATTATAATAATAACACTAACAAGTAACAATAAAATATTATTATCCTCTTAAAAGAGGCCTGCACTTCAAGCTGCCGTTAAAAATCTTTAGAGGCGCTGTCGTCGTTATAAATGTAATATTATTTTTAACAGTTTAATTTTGAGTAGTTCGACTTCTAGCATATAGAGGACTATGAACAAACAATAAGCCAATGCACATCCGACGTCACCCCACGCTTACACTGAAGGATCAATGCTTGAAACACAATCAATCACAAAACCTTTGAAAAACACGAATTCATATACAAAATGGACACATACGATATTCTACTCTCCTCTCCCCCTGTGAACGCTTTTTGGTGGACTCCCCCCTTCTCCACCTTATTTTCTCTAAAAAAAAAACGCTATTGCAAGCCCCCACCCCACCCCGACAAACTCACCTATAATCTATTAACTTCCAAAATAAAGTGATCACTCTACAGAATCAGCATTAGTGATGGACGATTACGAGATATTTTTACAATCGAAACAATTGTAATCGTTCATAATAACAATCGATTCCACAATCGACTCGGAGTTTGATTTTACAATTGAAATGTTCGAATGTTCAAATCGATTATTTGTCACATAGGTTTTAGCAATAGCAGCGAATGAAAATACATATAATCGCGATTCAAGGTTACATGCTAGTCGACTGACGTTCACGCGACTCATTGATTGTTTACTGTTCAGTCGGTACTCTGTGATCTCTTCACTGTTGAATTTGTATTACGCTATTACTGCACGATGGACCATTGACTCGACCACAATTGTTGAGTGATGAACGATTGTATATTATGTGGCTCTGGACAGTGTATGATTCAGTACTACCCGACTCGGTCTCAGGGAACTATGAAACAACAATCGAGTCCAAGTGACAATCATCGAGAGTCATCGAGATGTTTGAACAATCGAGGCAATCGAATAAAACATCTCGTATAATCGCGCATCACTAAATTAATGTAAAGTAATGATTAATGAAATACATTTGATGAGCATAATTAGAATTCGCTAATTCATATTTTTCTCACAAACCTTTAAATGACTTATTTTTCCCCTTTTTTGGGGGGACTACAAATATTCATATTAACCTGGTAGCTGAGTTTGTCGACGACATTTTTATAGTTTTTCTGTTTGGAAAATACTGGTGTATGTTGTGTAACCAAAATATTTGTACACGTATAGCACAGTTATTGGGTTTTCTTTAAAATTTATTAATAATATTACATTAAATGACTAAACAAATTTGACATTTGTTAGAGATGTTATGCTTATGTCACTATCTTGAAAATGAAAAGACCTCATGCGAGAAATTTTAGACCCCTCGAGGGTTCGTCTAAAAAATCAACAAAAAATCGTGGGTCTATTTTGTATAATTTTACCATAAACTATATTGCTACTAAAATAAAAATAACTACATGTATCACATTAGTAATTTTTGAAAAAAAGCAAATTTACCTGAACAAGAGCACACCACGTTATTATATTCGGTTTAGTGCCATTTCGGGCTTTTAATAAAATATTCCCACTTCGGGGCGTCGTCCAAATCGTTTAACCTGCTACTAGTGCCAGTTCGTGTATTTTTACCTATTTAAGGTATAGTTTATTTCGCGTTCCTACCGATGGCCACAATGCAACAAAACTGGCTGACCCTTTGTCAAGTCGTTTCAGCAAATTTAACTATATCCATATACTTTAAATTATATACCACGCATTGTCCATTTACTCAATGTGCGATGAGTGAAGTCCTCAAAGAGAGCAAAAATATATCTGTGTCTCTTTTGACGAAGTAATTCCGCATTTAATCCGATGATATCATTGGTCGATGTACGGACGTTCCATCTGAACAAAATGTTGAAATAAAGATTTTAAGATGTCTTTCATTTCGAACAAAATGTAAACAAAACGCTTGACAGCTGTTGTCATTATAAAGTAACCTAGTTTAATTTTGTTAAAAACTTTTTTTTTACTCATATTCCTTGAAATTCATAGTGATATAAGAAGTAAACACAGGTTTCGGATCTTTTTGGGCATAATAATATCACTATCAACTGAAGTATTCCATGAACTGAAGTATAAACAACACTTGTAACGTAATATATAAAGACATATGTCATGGTCCATGGATGCCATTGACGTAAAACCTCAGTAGTGATGTGCAAGTATTCACTTCACTGCTACTTTTTCACAGATATCAATTTTTCACAGCGACCTTAAAAGATATCACTTAAAAGTAGCTGCTACCAATTTCACTCTTAACGTTTACACATCCAACTAGTATGGTCTGCACACTGCTACCTGCATACTGTGAAATGTGAATAGTTCACAGTTCGCTAGCATTTCACAGTTTACAATTACGTTCACAGATGTGTACCTGCTACCTACCTATTGTACCCAACAGTGAAAAATTTAAAATATGGTTTATCAGGTAGTATCTATCGTATTTAAGTATATCATTATCTATTGGCACAAGATATTGATTTGTTTTAATAACTTGTACAGTGTACGTTATTTAAGTGTAAAAAATTAGGAAGTATAAGAAAAGTAAATGCGAAATAAAAGCAAAAAAATATATTTGCTTTGTTAATGTTTCTTAACGCGGATTGTCCAAAAGTGTTTCGAATAATTTTTTCTATTAATTCAAATTTAGATAATGTTAATTAACGTATCAAAAAATACATGGACAAAAAAATATAGGTACCCATTTTTCACAGTGACCTTCATGCAAAATACAAATCTGCTTTACGTTACATCCGGTCAAATCTTTTGTTATGCCTAATAGGTAATAATAGTGACTGTGAAACGCATTTTTTCATAATTCATTTCACCGCTGCTATATTATATCCTAACAACTAACCCAGTTCGCTGCACAGTGCACAATGCATATGCCACACTGCGCATTGAAAGGATTTTACCAGTTTACATGAGATATTTTAACTGTGAAATTTTTCACTGCTAAAAGTAGCAGTGAATAAAAAGTAGCATTCGCAGTTTTCACTGCTACTGAAAATTCACTAATATGCCCATCTCTTAACCTCAGTGCCCCAGACAGTCCCCAGTGATCAATAGTATACCTGCTCTCTTTTAAAAATTTTGTCTTTGTCTATGGAAGTAGCCAATCAGGAACCTGCCAGCTGAGCCCCCATAAAAAAAGACAGAAATATATACCCGCACGTATGTTGACTTCACGATTTTTGATCTATCAGCAGTATAGGGTAATATGTATATGACTATATCGGATATCGTCCCGATTTTAAGATTGGAACCGCTCTTCTTCACTGCTATTTTGTCAAATTTTGTTTAATAAAAATTAGTTTAGTTACAATTTGTTAAAAAGAAGCATGTTGTAGATTACATAAAAGTGATTGACTTTGTATTATAACTTATGTATTCTAAATGAGATTAAGATTTTTGTAAAAATTACAGTTCTAAATTTGATATATAATAAAATAAGACCAATTTGTTCGACGCACGAAGTGGCACTTTTGATTTTTGAATTGTATGCAAATTCTCAACGCCCGAACTGGCACTAAAACGGGTAGAAATCCTAAAACGCCCGAAATGGGAAAACTCCCAGTATCCTAGAGGTTCTGCGATACATACGGACCTAGTGACCTTATGAGAACTAGAGTGGGCGTAGACACTGAGGTTAATTTAATTGTATTTTAAAGACCACCAACAGCTAAGGTTATTTGGGCCTAGCACCAATTCATATTTTCAATTCATTATTATTTTTTTTTTTTTTTTTTAATAATAAATTGAAAATCCAATTGACACTTTTACCAGCTCTCGGGCTAGAACCCGAGAACTGGGGACTTGTAATAAAGGAGCCATAGCAACGCCATGTAAACAACAGCGCCGCTACACTCTCGGCTATTCTCAAGCCCACTGAGGTTAAAGTAATAGAAACGCTACAAACATATTTTAAAAGTGAAGCCCCGGGGCGACACTGAACTTAAGTACGCCGCAGGGCACCGTTTTTGTATCCATGGCGTAACCCGATTACCCTTAGAATGACATAGCGACGTTATCAGCTTATTGGCTGCAAAGCACCACCCTCACTTAGCAACGGACTGTCTGCTTGACAACCGTTACTCTCTCTGCTGCTCTCTAATGAGTTCAAATAGGCTGAGGCCAGAACAACAGCCGTTATCGAGTGATGACGTCTCAGTGTCATTCTTATAGTATGTGTCTACACCTTAGACAGGACTCTAAAGATGAAGTACAAGTGAGTGGAGTGGTTCCTGTTCCTGTCTCCACCCATACTCAAGGGTGGAGACCGGAACAATAGCCGTTGTATAGTGATGACGTCTCGGTGTCATTCTTATAGTATTGTGTCTACACCTCAGACAGGACTCTAGAGACGAAGTACAAGTGAGTGGAGTGGTTCCTGTTCCGGTCTCCACCCATGCTCAAGAGTGGAGACCGGAACAATAGCCGTTGTATAGTGATGACGTCTCGGTGTCATTCTTATAGTATTGTGTCTCTAGTACGACTAGCGCATCGCTTGATGACGTATTTTGATTTGGAAGGATGTATGGATAAAGTATAGGAATTACAAAAAATATTGGAATGTTCAGATATAATTTTTTATTTTAAAAACAGATACCTTACAATAATTTACCAAAAAAAAGATCAAATTTTACAATGTTTCAAAAATAACATATTAACCATAACCTATGGAACTTTTTGAAATCGCTGCAACAAAGAATATTACAGCAAAAAATCTTATTTAAAACAGTAAGTCAAATATGTGTATTCAAATTGGGGAAGGGGGCACGTTATGTATTACAGTAGAATCCGGATAGAACGACTTTCAAGGGACCTGCGACATTATGTCCCGTATTTACCGGACGACGCACATAATTTAAGCTTGTTTTTATATACCTAAACCTAACTTGAGTTTGCATTTACATCGCTAAAAACGGTTAGTTGTTATAAACGAAGTCGTAATAGACGGACTCTACTGTATGTGCATTTACAAATTAACTCGTTTTTAGGGTTCCGTAGCCAAATGACAAAAACGAAATCCTTATAATTTCGTCCTGTCCGTATGTCACAGCCATTTTACTCGAAGACTAATGGCACAATATAGATGAAATTTGGAAGGTAGGTGTTTTCTATGAACCTCTATACAATGCGGCAGCGAAATTACGAAAAAAAATTAGGAGTAACACTCCATAGTCCATACATTTAACTGAGCTGAAAAAAAAATTCCAGTCTACATAAACGTATGGAGGATCGTTAGATAGGTCTTGAAAAATGATATAGAAGTTTCAAAATGACTTTTTTATTTAAGTCAATAGTTGGTGAGATATTCACTTCTTAAGTTGTAAAAAGTGTGTCCCCTTCTCAAACTTTTTAACTGAAAAAAATTAAGTAATAAAACTTATAAAATACTTTCAACGAAAATTGGTTTCAATTAGATATGTTGTCTAGTTTTAGAGATATGGGATATTTTCAATTACATGAGTGGTATATTTATGAAAATTTTATAACCTCCGTACTCCGGCCGTGATGTCATCCAGAACTCTCATAAATATACTACTGACACGCTATTTAAATATTTATTAACTTTGAATATTAACCGTGAACGTTCATCTCAACTACGGAACCCTTTACTGTACGTGGTCCGACACGCACTTGACCGCTTTTTAAGAAGCGATTCTGTAAGGCCATACTGCATTAAAAAGAAAAACACAACCAATATTTGGGACACCGCCGGATTTAAAATTGTTGGGGGCTCCGAGGCGATGAAGAATTACCTCTAGAAAAATGCAATACTTATATCGAAAAAACCGTGCGGTGCGTTTTTGAGCAGAATATATTTTTTGTCAATAATTTATTTTTAATTTTTATAAAACATATCTTTAACGGCGTGGTTTGAGATGGCCTCTTTTTTATGGAGGCCCGGAGCAACCGGTCCCATCTTCAAATCCGGCGTTGACTTAAGGATATCTATAAAAATAAACTCCTGTAGAATTTATAACCTAGAAATACAGCATACCCAATTATACTAAATAAAAACTAACCTAACTTATTCTAGATCACAGAATCTTTGACTTTAAGATCGATGGATTCACAGACAATACAGAACTCCAGTTCCCATGTTTAAACCGGAGAACTGGAGAAAGTATCAATTGAATTTTCAATTTATTATAAAAAAAAAATTGGTGATAGACCCAAATAACCCTGGTTATTGGTGGGCTTTAAAAAAAAAAAAGCAGAAGGTTGGTCACTTTTAGTATACTTGCACCAGATTAAAACTTGGCGCCTGGGGGATTGTAATAGCCGAGCCATATAAACAACATCTGTACGAGCTCGGTTTTCTCGGTACGACTTTTTTTCTTCAATTTTTAGTTATTAAAATGACGACTTAATGCGCCTGTTGCGTATCTGACAGGCGACGAAAGCGCCGCATCGCGGTAAAATATTACAACTATGGGTAGTTTCGTTCATTATGGATACAAAAAAAGAAATTTGGCATAACAATAACAGATGATGGATTCGTCAATTCAGCACAATAAAATAATTTACTGTCAAAGCGAAAAGATTACTGAAAAAATCAACAAAAATGTTCATAATCACAGAAGATACACAACAGGCCTAATAACGAGGTTCATCGATTTTTAAATCAAAGGAACTGAAATACAAAAAATAATAACAATATTTCAATGTTTTTTTTGTTTCTAAATTTAAAAAACTAAATTAATAACAGTCTTTCTCCTATATTTCTTACAGATTGTATAATTCAACAAATTATTTTGATTTCGTCATTTCAATTGTTTCAAACAAACAGTCGTCAATTGTCTCGCGTTCAATTGTTTAAACAATGCTTCCATTTTGAAGTACATTCAAATGTTTAATTTAAACATGTTTGTGATGTTTTTGTTTGTTTTTTTTTGTCAAATTATACAAAATAAAAACAGATCTAAAGCTCCACAAATGATAAGAGCTGTGTCAAGTTGGTAATAATCCATTTAAATAATAAAAAACATCAAACCTAAATTTGTTTTTAAAGTAGCCATCTTTCATTTAATCACAAATAATTTTGATCAACCATTTTATGTCTAGCCATCAAAACTTGTGCCTAAAAATTTCTTTCAAACGCATCACAAAAAATTTTGATTGTTTCAAAACAGCCATCGGCCATTTTATATTTAGATAGCAAACTTGATTTCCAAATATCTTTAAAAAATCTAATCATCGCTCATCGGTCATTTCATATTCAGCTGATAACAAACTTAATTTTAAAATAAGTCATCTTACAATTTATCACTAAAAATTCTGAATGTTTTTCAGTGGTAGCCGGCCATTTTATATTCAGATAAACTAGATTTTAAAATGTCATCTTCCAAGCTATCACTAGAAACGTCAATTGTTTTTAACGGTCATCGGCCATTTTTAAATTACAAATGGTTGTTTCTCTAGCTAAACTTTTATTTGTGGAGCTGTACGTGAAACCAGTACTATTTTTTTCCAAACAAAATTTTAACAATTCGAACAACAGAATTTTTGTGATGGTTTACACGATAGTCAAATAAATAATAACAAAAGCGAATCAATCAATATTGACATGTTCGACTATAGACTCAAAGTTTGTACTTTTAATTGCAAATTAAATAACTTTCTCTCTGTACATAACATTATTTACAAAAAAACGAGTTTTTACTTTCATTAGCTCATTTGTTTCATTCTTTGGTTTTAATTGTTTGAAAAACAAAAGTTTTGCAACATTACTATTGGCTAGACCTGTTCTGATGAAATTGTATTTGGACACATTTGTTCTGAACATCATATTTTACCCGATTAATAAAGAAGGATGGGTATTGTGGGCGTAATGTTTGCGCACTTCTGTAGCCTGAAATACAGAACCGCATTTGCAAAACTTGCGCCCTGGGCAAAGACAATTTGCCCCCCCTCTCATAGTTCCATTCCAAACTATTTCACTGATTTTGGCCCGTATTCACCGAGCCTAGTTAGTTATTTATTCCGTTGATTTATTCCCCTGGTAACTATCACTCGGAATAAATATTGATAATTCAAATTACCAAACATAGTTAAGTTTACTCCAGGTATAAATCGTAAGAATAGTTATTCTGTCCAATTTCAAGGGTATAAATATTTATTCGCCTAGTTAAATAGGGTGTGCACGAAATGCATAAATTACTTTATGGCCTGGCGACCTTTTCAGGTAAATATTAAAGTTTATTTTATTCCAAGGAATAAATTTATTCTAAGGTTAGTAACTTCTATCTTTAACAGTGTTTGGTGAATACGGGCCTTTGACAAATAGTGCCTATCGATTAGTCTTGATAACGATATATTATTATTTATTTATTTCTATATTACAGAATTTAATCTCTTGTAAAATCTTGGATTACGGTATTTCAGAACAAAATATAACAATGCAACTTTTCTAAAATCACAAAAAATATTATCTTTTGTGTTATGAGTGGTTTATTATCTGTTATATCTGTCGCAGTTAAGACAACGTGTTTTATAATATATATATTTCACTTTTTCTATCAGAAAAGATCTATTTGACAATATTATTGCACAATAATACTTCATTAAAAGATTTACATGATTCAGTATCATTCTAAAATGTCGACTCAGGGTTCAGCCATTACTCAGCGGAAGTGTCGTAATATTACAAGTGTCATAACATTGCAAAATGGCGTTTCGAATTTTGGAGATTCTCACATATGATTATGGAAATAATAAAAATACCTGACGTTTTCAGTGACCAAAACGTAACTTTTTTATTCTCGTAAAGTAGTAATTTATTAGTTTTTTTTTTTTTTTTTTTTTTTTTTTTTTATTCTCAAATTTAAAAAAAACTACCCGCAATACAGAAATCCGCGCACGTTGAGATGTGTTTTCAGAAGAAAATCTCAAAAACTGCGTAACATAAAATCCCGAAAAAAAGTTTTGAAATCAAAAAGTCTTTTTAAACGATCCGCCACGTGACAGATATTTTTTGGAGGTGTCAAACTTTGCCCTTCCCCCAAATTTACGTGAAAATATTTTTTAGGTTCTGACTATTAAATACACAGTGTCCAAGATAAGCTTGAAATGCATGGGGGTTTCCTAAACGGTAAGAGATAGAGATTTGATTAAATGAGATAAAATGTGCAGAGATTTTAAATCGTCATAAAAAAGTGCCTTAATAAAGTTAAAATATTTTTTTGATGTGAAACATCTTATGACGGGCTGTGAACAGCCGCGTGAGGGGAAATATGCAACGAAATTTCGCTGGTGTTCTCCCCATCACTGCGGCACTCTCTCTCTCGGCTTCCGCACGCTCGGGCACGGGAACACAACCGCGTGTGTTACAGTGCAGTATATAGGATTACGTCAGCATAACAGTTAGTTGCTGCTTTTGAAAAAATATATACTACTACATAGAGAATACCACCGAGTTCAATAACGTTTTCTTTGATGTTTCACATCTGTCGGGGGTCCCGAGACCCACACCCTTTTTCTAATTACTTAATAAGTAAGTTATAAATAAAAAACGAAAATCTCGTTTTTCAACTGTCTGTCGCATGCCAAGCAAAATATATGTAAAGTTTGACTGCGCAGGGTAGTAGTACTGGAGGTTCTGCACATTTTCTCTCATTTAACCAAATCTCTGTCTCTTACCGTTTAGGAAACCCCCATAAATTTCACGCTTATCATGGACACCCAGTATAGCTTTGTCTTTTGACTTGATAAATGATATCTTTATTTAGTTCAGAGAAATTCGACTGACAGACATACGGACTGAGAAATGAGTTATTTCATAAAGGTTCCGTTTGGAAACCCTAAAAATGTTTAATCGATTTACCAGATTTATAAAAAATTCCGCAACTTTTCCAAGATCTGTGGCCACCTTGTCACCAACTACCGTAAGATCGCAATAAATGAAAACAACTTTTTTTGTTAGCTAAACGTTTTATCATTTTGAAGGTCATTTCTATTGATTATTGAGAAGCAATCTTAAAAACTGAACAATCAACTTTTATGTATTATTAATATGGACATGCTTTGTCTGTAATTTTCCATTAATACCAACGTAACAGTAAAAAAATTAGGGAAACAAATGCATCTCAAAATAAAAAAAAGTAAATTATATTAATATTGTGCTGTATTTATTTATATTAAGAATTTTTATATTTATATACATTTATTTAACACATAATATTTATTTCTATTAATTTTTAACAAAAATAATTGGTGCCTTTAAAGTAAATACATAAAATGGTTTAATTTTTTTAGAGTTAAAAATTTACAGAAAAAAATGGAAGATTATAATTTTGATGAAAACGGAGTGAAAAAAAAAATTGGGACGTATTAACTGAAAAGGAACATTAATTTTTTTTGTTCAAAATGAAAAAAAAAATGGAAGATCATAATTTTAGTAAGAATACAGAAATGGGATGAAAACCAACTGAAAATATACATTAAAACAAAAGGGGGAAAAAAACTACAGCAGTTGTCATAAGTACATTAAATTATAAAAATTTCAAAAATTGGTTCCAAAAAAAGGCAAAAAAAATCTAAAAATTATTAAACAAGTTCCCAACTCAACAATTTTTTTAATGTTACGTAGAAATAAAGAAATAATTCAATTTTACTAAACGCAGCTTCGTTAAAAATCTGACTCCACAAGTATAAGAATACATCTAAATTGCATTGCTTTGTCGAATAAACGTTTAAAATCTCGTAATTTAGTATCCCACATAATTAAAGATCAGATTTCGAAGTATCCCAACTCATAAATATCCTCAAGAAACAGCAGCTCAATCGACTTGACATTTACTTCATGCTGGCTTATTAAGTGACATACGATTCAATAGATGCCGTTTTTCTATACACAAACACATTTTCAAAATTAGTCGTTTCCTTTTTGAGAAATCTAATTGACACTTTTACCCACAGATGTCTTAAAGACGGCCACAGCTAATTTTGAAAAGATTCACATCTAGAAAAATGCCGATTCTAATTTAATGTCATTTAATAAAGAAATACTTATAAACCGAGACACTCTAAATTCTTAAGTAGTCACCTAACTATTATAATTGCCGATAACAAAAACTTCAGCTTATATTTGTGTAGCCACGATTTGAACCCAAACTATAAACGCAACGTACGAACAAGCTGCAGCTGCAATTACGATTGTTACAACAGTTTCTTCGGATCACGAGAAACGTTCGTTATATACGTGGCGACGATGTTCCGGTTGCAAAATGGCGCCTATAGTCGTATCCATTGTGTTGATTCTGTGTCTAAACCGCTCCGAATCGCGCGCCTGTTGTTCCCAAGGGCCTTTGCGAGCCTTGCGATATGCATAATTCCATTTTACCATCCGATGCACTGTACAGAGCTGCGGATCCTCCTTGAATTGTACCTGGAACAACGAAGAATGTTGTTGAAAAAAATGTGTCGCCTATATCAAACTCTTGATGAGGGGTGGCACTTTTGCTGTGACGACACTGAAGTTAGTTATTGTAGATTATAGACGCTCAGCAACAAAGGTCATAAGCGTCTTAATAAAAACGCTGAATATTAAAATACGGTCGAACTTCGATAACTCGAACCATGACTTGCCACAAACAAAACTCGAGTTATCAAATAATATTAATTTTCACTCTTGACGCTATTGCCAACCAATTTTGTTCGAGTTACCAAGAATTCGAGGTATCAAAGTTCGACTGTAACACTTTTATTTTCATGTACGTTTGGTTAACCAATCAGGAGATGATTAAAAAATTAAAGTTTTCATCATCTCCTGGTGGTATTAGCCACTTGACCGGAATCGTGTTAACAGAGGGTTCCGACTTTGTTTTCCAAAAACATGTTTGTTACATTCGGGGAACCTCATGAAGAGAGAATGTTGTGAAATGTGAATGTTGACTTATATTGGTACCTACCATTTTCTATTTGTGGAATTGAAATAGTAAAATAAAAAAATCAAATATTTCGCAAATTTTGAGTTTTCATATTTTTACAAACATCTATGCTTTTAATTTATTGTAGCATTCCTTTAATTTTGACTACTCGGAATTTCATTTAGTCATTAATAGCTGATTCATTATGAAAAATTTGCCTTCGCAAAGACCAAAATTAAATAACTTTAAAAGCCACTACGGTTTGATTTTTAACAAATATAAAAGAATACAAAAACAGATCCGGTAGACGCCGAAAAAAATAAACACTACAATCTGGGGTTTTTAATACCTTTATATTATAAAAGATGCGATTATATGAATATATTTCTTCACAATATAGATCTCTCCAAAAGCAAAAATATCCCCGGGTGGATACTTTTATCAAATGAAAAGTATGCACCCGGGGGATATTTTTGCTTTCGGAGAGATCTATATTCAAAAGTAATACCTTTTTGTTGGGTGTTGAGCTACATGTTGGTATGTATCGCGACTCATCATGCCCTACTTCTTCTTCATCGTCTTCTGATTCACTATCGGACAATTCTTCGTCGTAATCGTAACCGTCGACCTGATCACAACCGCTGCGGTCGAATACAACAAAGCTATCCTCACTATCACATTCTGAAGTTTGTCGAGCCCTACTTACAGGTCTTGTAATCGGCTCATTGAAAACAATATCGTCTTCGCTTTCACAATCCGACATCTTCCGGCAGCCCATTTCTGAATCGATCGATGACTCGGAATTGAACGATATGTTTTCATCGCTTTCATCGTGCTGTTCGAATACTATAAAATCGTCTATATCACAGTCATACGTCGGTTTACATTCGATAGTCTTATGAAAAATTGTACCGAAATTCGCGCAGGAATCGTAGAAAAGTTTTTTTTCGATCGTATTCGGTTTCTGTGAATACAATTTAGGCTTCGTACATTTTGCTTCGCTGAACTGTATTTCGTACGAGCAAGTCGAATTTTTTATCGGTATTATCGAATATATTTCGCTATCTTGTCGAGACGCGTTTGTACTTGGTGTTCTAGTTATAGATTCAGGGCGGTTAGTTTTCCTTTCCAAAGATATCTGCTCAATAACATTTCTGTAAAACGCGTTGTTTGGCGATATGGGTCGCCGCTTCTTCGACTTCATAGCAGCTATGTTATTACACGTTTCTTTTTGGAATATCGGAAAAGTGAAATTATTTTTCTTACTAGTCTCTTCTGTTCTTGGTACTTCAAGTGACTCTGTACTTTCAAGTCTATCCAATGATTCAGCATTTTGGCTACCAACTGGTGACTTCATTTCGTACAATTCTCCAAAGTTAACGTCTTCAATAATTGTACTATTTTCTATAGTAAAGCGGTCAGAATCTATGTCTCTTAGGATATTTTGCTTGGTATGTGACTTCGTGTCTTTAGCCAAGGAATGGTTCTTACTATTTATTTTATTTTGCTTGATGACCCGTTTATTTCTTCTCGGGCTGTTTTTATTCCGAACTTCTGTATGTGGCTTAGCTTCATTAATGTTTGTATCAGTCAGTATGGTCATTATATCGTTTTGAGAATTAAGGGTTTGACTACCCGAAGTTTCAGGTACCTTAACTTTATCTTTCATTGTATTAATTACGAGATTAAATTTTGGGGGTATCAGGTCAATATTATAATTAGGATTAGTAAATTTCTTGTTCGGTGATAGGGCAGAATAATACGGAACGTAATTTGAATGGACCGTCTGTTGGGGCGTTATTAGTGACGTTTTAATTTGAGACATTGTCCCGCTTTTTGTTGAAAACAATCTTGTCCCAGTCATTAGACTTCGATCTGTGAACAACTTCATGGGGGTGAAATCCATGGTTTTTATCATATGTTATTTGTCTAAACCTTTCTTCGAACTGATTTTTGACAACGCATACACATTCGACAAAATATATTTCCTCTGTCTTTAAAACTTCTTTGGAAGTACTTATTCTGACAACTTCTTCCACAAATAAAGTTACCTTTTCCTGATATTGAAGAACGCCAAGGTCTAACAGTCATAAACGTATTTCCACAGATTTCAGATGATTTTTTCACTGTTTTATTATTCAAAACACTTTCAACTTGTTTTTGACCGATTATTTTTGTAGAAAGATTGATTGAAGAAGTAGAATATTCCATTTTTACGACAATTTTCAACAGCACAAATTAACACATATTACAAATCTTCCATTTTGGTATGAAATAAAATCATGTAGGCTGAGGAACAAGGAAAAACACACACTGCAAAGTCATAGCCCATATAGGTATGATCATAGATATACGTGACGTCACTTCATTCCGACACTCAATACCGATTACATGAGTTAGACAGAGATAAAGCAAATGTCATTGTACGTGGGTATACCTATATTATAAGTACCACGGAATATTTTTCTCGTATCTTTGTCAAACGTAAGTTCTAGTAGATATCGTGCACTCTGTTTTTTAACGCGCACTTTGTGTGAAGTTGGTTATAGATTGCGTTTTATTGCGGGTGGACATTTTCTCAGAAACAGATATTTTTCGGGGAAATATGGGTACAGAATGGAATTCTAACATTTTGCAATACTAATCACGATTCTATTTTTAGTTTTTACAATCATTAAAACCATTTTTACGTTGGACACGTTTATAGGGTTGTTCTAGCGATTTCGGGTCTCATTATGATGTAATCAAATTGTTTGTGTAGGTACCTACTTCTAATATATTTTTTTTTATTTAAAATTTTCAAAAACTAACCATTAATTATAGAAAGTCGCAGTTTTCAAAGTACCTATCGTTCTAAAAATAAGCGACGTGGGGTGGGGGACATTATTTCTCCGTAGGGCGGGTCGACGATTTTTTAAAGGGATCGCGATCATTAACTCTGCATAACGATATCCGATTTACAATATTGGAAATAGGCTTTTATATAAATAAATAAAATGGCGTCAGATTACAAAATGATGGCCAAGTATAATAACAGAAATTTACAGGGGTTGGCCATGTTAGGAGAAAACTTGATCGCCCTCCAAAAGGCCACCGTTGACCTAGGAAGCTGAAGGTTTGCACACGGTATAGCTGATACAGTAGGTATAAGGATTAAGGAATTATATTCCTTATACCTGAAACAACAATAATTGATTTGTTACAATAATTGTTTCACAACAATCTCTTGAGAATTTTTTTAAAATTATAATCATATTTTGTTTGTTGAATTGGTCATAAAATTGAAATAACTTTTTGGATGAAGTGTTCTTGATTCTAAAAATGTAATTAAAATACCAATAATCAGGGTTTCCAGTAAGTCGTAAAAATAAATGAAAAAAAACTAAACTAGAGCTTTTTCGGAAAAATTCAGATATGTATCTAGATACTTAAAGTAAAAAAGGTAAAGTTTGTTGGCTTGTTTGTATGTTTGTTCACGCTAATCTGCTGGACCGATTTGAAAAATTATTTCACAGTTTAGAAGTTTACATCTACCCTATTATTAGATATATATTATTACGCTACGACAAAAGGTCAACGTCAATTAAAAAATTCGATTGATGGCCAGTCCTATACTTCCCACCTAGTAAATATTTACATAAAATAAACACTCTTTTTTTATTCTTTGAAAAAAAGCATGGCCCTCTTTTTTGTTTAGTGATCTACTGATGGCTAGCTTAATATAGCAAAAATCATTTTTTCTCTCGAAAACTGTACATTTTAGAGAAAAAAATATTTACATTTTTTTCATATTATAACATCTAGAATTAATTTATATTTCTTTTACCTATGTTAATACGTGACATTGAGAACGTTTTTTTGAATATCTCAGGATCCACTGAACCGATTTGACTCAAAATCTAATCAGATCTAAGTTAAAGGCTGATAAACACAATAGAACAATCGGCATGGACATATGTGGCTCCGTTTTTACGATATCGAAGGCGAAAAATTGACCACATGCACACACACAAACACACACACACGTACAGACAGACATCAGTCAGAAAATGATCTTAAACGATTGCTAGGATCTCAAAACGTGAAGATCTGTTAAAATCTCGAAATATTTTTTTCGGACTAAATCCATTACTTCCCTACCATGGGAAGTAAAAATTAATTAGATATTTAATAATAAACGTAAGGCCTGTTTTAATTCGTACGAACGATCGAAGAGAGTGAAGTACCGTATTAACTCGATGAATGAACGAAGGGAATGAAATCCCGCATTAATTAATTATAAAATTACCTGCAGTTTGTAGAACCGGAAACTTGTTGAAAATTTGTTTTACCTGAACAAACACTTTTTGTGAACTTGAGCTTTAAATCAAAATCTAGGGACCTCAAAACGTGCAGATATGTCGAAATTTTTCATTCGCAAAATCGGACCCAATGGGAAGTTAAAAATACTATTTGTGATAAAAAAACCGTAACTTCAAAATCAAGTTCGAAATTTTCTGTTATTCCTTTATGCAAAATATTGTATTTTCATTAAAGAAATAATTTGCGAACATATAAAAATTTGTGGAGGCTCTTCTTTTGTGGAGACTCCGCGGGGTTAAAGCCTCTGTTGTTCTCCCCTAAATCCGGCCCTGGCTAGGCTGAAGTCTACTTAGCCTATATTTTATATAAATTCGCGTCTGAATACAATAGCGCTTTTTAGAAAGAAAACATATTATCTTTGCTATTTTTAACACGCTTATATTAGCTTCACCTGTATGTTTGCGTGCTTGCGTGCTTGCTTGCTTGCTTGTTTGTCAGTTTGTAACCGACTTCTTTGAACTTGATTTTGACCAACTTTGAACGGTCAGATTTAGTTTAAACTTTGTCGACTTATCAAGGACCGACGACAATACAATAATTCCATAAGTTTGTCCCATTATCCTGACCAGGATCTCCAGGACTAAAAAAAAAGCAAAAAACTTCAGATTGAACTGAAACTTTGCACACTTATCAAGGACCGATTACAATACAATAATTCCATAAGTTTGTCCCATTATCCTGACCAGGATCTCCAGGACTAAAAAAAAAGCAAAAAACTTCAGATTGAACTGAAACTTTGCACACTTATCAAGGACCGATTACAATACAATAATTCCATAAGTTTGTCCCATTATCCTGACCAGGATCTCCAGGACTAAAAAAAAAAAAAGCAAAAACTTCAGATTGAACTGAAACTTTGCACACTTATCAAGGACCGATTACAATACAATAATTCCATAAGTTTGTCCCATTATCCTGACCAGGATCTCCAGGACTAAAAATCAAAAATAAATTATAATTTAAAAAAACTAAAATACACGCTTTAATGAACTAAAAAGTAAAAAATAATTAATTTTACTGTAAAAAAGCGTGGGGTGCTTTGTATCATATTTTCATACTACCCCACGCTTTTTTACAATAAAATTAATTATTTTATACTTTTTAGTTCATTAAAGCGTGTTTTTTAGTTTTTTTAAATTATAATTTATTGTTAATTATTTTGTCAACTTTTACCCTACTTTCTGATAAACTATCAATAATTATTAATTGCTTTCTTTCTTTTTTCACAATTAATGATGCAATGGAAATGTGATTTACATTTAGCGGTCACGTGACCCATTAAAACTAAATAATAGAAGCAAATAAACAACAATAGTTTTATTGTTTTTTTACTGTTATCGGTTCTGGAAAATCCATGGAATAAATAATACGGGCTTACTGAACGTAATATGTTTAATCAACTATTCAATAAGCAAGAAATCAGAAATCAATATTTTAGTCCCAGAGCTGACCGTCGGATTTCCTATACACAGACACAGACGGCGTAACCATAAATTTGGGGCTCTGCCACATTTTTATGGTGGGCTCTCTGGCATATTGAACATTAATATGAGTTCCCCGACAAAAATGAACGTAATTTTAACCGTGAACGTTCTTCTCGACTGTACGGAACCTTTCACTGTGCGTGGTCCGACACGCACTTGGCCGCTTTTTTTCAAGTATCTACCGGCTTCTGTAGCTCAGGAGCCAGGAATTTTATAGATTGTAGATTATAGACGCTCGACAGCTTAGGTCATTAGCGAGGAACCTTATAGATATATATCTAGTCCAGGGGTCGGCAACCTGCGGCTCTTATGATATCAAGATGCGGCTCTTCAGCTCCATGCGCAAATATTAATAATTATATTATTTTATTTTTAAAACTCATAAAAAATATTATACTGCAAAAAAAACTTTAAACAGAATAAAAACACTCAACAGAGAACAGTGAGAATAGGTGGAGTAGAAAGTTTACGGACAGCTGACATTTTTTAAATGTGGCAACACTGTTCTGTTTGTTTAGTTATTGGTGCACTGTATCGTCAACGGTCGCAGTCAGAACTTTTTTTTATATACCTAATCCTAATCAAATACCATAATATTGAAATAAAAATGTTAGTGGCTCTTTAAAAACTGGGAAATTTTGTAAATTGTAACTTTTGGCTCTTCCGTCTCAAAAGGTTGCCGACCCCTGATCTAGTCAGCTTCAAAAAAAAAAATGATATTAAGAAACTGAAAAATAAACATATAAATAAAAATAAGCACATTTTTGTCTATTTTTTTATTAATAATCATTTAGATAAAACATATATTTAAATCAGTGTCGTAGCTAGGGCATCGGTTCCTAGGGCAAGATTCTGATTTCGCGCACCCTAAATATTCTTTGCTAGATTTGCAGCAGCGGTAAATTTAAATTAACACAATGTTAAATATTAAAATTCTTTACTCAAAAGTACGAAGCCCTAGCCACGGTGCTGATTTGAATAAACAAGCATAATATTAATATATTATTTGAAAGAAATTTTAAAATTGTTTGGCTTATGGACAAACGATTTTGAAACAACAATCCGGATATTTCTTGGTTAGGTCTCCCGGGCGCTCCGCCTTGCATGGTTCGGCAACCTGAGCTGCACCGCACCTGTGAAATACAATTAATATAATAGGATATACATATTGGAAGCTAATCAAGAGCAACCAATTTTTCATTTTGAACCGGCGCATACAATCCATTTTTAATCGCACGACTGTTTAGTTGTTTATCAAAAGGCTATGGAATCAGAAGGGACTGCGCACAGGGCCGCAGTAAGGGTAGGGCAGAGGGGGCGACGGCCCCGGGCGCATCAAGTTATGGGGCGCCAAAGGCGCGCCAGTATTTTATGTGCCAGGCTGATTATACTACTAGACAAAACATAAAATATACAATAAATAAAAATATTGCAAACTATAATTACTAAACATAGAAATTATGAAATATTTGGCGATAATTTCTATAGAAATATCTATAGCAAAAGACTTGAATTATGAACGTTTAATAAACCAATTTGCTCAATTGAAGGCCAGAAAAGTGAAGTTTTGATTTTTCGTAGACCGTAGTTAGGTAATTTTTTTTATAACGTTTATTTTGCAGTTATTAGTGAACATTTTTTATGTTTTTTAATTATTTATGTTGAAATCTCTTATAAAAATCTCGTATCATGCATTTTTTGTTTTTTTGAGGGAGGGGGCGCAAATTAAAATTTTGGCCCCAGGCGCTAGATTTCCTTACTGCGGCCCTGACTGCGCATACTATCGAAACTGTAGTCTTTTGACTTTTCTGTTGAACAACTATCGTCGGCAGCTTATGTCTACAGCTGTTGTGTATTGACGTTAGCATACGCTCGACTAAACAGTTGTTCGGCGACCCATTAGTTTAATATTAAATTATGGACAACTGATTGCTTGTATGCTTACCTCTAACAACTAAACAGTTTAGTCGAGTAGAAATCGCGACACGTACACAACTCGACTAAACTGTTTAGTCGTGGAAACAATTGTGTGTATGCGCCTGACCTAAGAATAATCTGTTCGTTTATGATATTCCCTTATTTCACTCTAACATAATATGCAAATAAAATTAAAAAAAATCGCAGGACAAAACACTATCCTGCGATTTTTCTTAATTTTATTATAATCACGATGGACACGATTTCTAATATAATATGCAAATCATTTTCCAAACATACTAGATCTCGTTATATTTTTATTTTATGCTTTTTGGTAAGACTTACGTATTTATGGTCATGCTTAAGTCATCATTGCATAAGTAAGCTTCACATTTATCCTTAGGTTGGTACGTTTCATTCGGCGAAACTGGATGAGTCATCATGTTCGGAACAAAGCATTTGCCAGGATGATCTGTGTATAATAAAGTAATCGGTTAATAATGCAACAAGTTCAATAAGTTTTTGGGCTTGATTCATTCGGTGAAACTGGATTAATCATCATTTTGGGAACAAAGCATTTGCCAGGATGATCTGTGTATAATAAAGTAATCGGTTAATAATGCAACAAGTTCAATAAGTTTTTGGGCTTGATTCATTCGGTGAAACTGGATGAATCATCATTTTGGGAACAAAGCATTTGCCAGGATGATCTGTGTATAATAAAGTAATCGGTTAATAATGCAACAAGTTCAATAAGTTTTTGGGCTTGATTCATTCGGTGAAACTGTATGAATCATAATTTTAGAATCAAAGCATTTGCCAGGATGATCTGTGAATAATAGTAAAGTAGGTAATCGGGTTAATGATGCAACATATGCGTTAAAAAAGTTTTTGTGCCTGAGAATAGCCGAGCGTGTAGAAATGCCGTTTCCATGGCTCCTCTAATAGAAGCTTCCATTTTCCAGGTTCTATTCCGAGAACCGGTAAAAGTATCACTAGATGAATTGGTACTGGGCTCAAATAGCCCTAGCTGTTGGTGGCCTTAAAAAAGCCTTTAAGTCCTAGGCCCCTATGGATTTTAAACAGCTGCATGTCTGTACCATACATCCTCAAACCCCACGCATCTTTAATGAAAAATTTTAATTAGAGAAAGTTTGGGCAGTATCGAAAAGCTGGCAATATCGGACACCAATAGCTTCTTTCTTATTTTATACTAGCTGAATCCGCGGCTTCCCTCGTTCTCGATTCTGCTGCTTGCTGATTTTTTTTAAATGTGTTTTATGCCATCTTTCCCAGTGAACTAGTGAACATCTTAATCTTACCTGGATGGGATGCATCGGGGTGTGTGGCTACTCCACCCTCAACAATGTCTTTTGCGAAAACAAAAAACAATAGAGTCACACACAAAACTAATTTCGACATTGTATTTTTTTAACACTTGAAACTTCACGAACGTTTGATAATCAAATAATAAATGAAGCCTTTTTCGATGTTCAGTTATTTATATACTAGCTTTGTTTATGCAGATTGTCTTTTTTTATGAACTCAGATATTTTATAATGTGTAAGGACAACCACCCAAGGAGATATACGTCCGTGGGATTACCATATATGCCGAATGTTTTTTTATCAAACTTTGAAGTAAGATATTTCACGATGTGTAAGGTGGCCATAGACTATGCGTCTATCCGAGATTCGTAAATTATAGACGCCCGACAACTGAGGTCATTAGCGTTCCGAGATTCGTGATGCGCTATGCGTGATTTTGAGGACAATTTGTGAATAGTGTATAGGGACCATGGGCATAGATAGATAGATAAATATTTATTTGATCACAGTCGACACTGACAATATGTATGTGACAATAGGAATCTAGGGACGAGTATAAAGTGCCACTTTACACGAGGGGGGAAGCCATTCAGAGGAGGGTGCATGCCTATGCCTCACGGACATGTCCATGTGCCCACATTCTATTGGCCGCGTTTTTGCGCATGCTTAATTGCGTTAGATGCAGTCGTCTGCGTGTTTGCGCATTCTGAATTGCTTGTACAGCGCTTGCGCAACTGAAGCGAACAATAGAATGTAGGGATGAGCATCGATGATCGATGTTTTCAAAACATCGATGTTTCCATGTCGATGCTCGATGTTTTTGACATCGATGGTAAGGGAACGATGTTTTTCGTACGTCGATGTTAACCAGCGATGTTTTCGACATCGATGTTTTATAAACGCGGAATTGCTAATTTTATTTTCAACACTTAAAGTTTTTAAGAACACTCTTAATTCTTTGTCTAAATAAATCTAGAGTAGCCTGTACACCGGCGCGCAAGACCAGTCGGTTAGGAGTGTTCTATAATCTATACTCTATAGGATGTGTACTTTTAAAATAAAATTAGTAGAGTGTTTCATTGTATTTAGTATATTCCTACAATTACCTTTTTAAAATGATTTTTTCCTAAAACATCGATGTTTTGCACCGAAATACATCGATGTTTAGAGACCGATGTTTTCCACACATCGATGTTATGGTTCGATGTTAACATCGATGTTTTCTCATCGATGCTCGTCCCTAATAGAATGTGAGCAAACTTGTTTCCTCGCCGCTCTCCCTTAACAGCAACCATCCCACTCGCTATGTACTGCGTCCCTATATATTTCTATGTTCGTGGTAGGGACTGGTTCGTTGAAAATCGATTCGTAAACACGTGGTTCGCGTATTCGCAGTGATTCGGTCTTGGAGACGGTTATTTGGCGAATATCAAAGACAGCGCATTAACACGAATCGCTGATTCAATAATCAGAGTTCATTTTCCCTCCTACTTCTCCTACTAAAAAGTAGGAAAACTCTTACTTTTGGATAAAATCTCCTACTTCTCCTACTTTTTGGACATTTTCAGTGATTTCCATGCTTTTTTACATAAAATGTTTTGCAAGTTTGCAAGATCATCTATCTTCTTCCTAAAAAAGGCCATACCTCATCCAGGGTATTAGCTGATTTGTGTTATTTTAATTTATTAAATCTACTGAGTAGTTATGTAATAATCTATTTAAACAAGGTGCTGCAGTATTTGTTCTATTAACTTGCTTTTATGGTTTAATTTACCTTTTACAAGTATCCCACTTCTGTTATTTTTATTCGTATAAAGCATTACTTAAAAACTAGAAGCACATCTCAGCTAACACCTTAACGGGCCAATCGGTTGGGGACATTATATAAAACAATATAAAATGTGTTTAAGTTATTTTTATCCTAATTTATAGCTTACGAAAACCTCCTAATTTTCTCCTACTTTTTAGCCAAAAACCTCCTACTTCTCCTACAATTTAGACCAAGAAACTCAGTAGGAACCCTGAATAATATAAAATAAATTAATTAAGAATAAAAAAAGAGTCTTGCATTATTAGATATGCATATGAAAAATTCATAATTTACCTGTCTAATTTCTATCTGCCACCTAAACGCAAGGGAGAAAGGCTGTCAGACTTACAGATTTTCAAATGGGGAACACTTCAACAGGTATATTTAATATTATTTTGTCTTACGTAGACATTTGAGAAAAACTGTCGCCAGCTCTCCGTCAACAGTGCCGAATTAAGATCGTTGAAGACCTGGGGCCACTGATAGGTGAAGGCCCTAGTGCCACAGCGCCGGTGGCTCTTGTCTTAACCCGGCCCTGTTTCTACAGTAGATTTTAAAAATTTTATTTGAAAAACTCATTAATCTCGATCAAAACGCCTTATATTTTGTGCATTGCTATATATACAAAAGTCTTTATAATCAGCTTATGACACGGTTGGAAGGTTAGATTTCCAATGTTAATTTTTAAGAACAACAAACAACAAAACTAAATTTACTATAAAAAATACAATATTATGATAGATTATACTTTTTTTCTTTTATCATCTTTAGTTTGCATAACATAATTTGCTATAGTGTTATTTATTATTTTGATAAATCACTAGATGTCTGTCGATGACGGAGCAAAGTCTAGTTGGAATCAACATAAAAAATATAGATAATTATATTTTGCCATTCCAATTTCACAGGTCCTCCGGGCTCCGAATGCGCTAGTTCCGTACCGTTAACAATAAAAATTAAGTTTGTCACGTACTAATTGTTTTGTGTAAACTGTGTCTATGTTAAAAAGCATAGTGAACGCTCGAATTCATCACGGTCGGGCGTCGGCAAATGGTATGATTCCAATATAAATACTATAGTTTATAATCATCGCGTAGGATGGCGCCACTTTGAAAAAACGTGACTTTAAAAAAGGTTTATCTTTTTATTGCATTGGGTAATGAGTTAAAAGCTTGAATGTTTTACAGGATCATAGACCTTAGTATTTTATATTAATTTCAACTTGGTAACTCTAGCCATTCCTGAGAAAAAGCGTCTTGACCCTTGACTGACTGACAGACGGACAACAAAGTGGTCCTCTAAGGGTTCCGTTTTTTCATTCTGAGGTGCGGAATTCTAAAAAAGATGTATTTGGAAAATTAAAGTCTACTTGTCTGTCAGCTTGATTTCGGTGATTTAGTTCAGTTCGGAAATAAGGCAGTGACTAAAGGTACGAGCAGTACGCAGCTGGGATTCTAGATGGTAGCATGTATGGTAGATGGTGGCTGAAATTATAAGCGCTTATAGGTTTGCACAACGTAGCTTTGATACTCTAGCATTGATACAAGCTTAAGTCACGTTTGAAATGTCAGATAACGAAGACGAATATTTGTGTTCTTCTGCTACAAAGTGGTATATTTTAAATACAAATTTGGGTAGGAGCTATCATGTCCATCCTATTAATAGAAAACGATCTAAACATGGCGAATTTCATCATTTATACCAAGAATTAAAATTTTACCCAAACCGTTTTTTTGAATATTTACTAATGGAACCTAACACTTTTAAATACGTCTTAGAAAAAACTCAAAACAAATAAAATAAACACTGGCAAAATTTCACTTATTAAACTAGTCACATCCATTGCGAAACTTGTAACGACCATTTGACAGTTGTCACACGTTGATTGTAGTAGTCAGCGCGCTGAAAGAATGGTGAGATACATTCTTGTATCTAGCAGCTCTTGTAACAGCGCTTATACCTGCTACACTCACTGCTTCGTTGTGTACGCTCGCATATATAACAATGCATTAATTTAAGCAGGCCCTGCTATGATCTACGCTACCATCTAGAATCCCAGCTGCGTACTGCACGCACCTTAATACACTTATACAGACTTCACAATGCAGTATAAACGGCACAGTTTTTATAATAATTATTAGTTTTTATGCTTTACGTTTTATTGCTTTTTCACTCCATTTGAACGCCCAACGCTGCTGATATGAATCGGATATCTTTTTCTATGCGTTGTATACGTTGCCAAAAATTTCGGGGAGGGTGGGGGGTTGAATCCCCTACCCCCCCTGAATCCGCCACTGGTTTTAGCGTAGGAGCCTAGGACTGCTAAAACCAAGTTCAAACACTCCAAGAATTTGACCAGCAAAAATGCAGTTGTGTCCGAAGAGTTCTATTGCTTTAGATTTTAGAAGTTCAGAACTTGCCAACAAACACATCAACGGCTTGTCGCTATATTCTTTATCAATTTATTTATCTATCTCTGCCATGTCGCTTTTTCATTTTATCGCATCACGAACTAGACTTCACGCGGCGAAAGATGAAGCCACCGCGTCATAGTAACGTGAATGCATTGCGCCCGCCTTCTAGCTTGCTATTGGCTGTTTATTGTCATGTATAGCAGTTTGCCAAAATTGTACCTAACGTCATAAAATCCAATGTGCAGTTTTGTGTACACGGCACTGTCTGCGGGCAAGCAGGCGTTCACTAGCATATTATTGATGACGTGCCTGGCTTCATCTCTCACCGCGGGCACTCTACCATCGCTAAAGAATTTCCATTTGAAAAATATTAATGACTTATAGAAACTTAAAAACAAACATATAAATAAAAAACATCATAATTTGTCTATTTCTTTATTGACTGTATCATAGATAAAAACATATATTAATGAAATAAATAAGTATATTATTATTTGAAAGAAATTTAATCGAGGTCGCTTGGATTAGGGACACATGATTATAAAACAACAATCCGGAAATTTCTTGGTAAGGTCTCCAGGGGTCACCGCCTTGCAGGGTTCAGCAATCTCAACTGTGCCGCACCTGTGAAATAAAGGTTAGGTTATTGTAGATTATAGATGCTCGACAACGAAGGTCATTAGCAACTAATTGGGAAATAAAAATGACGTAATATATTTGTAATTTGCTACCGAGCGATCTAGCTTAGCGGTACAGCACTAGACTCGCATTTGGAAGGTACTGGATTCGAAACCTGACGGGGCAGATGTGGCTAGGACTTTTTCCTACTGCCTCACACCATCTTGTTTGAGGTTTTCCATGGTTTCCCCTAATAATTCCAGATGACTATCGAGATAGTTCTTTATTCAAGACCATGGCCGATTACTTGTAAAACTCCTTTGCTCCCAAAGTTGCCTACCTTATCCTAATTTCCTATTATTCCTCCATTTGCACATTGCTATTAATAAAAAAAGTTGAAGTAAAGTGTAAAAAATAACGTGAAGTGAAAAAATTGAAAATAGTAATGGTGCGAATGCCGTCTGTTATGATATAATGCCGAGAAACGGACGCTAAACGCATAGTTTTTATTATTGTTATTGTGAAAGAAAAAATCTTTAAAGAATTTTGCATCCACAAGCACCCTAAACTTCGGGTTCGTTACCGTCACACAAAGGATACTTGAGGAGCAAGGTAAAACTATAACCGCGTCTCAAATCATGAAAAGAGCGATTACAGTGAATTTGGGTCGTGCGCACTTAGTTATTATTATTATTATTTCTAACTTGCTTTTCACTTCATAGTGAAGTGACATAATTGTATGGGAAATTTGTTGCCTGTTGGTCTTGATTATTTTGCAGTGGCGGCTCGTGGTATTTGAAAGTGGTGAGGCACAGTTGAAAAAAAATTTTTTTTAGTAAGGTTAGATAAGTAATAAAAGTAATTTAATATTTTAGAAAAATCACTGCCCACTGTTGGAAAAAAAAGCAAAACAAAAATCAGTACGAAAAACCACAAAAGTATTTACCGAAAACTATAATAACACACATTAAATGTCGCATTAAATTTACGTAGAGGCTTGCCTCAAAAGAATGTTTTTATGCGCTACTTAAAGCTTGATTCGACTGGACTAATACGGTATCATAAACACCACATTACTAATACGCTAGACAAGGAAGCGCGAGGCGAGCCTCTAACCATACACGACGGTATGCAGAAATGAGATGGATGATATAAGAACAAAAACAGGCAACCGCCAATGAAAGACAAGGAAGCGCGAGGCCGGCCTCTCTACCATATACTACCGCATGCAGAAATGGGATGGATGATATTTCTAGCGAAGCGCCTTAAGATTGACGGCAGGCCCATATTTGACTGGTTTCTATGAAGCCAAATATTAATTCTAATGGATATATTTATGCAAATAGTAAAATAATATAAATTTGTAATTTATTTAATTTGCAAAATTATTGGTGAGGCACTGCCTCATCTGCCTCATAGAAGAAGCCGCCACTGTTATTTTGTTGCCAAAATAAAAATTACCCGAGAAAAGCCGAGCCGTAAAGCTAATTTTTTATATTCAGGGGAAATTTAGCTTGAAAAACGATCTTTTTGTGTGCAGATCAATCATTTTTATTTTTCTGTATGTATAATTTTTCTACATAATAAAAAGTTTGACGATGACATTAGACTGTTCCTAAATATATAAAAAATTGTAATTATAGGATTACAACCTAAGGTCATCGGCAACTTAGATTTTCTTACAGTGCGTTCTGCAACTCAGCATGAATCTAGTTTTGCCAAAACTAGGCCACTATTCTTAAACGATAAGATCACAGAAGATGACGCTGGTATTTAGCATCAACCTAACCTAGATTTTCTTAATCACTCATGACTTAGTTTTTATATATAAATAGAATTAGAATGAACTTTGCAGACCTAAAAGATAACTCGGCAAAACAGAAACAATTAATTATTGACGGTTGAATGGCCCGAGGCAAATCCTTGACCCCTAACTAGCGTTACCAGGCGTCCCAATTTTTAACATTGGAAATGTTTATGTTCGTATATGGGGGCAGAGTTACGAGTTTTCGTTCAAGGCCAAAAGACAACGGTGTCGCGATCAAGTGAGGAGCAATCATGCAAAACTGAACAAGTGCAATTTTTTCGAAATGTGTTTTATATCATGTCTAGTTAATTGAGAGGTATTTGCGACGATCTGCGGTGTTATTTTTGAGCAAATGTTAATAAACACTGTAGAAAAATCCATTTAAAAGTTAAGTAATCAAGCAAAAGTGAACGCGTATATAACAGAAGAATAATAGGGTTATTCCTGACAAAACTAAACAGTGCATTGATAAATATTGTGTGTATAATAAACAGTTAATTATGTTTCATATAAATTGTTATCATTTCCAATGTCCTCGATGGTTGCAAGGATTGCGAAATCTGTGAATTTTTTAGCTAATATCACGATTTTTCAAAAACATTTACGCTGGGTTTCTGGTACAACGTTCAGCTTTAAATCTGGATTTAGGAACGTCATTTGTTTTCAATTACGCCACTCTGGCCAAAACTTGTAAAACCTTGGTTCTCGGAAGAAACTTCGCTTCCTATTGTGAAGCTTTCGACTTCACTTTATTACAAGTCTTGCCTAATCAGGCCCGGACTTAAAGACCCAGAGCCCCTAGCTACTTGACAGTTGGGCCCCCAAACCCCAAAAAAAAGGAAAAAAATGAATTGGATGGAAATTTAGCAAAAAAAGGTCGCCAATTGGGTTATCTTACAACATTTTTGGACTTTTTTTTCTTTAATTTCCATCTCCGCCCTGGCCGGGGCCTCCTCGGCGGCTGGGCCCCTAGGCCGGTGCCTTGTTGGCCTAGGCAGAAATCCGGGCCTGTGCCTAATCAAGGAAAATGTTTCTAATCACACTTTTCGACGTTGGATGACGACTCTAAAATAAATATCCTTCTTGGTAAGACTTACATTTCTATGGCCATGCTCAGGTTTTTCTCACACGTGAACTTTGCACATTTATCCTTAGGTTGGTATATTTCATTCGGTGAAATTGGATGAGTCATCATCGTTGGGTCAAAGCACTTGCCAGGATGATCTGTATAAGATAATAAAATAATCGGTTAATGAGAATAGCCGAGCGTGTTTATATATGGAATGCGTTCCACTTGGCGCCCGCAACGTCCGCGCCCACGACCGCACATTTAGCCGTTCCACTAGCTTACAAACGTTGCGGACGAAAACGGTAGTGGAACGACTTGTGGGCGACAACAAACATGGCTACCATTATTCCGTCAAAAAACAGAATATTTTGCATCAAAGTAATATTTTTTTCAGAAAACCTAAATCAATCACAAGTTATGATGGTTACATGTTTTGCATCCTCCACATACATGTAGAGCTCAAATGAGTTCATCCATTTCACTGTTATAAAATATAATATATTATTATTCTGCTGTCATCTCGGTGACATTAAAATGCGCGGGAAAATAGTTAACGACCGCGTCGACCCACACACAAACGCGAGCTCGATGCGAGTGCTATCCGTGACGTCATGCATGACGTTTCTATCGCGACCAAAGCAACCGCGGTCGCCATGTAGAACGACATCTGGTCGTTTCGCTGTCGCCAACTGGAACACATTTATATTAATTATAATATAAGCTTCCAGTTTCCAGGTTCTAAAGAACTAAACTGGTGAAAGTATCATGCATTGGATTTTCGATTTATTATTAAAAATAATAACAAATTGAAAATATGAATGGTAGCACCGTAGCTGGACTCAAAATAATAACCCTAGCTGCTGGTAGCTTTAGAAAAAGTCCTAAGCGCCTTTGGACGAAATCGTAATGAAATGTTTGCCATACCCACTATAAAATAGCTATTTTACATGCGTGTATGTATGCATGGAATGGGTCAGTTTCAGTTAACAGGCAGGTGTGTTGAAAGTGTTTTCAAAATACACTAGTGTGGAAAATAAACAGTTTTCATAGTGATTTTATGTTTATTCGCTTTGATCCAACTCACAGCCTGCTATAAATCTGAAGTTGGCGACGCAAATGAACTGCCAAAATTTTTTGAAAATACTAAAATAAAGTGAAAAGTAGCTATTTTACAGTGGGTATGGCAAAAAATACCATATATATCTCATGCGTAATGATATTATGACTCGTGTGACTGTTAAAACTCGCTAGCGCTCGTTTTAACATACTGTAATTACTCATCAGTAATATACCTCATTAAGGCACTAGAAATACAATCTACTACAATGAAACTACCCCCACTACTAGTTGTACCCGCGGATTTGCTAGCCCTAGATTCTGTTGTTTCTTATGCCATCTTTCCCAGTGAACATCTTAATCTTACCTGGAAAAATTGTGTTTTAAAGACCACCAACACAGGGCCGCAGTAAGGGTAGGGCGGAGGGGGCGACGGCCCCGGGCGCATTAAGCAAGGGGCGCCGAAGACGCTGTATTTTTTGACATGAAAAACGACAATGATTATTGCCAGGCTAATTACAATTCGACAAATATAAAATATACAATAAATAATAATACTTTTGCAAATAGGACTAAAGAAAGAAATATAACACTTATTATTAATTTGTATTTCACATTACGTATTTAATATTACAAAAGTAGCAAGCGCAAAGCAAATGCTTGAATCATTAAATGAAAATATTAATAAAATGTCACATTTAGAGTACTACAAACAATTCATTATTTGGGTTTAGTGGAAAGCTATTCAAACATGGGAATAGCATATAGAATTTTTTAATTCATGTGAGAGAGTTCAGTAAATCGAAGCTCATAAAAAATTATTTACGATCTTCAATGAGTCAGAAACGGCTAACGAATTTGGCGATAATTTCTATAGAAATATATTATATAACTAAAAGTGCGAGTTGTTGGAGTCGATTCAGCGCTATTTTTTCTATAAATTGACTTAATATCAAACGAATCAGGTCGAATTTATTTTTCAAAAATTTCGCAAATTTGTACAAAAAGGGGGGTCTTCTTACTTTTGGCATTTTTAAGAAAACTCAAAAATCTCTTAGATGCTGTTTATATATCTTTGAAACTAAAAGTGCGAGTTGTTGGAGTCGATTCAGCGCTATTTTTTCTATAAATTGACTTAATATCAAACGAATCGAGTCGAATTTATTTTTCAAAAATTTCGTAAATTTGTACAAAGAGGGGGGCCTTCTTACTTTTGGCATTTTTAAGAAAACTCAAAAATCTCTTAGATGCTGTTTATATATCTTTGAAACTAAAAGTGCGAGTTGTTGGAGTCGATTCAGCGCTATTTTTTCTATAAATTGACTTAATATCAAACGAATCGAGTCGAATTTATTTTTCAAAAATTTCGCAAATTTGTACAAAGAGGGGGGTCTTCTTACTTTTGGCATTTTTAAGAAAACTCAAAAATCTCTCAGACGCTGTTTATATATCTTTGAAACTAAAAGTGCGAGTTGTTGGAGTCGATTAGTGAACATTTTTTATGTTTTTCAGTTGGTTGTGTTGGAATATCTTATAAAAATCTTGTATCATGCATTTTTTGATTTTTATTGGGGGGGGGGGCGCAAATTGAAATGTTGGCCCCAGGCGCAAGATTTCCTTGCTGCGGCCCTGCACCAACAGCTAAGGTTATTTGGGCCTAGCACCAATTCATATATTTAATTCATTATTTTTTTTTAATAATAAATTGAAAATCCAATTGACACTTTTACCAGCTCTCGGGCTAGAACCCGGGAACTGGGAATCTTACCTGGATGAGACGCATCGGGGTGTGTGGCTACTGCACCCTCGACAATGTCTTTTGCCAAAACAAAAAACAATAGAGTCACACACAAAACTAGTTTCGACATTCTATTTTTTTAACACGTCACGAACGTTTGATACTCAAATAACAAATGAAGCCTTCTTCGATGTTCAGTTATTTATATACTCAACTGGCTTAATAAATTGGTGAATGTCGATTGTTTTTAATTTTTATCAGACTATGAAGTAAGATATTTCACAATGTCTAAGGACTTACCCAAGAAGAGTTAGGTACATCATTTGTTGTATAGTCTTCAATTCCAAATATTTCTTGACATTCTTTTTTACTTCCCACCTCTACTATGGTAGGGAAGTAATGGATTTAGTCCGAAAAAAATATTTCGAGATTTTAACCGATCTTCACGTTTTGAGACCCTAGCAATCGTTTAAGACCATTTTCTGACTGATGTCTGTCTATTATGTGTGTGTATGTGGTCAATTTTTCGCCTTCGATATCGTAAAAACGGAACAACATACGGCCATGCCGATTGTTCTATTGTGTTTATCAGCCTTTAACTTAGATCTGATTAGATTTTGAGTCAAATCGGTTCAGTGGATCCTGAGATATTAAAAAAAACGTTCTCATTGCCACGTATTAACATAGGTAAAAAAAATATAAATGAGTTCTAGATGTTATAATATGAACAAAATGTAAATATTTTTTTTCTCTAAAATGTAGTTTTCGAGAAAAAAATATTTTACTAAAAAAAAATAAAAATTGTACGTAAATCAAGGTAACCATGATTTTTGCTATATTAAGCTAGCCATCAGTAGATCACTAAACAAAAAAGAGGGCCATGCTTTTTTTTCAAAGAATAAAAAAAGAGTGTTTATTTTTTGCAAATATTTACTAGGTGGGAAGTATAGGACTGGTCATCAGTCGAATTTTTTTATGTGCAGAAAAAAGACTTTAGATCTAGCATTATATTTTTAATTAAGATTTGGGGTAAACATCACTTTTTTACGCAATGAGCCTGAAAACAACTATTTTTTTGCTATTAGAAAGAGCTTCGTGTGTGTTTTAAAGACCACCAACAGCTAAGGTTATTTGGGCCTAGCACCAATTCATATTTTCAATCCATTATTTTTTTTTAATAATAAATTGAAAATCCAATTGACACTTTTACCAGGAACTGGGGACTTGTAATAGAGGAACCATAGCAACGCCATATAAACAACACCATTGCTACACTCTCGACCATTCTCAAGCCCTTGGTCGAGTACCATCACACTGGTATGCAGTAGTACAATATAGTTATGAACATAACGTCACTGATTTTCGATGAGTACTGATCTGATGACGTGACGATCGACATGCGTAATCGAACGAAAAAAGAGGCTAATAAAGTTTCACTTAAAAATAAATGTGGAACAGCAAATTCAAGGTTCGTCTATAGTTTTTGAACAGCTGTAAAATCTTATATTTTGTGAATTGCTATAAGTCTTTATCATCTCATGACACGATTGGGAGGTTAATTCCAAAAATAATAATTGATAACTCACTTTTTAAAAACAAAATTTTTATTATAAAAAAATACAATATGATATATTACACAATGTATAACAATACTCTCGTTAGTCCACCTCCACAAATAGCCATACTGTAGTATTTTGCATTTAAATGCCTTTTAGTAAAAAACATTTTGTATTTTATTTGAAATACCTTTCGAGATATATTTTGCATTTTTAATATTCATTTCAAAATGCAAAATACTTTGTGATTAAGTTTAGCCAACATCACCAGTCAAACAAAATGAAATGAACGAATGACGCTTGTATTGCCGAATTATTTTAAGTGAGTATTATTATTATTATTAATAATATAACAGAATTTATTGATACGCGTACTGATAAATATGACCAAAATGTCATGCACAAGGTGCCATGTTATTAGACGTTTTTGTTCGGCTCGGCATTGTGTCTCTATTTCTCATGATAAATACCTAAAATAAATAAAAATATCTGAAATTTGGTAAAAAGGTATTTTATTTTGAAAAAGTATTTTGAAAATACCTATTTTGCATTTAGCATTTGAAATACAAAACGCAAAACTATTTGGTATTTTGCATTTGAAATAGTAAATCTGAAAAGTATTTTGCATTTTGTATTTAAATGCTTTTTTAAAACCATTTTGTACATCTCTGGTGGCGGATTAGTGGAACTGGCGGATTACAGTGTTTAAATGATAAAATAGGTAAATTGCCGAAACATTAAAAACGTATTGCCGGAACCTCAAAACAAAGATAGCTATAGAAGGAGCATATCACAGCTCGTAGGTGTGTACACCTGAAGCCAGTCAAGATGTGCGGTGAACAATAAGTCACATTGAGGTCACATAATTTCTCCATTTTAAACACTTTAATTTTTCATAAGCGCTTCGGAACTTTCATTGTTAACATCCAGGCACACAACTGATAACACAACACCATTTTTTTCAATAAAACACAAATGTATCAAATAAAGAGTACTAAATAACACTATGGAATACAAACAACGAATGATCATAATGTACTTGACAGGTCGTACTTTAGTGTATAGTTGTGACTTCACCAGCGACGTGATGAGCTAAAATTGTTAAATTGTGTTTTAAAGACCACCAACAGCTAAGGTTATTTGGGACTAGCACCAATTCACATTTTCATTTCATTATTTTTTTTTTAATAATAAATTCAAAATCCAATTGACACTTTTACCAGCTCTCGGGCTAGAACCCGGGAACTAGGGACTTGTAATAGAGGAACCATAGCAATGCCATGTAAACAACAGCTCTGCTACAGCTCGACCATTTTCAAGCCCGACATTATGAGCTGTTTCTATAGCTATTTCTGTTCTGAGACCAGAACTTTTGAAATGCATCTTGCCAAAACTATACATGAATATACTTTTCGGCAAAATAGTCGTCAGTTTTGCCGGCGCCTTGTTTTAACATTGGAAATGTTTATGTTCGTATATGGGGGCAGAGTTACGAGTTTTCGTTCAAGGAAAAGACAACGGTGTCGCGATCAAGTGAGGAGCAATCATGCAAAATTGAACAAGTGCAATTTTTTCGAAATGTGTTTTATATCATGTCTAGTTAATTGAGAGGTATTTGCGACGATCTGCGGTGTTATTTTTGAGCAAATGTTAATAAATACTGTAGAAAAATCCATTTAAAAGTTAAGTAATCAAGCAAAAGTGAACGCGTATATAACAGAAGAATAATAGGGTTATTCCTGACAAAACTAAACAGTGCATTGATAAATATTGTGTGTATAATAAACAGTTAATTATGTTTCATATATGCTGTTATCATTTCCAATGCTCTCGATGGTTGCAAGGATTGCGAAATCTGTGAATTTTTAAATCGCCGGCAACATCAACATTGCTAGTCACTAAGATCGACTCCCGTTAGAAGACTTATAATTCGTTCATTGCAACGGTCATCTCCTGGTCGGTGATGGTACACCATGTCTACCGCATTCAAACCGTTCTGATTGGTTTTGTTCGTATCAGCACCTGCCGCAATTAGTTCCGCTATCAGCGATTCATTTTTTGCACAGACAGCTTCATGCAAACAGGTATTGCCGCTGGAGTCGGCGCAATTAATATCGACATCTTGTACCTGAAAAGTACATGTCTGTCAGTTCGTCTTTTCACACTGAAAACTAGTGTTGCCGTCTAGATCTAGACTCTTGTCTTGTGTTGTCTAGATTTTCAAGACAAGACTTGCAAAAATCTTGTCTAGAAAAATTGGTTGAAGCTTTCGCGGCCAGTTGATGAGCTGGTGTTGTCCTGATTCGGATCTATAGGCCGTCGTTGGTTGGAATTGCTTCCTAACGTTTCGCTAGCACGAGTGGCGAGCTACTTCAAAGGTCCTTCCATCTCCGATGCTGGATGCAGAATCCAGCATCGGAGATGGAGGGACCTCTGAAGAAGCTCGCCAAGCTCGCCAAGACAAGAAAACTCGGGTCGCAGTGCCAAACCCTGCCGACAATATAGTGTATTTGCTAATACAGGCATTGTGGCATTATTATGTGAACTTAAGTTTGTTTTTTGACAAAATAAAAAATTTAACCCCTTAATACATCCCTTAAAATAATTAAATTTTTCTAAATTTCAATATTAGACATGGATTTTATCAGTACACCCAATTAAATACACCCTTTCATAAGTAAATCCGTATCAACAAACTAGTGTTTTCATAAAATTTGAAAGTCCGGTCCTGTCGGGCCGATTTTATTAAAATTTTAGCAGCACATTTTAATCTTTACTAAAGAGTTAAATTTCAATTTTGAAACGATTCTGACAAATTTTTCGATATTTTTGGGCCCAAAAACTTTTTGGAACCCCTAAATACAACCCTGAAAATGGTCCGATCGGGCCCATTTTAAATAGGCTTCTTGCGGTGATGGGTTCCAATGTGTGTACCAAATTTCGTTTCAATCGATTAAGTCTGTCGAGAGTTATCGTGTACACACATATACAGGGTGAGTTCGACCACCCGTATCAGTCGTTTTTTTCGAAAACGGTTAGTCGTAGAGAGTTGTGTCAAAAATTTGTATTATAAAAGCCCTAATAAAGAATCGAATGGTGATAATTTTTTTTCCCGGGAAGGTCGGCTTCCCTATTAGTTTGCTCCAGAATGTCCAGAACTCCGGAATTATAAATGTAACGATAGGTCGAAAGTGGTATTGTTGAAAAGATCTTAAAAAAATAAGCAAGTTTTGTAGGAAATTTTTTTTTATTACTGCCACCCCTGTAAATTTCTATAAGTATAAATATAAATTATTATATGTTCAAAACTCCGGAATTTTAGAAAGCACGATAGGTTGAAAGTGGTGCTGTTGAAAAGCTCTTTAAAAAATAGGCAAGTTTTGTAGGAAAAATTATTTAATTACTGCCACCCCTGTAAAGTAACAATCGTTTGAAATTATTAAATCAAATTTTCATAATAACGATCGAAGTCGGCATTAAAAATCTAGCAACCTTAGACATTGTCACAAGTGTTCAAACTGTCTTCCATTTACTCTTTAATACATACTACTGAGCTCTTCTGGTTATGCTGTGAGTGTACTTCTTCAGTATTTAATGATCGATAGATAGGTAACTAGATTTTAAATGCGGACTTTTAAAAAATTCGTTATTATGATTTATGACATTTTAATTTAGTAATTTCAAACAAATATTACTTAACAGGAGTGGCAGTAATAAAAAAAATTTTCCTACAAAACTTGCTTATTTTTTAAAGATCTTTTCAACAATACCACTTTCGACCTATCGTTACATTTATAATTCCGGAGTTCTGGACATTCTGGAGCAAACTAATAGGGAAGCCGACCTTCCCGGGAAAAAAAATTATCACCATTCGATTCTTTATTAGGGCTTTTATAATACAAATTTTTGACACAACTCTCTACGACTAACCGTTTTCGAAAAAAACGACTGATACGGGTGGTCGAACTCACCCTGTATATATAAATATATATATAAATATATAAATACATACATATATATATAAACATTTTTAAAAATGGTACCAAAGTGTTCAGGAGGCTATGAAACGTCGAGAAATTTTGGTCCGACCCCTAGGTCCCACCATCCGACCGACGCCAATAGTGTATGTGCCATATGGCAAATACACTAACAAGACTTGCTTTATCTAGATCAAGACTCTTGCCAAAACTCTAGACAATTTTCAAGAGTCTAGATAAACTAAGTAGTAGTAGGTAAAGTAAACCACTCGGTTAATCTAGACTCTTGAAAATAATCTAGAGTCTTGATATTAGACAAGAGAAGAGTTTTTTAATCTAAACTTAGACTTAGTGAAGTCTTGATATTTCAAGACAAGACAAGACTTTGAAAGTCTTGTCTTGTCTAGACGGCAACACTACTGAAAGCAGCTTCGGCGACATATCTCATGGAAAGCTCGAGCCGCAACTCCTTGGTAGCCCTTGGCCACCCTAACTGCAGGGCTAAATGGGCTATAGCCCCGCGGCGCCAGCCTTTTGGGGCGGCTTGCTTCCACTCAAATCGTCAAAGGTTTAACCTAGTGTCCCCGTGGAAAGGTTTTTTAAGTTTTTAGAAAATATTGGCCATAATAGCGCAGAAATTGAAGATTGCAATAATTTTAAAACTAGTGATATTAATTTGCAAGTTTAAAAGACAATTTTATGATAATGCCTCCAACATGTCGGGTATATAGGTACAGCGAACTCCAAGGCTCCCGCTTCACATCCCGTGTGTTTTCTTAAAAAGAGGAGCGCATTATTGGTAGTAGACCACGGGCGCCAAATATCTTAGGACGGTCCTGCCTAAAGTTTCAATTTCCGGCAGAATAAATACAATAATACACGCTAAGAAATAATTCGCTCTGGTAGTTAAACTATTTAGTACAAATAGGGACACTTAAGGAAATTTACTAAAGAAGTGAACATTTTTCAACTACAAAATTTCATCAAAACAGTGAATGACGATCACTGTATTAAATAAATTTACTTCATTATTATAACAAATAAGTCGTTCACTGCTCTAGTAAAAATAAAATTTGTCATAAGTTAAAACCTTATAACAACTGGCATAAAATGAAAATACTGACCGAGTCAAAATGTTTAACTAACTCTGTAGAAATAGAAACACTGAACTAGTGATACTTTCCTACTGGAATAAAAATACATTATTAACTAACACAGTGAATTTTAATCACTGGATTTAGTATTTATTTTAACTGTTCCATTTAATATAACTTACTGTAGCGGATCAGCCTATACTAAAAACTTCTACTGGTGATTCTACAAGTCATTTTTTAGAAATAATTTTATATGAAACATGTATCTAATATCAATTTTTTGTATTTTCAAAAATGTTATGATTAATTATTAATCATGACATTTTTGAAAATACAAAAAATTGATATTACATGTTTCATATAAAATTATTTCTATAAAATGACTGGTAGAATCATCAGAAGTTTTTAATAGGCTAATCCGCTACAGTAAATTATATTAAAAGCCGATGTGCTTTCTTTCTGTACAATTATTGTACAGAAAGAAAGCAAATCGGCTTCTTTACAGTTCTGTAATGCAAGACTGCAGCTGATAAATATAATTCCACATAAAATTTTAATAAAACAACTTTTCCAATTATTTATAGAAATTTTTAATACTAGTTATCAATCATAATAATATAATATAATTTTCAATAAAAACTGAAAATAACAGCAGACAATTGGCAGGGGTTGTAACGTGAGGCTTAACTTTTGCAATGTTTCTTGGCTTGCGGCGATCCTTTTATTCAATAAACTGCTATCCTAAAAAATAAACAAGAAATAGTAAAATCTTCTTGCCTCTTGGAAAATAAGACATATTATGTATAATGGCTAATAATTTAATTTACCGTTAAATGAAGCAGAAAACTCTCCTGTACTTCTAATTTGGACCGTCACCAGTTTTTTTTAATTGATTTTTGTTATACATAGGTTTCGCACGTACTAGTTCCTATAAAAATCCAACGACATTGACAGCATCTACAAAAATAAAATTACATTGGATTTGAAAAAGGAATTATAATTAAGAATTAAATGAAACAATTTTTTTGTCGAAAATGTTTTTTCCAGCTTGCACAATTATAATCAAGTAATGAATTATGCTCATCGTTTGCTTCTAAATTTTTATTTAGCTTTTTTTTATAACTTGTACCATTTTTTTATCATATTGCTGTAAAAACAGGCCATTCCGAAAATAATGTTAACTCTTTCCCTGGGTATAAGTAATTAAAACCCTTGAGTAACTGAAAAATATAAATTATCGTTGTCTGTCGTTACCTGTTTCCATTTTTTTATTATAAATATATAGTCTACAACTGATACGTAAGAAAAAAACATTTTCGATATTATTTTATTATAGTACCCCTATTACAAGTTGTAAACATAATATAATGCGTACTTACCAAAACAAAACACCTTTATTTATCTCACAGAATATTAATCTTTTAATATTATTAATTTCAATACCCGCTCTATCAGTTTAACACTAACATCGGATTAATAATGTCGGCAGTTGAATGGCGTCTGTAAAATTTATAATTTATATTGCGCAATGTCATGTAAACTAATAAATGATTCCATCGAGAAGCAATTTTTCTCAGTTTCTCTTAAAGCGATTTATATGACACTATCCTTTTCTTCAATCATTTAATAAAAATAATCGGGTAAATACAGTTTTACTAGAATAATCAACACTATTCACTAAACCGACGGATCTCCAGTGAATAAATTTAACAAAAGTAATACAATTAGAACGTTTTAGCTGGGTTGTTAAACAATGTTTTAATTTTCACTGAAAATACTTAACAAAAACGAAACAAACGAAAAAAATCAACTATTCGAGTTAAAATAAAATCGACTAGCAGAGTATTTCTTGTTTCTATATCTAACTCAAAGACCAATTCTGTAGTATAGTAATTAAATGTAACTGATCTAGCTAACGACGTCAGTTATTTTTTCTTCACTGTAGGTTTAAATCGTCAATAACTAAGTTGTTAACATTTTATCTAGAGGAGTTAATTTTTCAGCTATTCTAGTTAATATTTTGCAGTTAAAATAATTTCGTTCTGAAAGCGAATGCTTTTCTTAGCGTGTAGTTTTAGCTCCCTATTTATCTGTCCCAATGCTACAGACAAATTTGTCTGTGCGTTCAATACATAGGAAATCAGATGGTCGGTTCTGGGAGTATGCAGTATTGTTTACAGAAATAGGTTCGTTATAGTCGAATCTTTATCGCGTGTTAATTACGTAAGAAAGAAAACAATTCGAAGAAAGAGACAGGTAGATTTATGTGCATATGAGATAAAGAGAGATGGTAAATTTTTATGTTATCACTTTGAACTCTGGTGAAAGAGTGTCAATGTTTCAACTATTTTGAACTACTGACCTTCAGCAATATTTTCGCGACATGCCAATGTCCGTGCAAGCATGCTATATGTAACGCACTTCTTCCGTTCTTACTCTTGCTCAATGCGCTCGCCTTGTTTCTTTCTAACAAAGCTTTGACGATGTCAGCATCACCGGACCTGCACGACATATGCAGTGGCGTCCAACCGTCCTTGTTCGGAAATTGGGTTGAAGCACCGTTGTCCAATAGAACTGTATAATCGTTAGATATACAGGGTGTTAATTAAGTATGTGCACCAACTTTAAGAATCTATGATTGATTTTAAGACAAAACCTTCAAATAAGTATTAGCTCAGTCAAAGAGGGATCTGCTTTTTAGTCTTGTATGTGTGTGTGTGAAATTTTGCAATCGATTTTAAACATCTTGCAAAATTTGTACCGAACAGACAAATAAACAAACAGACAGGCAAGAAAACTAATTAATATTGCATTGTCTTCAAGTTCTGAGTTATGTTTAAAGTTTCAAATCTCTAGCGCATCGGTAAGTTAGTTTAAAATCGATTGCAAAATTTGTAACGAACAAACAGACAAGAAAGCGAGTTAATAAAAACGTGGTAAAAAGGACCTCATTTTGAGCATCAAAAACAGTTCTCTCTATTAGACTTACCTCTGACAGTCTTTAAAGCATCAGAGCCAGACTTGGTGCATGCGAGCATCAGGGGTGTCCAATCAGAACGCTTTAAAGCGTCAACATTAGCGCCTTTGGCGACGAGATACTCTACTACAGCGAAGCGCGAGAATTGGGCCGCTGAGTGCAATGGAGTTTTAGAATCGTTATTACCTACGGAAAAAAACAGTGAGTCCCCGATACACTTAGTGATCAAATTTGAATATGATTACAATTACTTATAACCTCAAAAAAATTGACAGGTTATCAAAGAAGGATTTATACGAGGGTGGTCTGAAAAGATTCCGACCTAACGAAAATAACAATACAATACAATACATTTTTTCTTCAAATTTATTTTTATCTACAGTAATTAATCGGCGCCAAAACTCTGATTTATTGCGCCTGAATTTTGCCAACAGAGCGTTGGAAATGTTCATTCGAACACGTTTTTGATCTAACGTGAGCAAACGCGGCACCCAACGCGTGGACAGCTTTCTCATGTCTAAATCTTCATTCAATATGTGACAAACACGTTCTTTGGACATATTCATAGTCTCTGCTATCTCTCTCACTTTAATTCTACGGTCGATTAGCACCATTTGGTGAACTTTAGCGATGTTATCGTCAGTGGTTGCAGTTTTTGGACGTCCTGAACGTTCATCGTCTCCCAAGCTGGTACGGCCACGTTTAAATTCAGCTGCCCCAAATTTCACGGTGGTAAATGATGGTGCAGAGGCCCCGTACACAGCGTTCAACTCATCTTTGATTTGCGTAGGCGTATTGCCTTTCAGAAACAAATATTTTATGACAGTTCGATACCCGATTTTTTCCATTTTCACGAAAACACTCATATCGACTTACTTAAACGATTGTCAAACAATAATTGCGCGTCAAAAATGGCTGAAATTTTAGTGAGTATCTGTCAAAAGGTGGGAAACCCCATTCCTTTGTTTTTATTGACAAGTGCTACCATCTTCACATTAAGGTCGGAAACTTTTCAGACCGCCCTCGTATTAGCTGGCAGTGGTGCTTTGCGTCACTTCTGCGACACACTTCGTGACATTTCAATAAAACAGGCTAGTTTACACAGTTCGAGCTGAGAAGGTCCGTTACTGTATGCCAGCTAGTAGCTACTGCCATGGTTTAAACAGATCGTTCCAAATTTCTGTCTCTGCAAGGTGCTACTTTAATTTTTTTGATTTTACGGGTCACTCGCCTTCTCCCACCGCATATTAGGCCTGTAGTTCGCATCCTACTCGCTCAGTTTGAACGCAGAGTAGTAACTGGCTAGACAGTTGGATTGATTTATCACATGACGATACGCTTTGGAAGACCTACAAGTAGGGAAACTCGTCGATGACAGTACATCTACTGACTACTGACCTATAGTCATTTCCAAGATAGAGTAGTTTGAAAAAAATACATTCCAACAGTGTCACTTACCGACAGCTTACAACAAAATAAATACGGTACCTACAGTACAGTTGCAAAATTTAAAATTCTCCCGACGACTAATCACAACTCAAGAAACAAAGGGACACGAACTTGATCTCGCACACAGGTCACTCTATCCGCTATCGTGAAAATAAGACTATAGTGTAAACAGCCGAGAAGCTGGCTATTTTATTTCCTCGCTTTCCATGTACAGCTACTGTCTACTGGCCAGCCCAGGAACTCGAATTGTGTGAACCCGCCTTCCCTCTAGCTAGTGTTGCCGTCTTGATCTAGACTTTCTAGACTCTTGTCTTGTCTAGATTTTCAAGACAAGATTTGCAAAAGTCTTGTCTAGAAATTTTCAAGACAAGACGAAGACTTTCTTTATCTAGATTCTAGATCAAGACTCTTGCCAAAACTCTAGACAATTTTCAAGAGTCTAGATAAACTAAGTAGTAGTAAATAAAGTAAACCACTCGGTTAATCTAGACTCTTGAAAATAATCTAGAGTCTTTATATTAGACAAGACAAGAGTTTTTTAATCTAGATTTACACTTAGTGATGCCTTGATATTTCAAGACAAGGCAAGACTTTGAAAGTCTTGTCTTGTCTAGACGGCAACACTAACTCTAGCAGAATTTGAATTGTTAGTATAGTAGATTGGCTATTACCAAGATGTCTTCAGACTAGAGATAATGAAACCGAAATTGAGTAGTGGAGGATGAAATACGTCACATACTACCAGCATATTAAATATGGAATCATGTTTTGGGGTTGTAGCATATCGGAACTCCATAGTATTCTTAATGCAGAAAAAATCCATAAGGATTATTTTCTATCTTGGATATCGTGACAGCTGCAAAGATTATTTTATAAGACATAAAATTTTAACTGCTCCGTCGATCTACATTTATTACTCGCTTTGTCACATTCGGAAATATTTTTGGAAGTACTCCACTCACAGTACACTGCATAGTTATCAGACACGTAATAACAATTTGATTTTACTCCCTAAACCTAACTTAAGTCTCTTTTGCAATAGCCCAGAATATTCAGTTTTAACATTTTTCAACAGTCTTCCCGCTGAGCTGAAGTCACTTCCTTTCCCTAAATTTAAAAGAGAGTTAAAGACTCTTCTAGTTAAATCATGTTTGTATTCAGTTAATGAATTTTATTCAATTAATTATAATTATTAAATACTTTTGTACGACGAATCCTGCTCACCGCTATTTTGGACATGCATTCGTCCTGTTTGTCCCTACTCACTATAGTTCTATTCAAAAATAACTAATACAATTCTATATAAGCGGCACAGTATTAATGCGTGGGACGGGTATGCTTTACATTGTTTCATTGTTTTCCGCTCCATTAAGCTTGTTAGTAAGTATGTATGTCGGCGGACCGATTTTAATAAAATTTTAGCAGCACATTTTAATCTTTACTAAAGGGTTAATGAAATAAATCTGAGAATTTTTTCGGTATTTTTGGGCCCAAAAACATTTTTCAACTCCTAAAAACCATCCTTAAAATGGTTTGATTGGGTCCATTTTTAAACGACTTCAAAAAAGGAAGTTCTAATTTCGGCACCTATGTTTTTTATGTATGCTCACTGATTTCTTTTAACATTGGAAATGTTTATGTTCGTATATGGGGGCAGAGTTACGAGTTTTCGTTCAAGGCCAAAAGACAACGGTGTCGCGATCAAGTGAGGAGCAATCATGCAAAATTGAACAAGTGCAATTTTTTCGAAATTTGTTTTATATCATGTCTAGTTAATTGAGAGGTATTTGCGACGATCTGCGGTGTTATTTTTGAGCAAATATTAATAAATACTGTAGAAAAATCCATTTAAAAGTTAAGTAATCAAGCAAAAGTGAACGCGTATATAACAGAAGAAGAATAGGGTTATTCCTGACAAAACTAAACAGTGCATTGATAAATATTGTGTGTATAATAAACAGTTAATTATGTTTCATATATGCTGTTATCATTTCCAATGTCCTAGATGGTTGCAAGGATTGCGAAATCTGTGAATTTTTTATTTAAATAAGCATTGTCTGTTGAACTGGTTGTTAATTTATTGAAAAGTATTTATTTTTCTTATCATCACAGCAACCTGAGATTTTATTTGTCATCATAATATCATTACAATTCTTACATCATTGTCATTCGAATTAAAATTTCAAATATATAAATAACTTGTTTTATTGTATGCAAGCGTTTGTGACTATTTTAATTCCTTAATGAAGGGTACCACTTATTATAAACGTCACACTGGTATGGTTTCTCATCAGTATGTCTTCGTTTGTGAATATTTAATTTACTTGTTTGGCTGAAACACTTATTACAAATGTCACACTGGTATGGTTTCTCACCAGTATGTGTGCGTTTGTGATTATTTAAACCACCTGACTCGCTGAAACACTTATTACAAACATCACACTGGTATGGTTTCTCACCAGTATGTGTGCGCTTGTGTTTATTTAGTGAACTTGATTCGCAGAAACACTTATTACAAACGTCACACTGATATGGTTTCTCACCAGTATGTGTGCGCTTGTGTATATTTAAATGACTTGATTTGTTGAAACACTTATTACAAACGTCACACTGATATGGTTTCTCACCAGTATGTATGCGTTTGTGATCATTTAATGAACCCGATGTGCTGAAACACTTATTACAAACATCACACTGGTATGGTTTCTCACCAGTATGTGTGCGCTTGTGATTATTTAATGATCTTGATTCGCAGAAACCCTTATTACAAACGTCACACTGATATGGTTTCTCATCAGTATGTGTGCGCTTGTGTATATTTAAATTGTATGATTTGCTGAAACACTTATTACACACGTCACACTGGTATGGCTTCTCACCCGTATGTATACGCATGTGAGTTTTCAAATCAAAAGATCTGGTAAAACTCTTACAACAAATGTCACAGTAATACTTAACTTCAGTTGCTTTTTTATGTTGCTCGTAATTTACCGAAATATCTTTGTTGCCCTCTCCACTTTTGCCCAGACACTCTGCTGTATTGTTCCCCGGTACGTGGTCAGTATTGATCTTTGAGTTTTCGCTGCAGATTTCACTACTGTCACTGTTATATAAAGTTCCTACTGTATCGTCAGCACATTCTGTTAAATTTAATGAAGTATCATCAGCTAATTCGGCTTTGATTTCGAATTTTAAAGGCATTTCCTGGTTAATTTGGTTCGCTGATTTAAAACTTTCCTCTTTCCCGATAATATCAATCTTTTTGACCAATTCAGTGTCATAGCTAATATCAACCTTTGAATCTTCGCAAACGATTTCACTACCATAACCGTTGGATAATCTTTCTAGTGTATCATCAACATATTCTGTTAGATTTGATGAATTATCATCTGTTGGTTCGACTTTGATTTCGAATTTTAAATGCAATTCTTCGTTAATTTTGTTTGCTGAATTATAAATTAAAGGTGGCATTTCATCTGCACTAAGGTTTATGCCAAATATATCGTGAAATACATTAGATTCACATTTCTCAGTGACACCTGACTTCTGAATGGAGAATTCAGGCTTGATTTGTTGGTCCGAAGTATGCAGTTGCTGTAGATAGCGTCGAAGCGTTTTATCAGACTGTACAATTTGCACCTGCAACTGGTGAATTTTCTTGAGTTGAGTGTAACATAAGTGGCAGATGAAATTGGGCATTTCATCATGTCTTTTTATCTGAAAATCAAGAAATTATTCTTTTTCAAATAAATAAAAAGGTTCCATACTCTTAAATTATAATAATAACACTAACAATAATATATTATTATTCTCTTAAGTTCAAATACTTCTGGAATTTAACACTCTTGGCAAAATAATAAAATAAACAATTTTGAATAATAATAAAACACAAAGTTTTTAAATTTACACTATAACTTTATTATATGACAATTGTTTCGTCAACACAGTGACTTCTTCAGAACATATCCTATGTTCTGAAGAAGTCACTGTGTTGACGAAACAATTGTCATATAATAAAGTTATAGTGTAAATTTAAAAACTTTGTGTTTTATTATTATTCAAAATGTTTAATATTAATTTACATCAAGTAAGCACCCACTCTATAATATATATAAAATAAACATCCTGTATTATTTGCCACTAAAAATGCCTGTATTATTTGCCACTAAAAATGACATTATATTTTTGACGATACAATTTTAGGTTATGTTATTTTATTGTATTATTTGCCACTAAAAATGACATTATATTTTTGACGATACAGTTTTAAGTTATGTTATTTTATTTTTCATCAGCTTTTGTACGTAAAACTCAGGTTTATCTGTATGAATGGCTAATGTACTTAAGTATTATCTACAGAATAGAAAGTATTCATGTTCATTTGAAACTAATTTATAAAAATTAAATAGAATCAGTCGTGAATTAATAAACTAGAGCTATGTTCCAACCTACCATAAATGATCGTTTTGAAACGGTCACGAAACTGTTTTTATCGGTTTTGTGCGCATGCGTCAACCTTGCACGGTTCTGTGACGGTAAAAACGTAGACATTGGTTGGAACGCTTTTGTGATCGTTTTGTGCATCAAATCCTCCATGGCCATGCATATAATCAAAATATATCAATTGTCATTAGTCAAATGTAAATTCTTAATTTCAGGCTTTTTTTGTAGTTAAAAACATTTTTAGAATTACACGAATATAAATATAATTAAATTTTATTAACTAAGAATTAAAATATAAAAAACAAAACAAATCCCAAATGAAGACTAAAGAGATATTTGATTAGGACGAGACAAAACAAAAATAAAACAAATTACAAATGAATAAACAACTGTCTCAAGTTGGTATTGAACAGAGACAAACGTAACAAAGTGCTTAATGCGCATGTCAGTTTTACAGTTTCATTTTGGATTCATATCCAGAGCATACACCGAAATGGTCGTTCGGAAACCGTTCACAAACTATCACAAATTCGGTTGGAACGCTTTAAGAATCGTCCACAAACGATCACAAGTTCAGTTGGAACGCGTTCTATCCACTGCGCATGAGCGTGACGGTAATATTACGGTATTCAGAGTGGTTGGAACAAAGCTTAGGTAACATTATACCAAATTGGACACATACGATATTCTACTCTCCCCCTGCGACGTTTTTTGGGGAATTCGCCGCTACCTTTTCTCCTCCAAAAAACGCCATTGCGCCAACACCCTCCCTCGACAAACTCACCCCTGCGACTTGCTTGAAACTCTGCAGCCCTCGAGGGTTCGTCTAAAAAATCACCAAAAATCGTGTGTCCATTTTGTATAATTTTACCATAAACTATATTGCTACCAGAGCTGGGCAGTGCTGAGAACTTAGTTCACGTAATAATGCTTTAAGCACTTTGTAACACAGATGTTCGATGCACTTGCATAAATACATGCTACTTAATACGCACTTAAACATTATAAGCTTCTTACTAAGCATTCAACAAGTTTATTAAGCATTAAGAATGCTTAATAAGCACTTTAAATGTATAGTATTTTTGTTTTTTGGATAATAAAACAGATTTCGTTTATCCTTTATATTGCTTATTACGTTGGATATTAAAGATCCTTTTCAGTTTTCCTGTATGCTTTGAACTTTTGTACTGTAATTGTTTGAAGTTAGGATTAAGAACTTATTTTAAAATAATTAATTCTTGGTGCTTAATTTTTTTAAACACTTTAGTGAGTGCTCGATGCTTTGCCCAGCTTTGATTGCTACTTAAAATTAATATAAATACATGTATCAGACTATCACATTGGTAATTTTTGAAAAGAAACACACTTACCTGAACGGGAGCACACCACATTATTATATTCGACAGTCGATTTCTCATTTCGGCTGAAAAATAAAAGATGTCTAATAGCGTAGCGTCTCTTGATAAGCACAAACGACACATTGTACTTATGCCGTGTCCTTTTACCGATATTTCGTTCATTATGTGCCACTTGGTCACTAATTTTTCCAAATATTCTGTGAGATTAGTCGAGTTTCCATCAAACAACTTTTGTGTTGTCAACACATGTTGGTGACAATTTGTCAACAAAAATTGTAAATAAATGTCGAGAATCGTGTTTCCGTTTTAGGTGGTAAACATCAAAGGAATACGCATGTTGCGGATATTTATTTGCTCTGTGTGTACGCTTGCTCAGTGAGGAACATCACTTGCAAACAGAAACGAACTAATTAACCGATACGTTAATTGATTTATATCACATCCAAAGTGTACTATGGGACTCAACCGATGAAAATTATAAAAATAAAAATAAGAAAAAGGATGCGCGGAAAACTAACAGTGATGTTAAGTATTTATTAGCTCAATTCCTTCCATGTATGTTTCTTTTTCTGAGGCTTGGACCCAATATTTATGCTTTCGTTTCCGCTGTTCGACGACATTTTGTCAACTAAATAGTCTTATTATGAAGTATATATTAGAAATACCTTGTATTTTGGTGTCTGTCTTGTGACTTCATGTGTTGTTAACACGGCGCGTTTCATCAACGAGTTGCCATCTTCAGGTGTGGTTAATTTTTTAAAAAACACACTATAGGTGCGTTTGGTATCAAGGTGTAGTGTAGTGTAGTGTAGATAATTTTTCACTGAAAAGTGTAAAAAGTTCACCAAAAGTGTAAACTAAATGTACACTTGTAACAAACGGGCTAGTGTACATTCTGAGTAGATTGTACATGGGCATTACAAAATAAATTAATGACAGATTGGCTGAGTTCATTATTTCTAGTTTTTACAGTTTTTTTTGGTCGTAAAAATGTTAAACTCACTGCCATATTTATCTTGTACCATTACATTTTGAAGCTCATTCATTTTTAAGAGACAAAAAATGTAAAAAACTGAGTAAGAAAAAAGTATCAAATCTGTCAAAGCGATTGTCAATTCAGACATATATCACGTGACCTACACTACACTACGTGCACCTGCTCAAAAGTCAGGACTAATAGTTGTTACACTTTTAGTCCCACACTGAAATAACAAACAGATCAGTTATTTTATACTTTTGTATAACAAACCTAATAGTGTCAAAAGTGCTACACTTTACACTACACCTTGATACCAAACACACCTATTGAGTACACGTAACACGATATAATATTATGATGCTAAGCACATGTGTATTATGTTGTGGATTGTGAAGTACCACAGAACTTTAACTTTAAATTTCGAGATTTTATGATTTATATAGTAGGTAGATGAAATGGAAGTGTGAGTGTGTGTGTATATGTAGGTAGACGATTAATGAGGAAGTGTGACACTTCCATTTAATCTGCCTACTACCCCCAACCGCTCAAGTTCGGTCTCCTTCTCTTTAAGTCTTCTTGGTTATTACCTGCTATGCTCACTTCGTATATTTCCATTAGAATTTTCAATTTAGTTCTTACACGATTCGCGGAAGGCGCAGCGATCAATTTTTATTTATTGTAACCACGGAAACACATATATTTTTAATTTTAAACAATTTAGTCTTGACGAGCTGTCATTACAAAAAATAATTGTTTCATAGTAATTTACGAAAAATATTACATATTTTCTAAAAAAATGGTTTATTCTTGTTGTTTGCCGAATTGTGGGAAACCTCAAAATAAGATTATTTGTCATACTCTACCAGGCGATCCCGAGGTAAGTTAAACTTGTGATCTAAATTCTAAAACTGCTTTTAATGTATTTCGTAAAATTTCAGTGTTAAATCATTTTTTGTCCAGGCATTTTGTTACATAAATAATTATTATTAATAATTGCTACAAAATCATTTTGATAAACCCTTATTATTTTATTCCAATATGTAACTCATTTTGTAGTACAGTCTAATAAAGCGTTCCTTCAGTATTTGCTTTAATCTTTAATTGATTTAGTTGCAGGTTCACGTTCTGAATTACAACATACAACACTCAACACTAAATGGAACTGATTCCGAGCATGCAGTAAAAAATCGGTGAAAAATTGGTTCACGACTATTCGAGACTTTGTATCACAAGCCCTGTTTGGAATTCATGTGTCCAAGAAATTTTAATCAGTGGATAATATTTTCATGTGTTTGAAGTCAAATATTTCTAAATTATTTTTATATACGGACTCAAGTAAATAATACATTAAAATGATTTGGTATATGAAAGATTTGTTATACAGATAAAATTAAAAAAATTATCATTATTAACTAGATTTAAAAAAAATTTAGTTAAAAATAAAACTGTAAATAGGGTTAAGAAATTACTCTAAATAAATTATAGTTTTGAAAAGAATTGGCAATTTCAATCTTCCTATATCTACAAATATTAATCCTGTAAACTAATTTCAGAGTGTCAAATCTACATAAACTAGTTTGAAATTTCCGATACTATAGCAGTTATTTATTTATTTTTTAAGGCCATCAACAGTTAACGTTATTTGTGTCTAGCACAAATTCATATTATCAATTTATTATTTTTTAATAATAAATTGATAATATGAATTTGTGCTAGACCCAAATAACGTTTAACTGTTGATGACCTTAAAAAATAAATAAACCTGTGAATAGGGGGCTTGTAATAGAGTATCTATGGAAACGCCTGCAGGCACGTAGTAATACCAGCAGCGCCATAAGCATTGGTGAGTCGTGTAAGAACTAAAACGTAAATTTGACCTTGAAGGTCGAGTGGTCTATCTATAAAACTATCTATTATCTATGGTTATTACTATCTCGTTATTTTTTATACGGACAATCACTTACCTATGTCAACAGCTTGAAGCCGTTTTTCCAGCAATAATTTGACAATATCCAGATGTCCTTCCTGCGCTGCCACATGTAGGGCCGTATCGCCATTAGGGTGTTTACATTGACCCCAGTCATTTTGGGGATCGCTTAAAAAACGGGCAAAAAATGTTCCGTCGCCGCGTTGTGCAGCCCCCAAAACATCTTTCTGCGAAACCATATTAAATAAATATTTTGATATCTGCAACAAACGACAAAAACCATTGAATAACCTTGCATTTTGGAATATTGCCTCTATGATTTGAGGAGTAAAATGGCGGGATGAAACGGAAATGTGGTGAATAAATTACCATAGCAATCCTATAAAAAAATTAGTTGTAGTCATGACTCATTCTGATCCATTCATTTTAACGGAAGTGTGGTGACACGAATTACCATAACAACCCTAAATAATTTATACTTACGAAGTTTGACTTCGGTCGTGTGTGTCGCGACACATGCCTTTATTTATTTGGTCATAATATAGATTTTGTGGGACCTGCATTTTTTAATGAGGTTACGATGACCATGGAAACCCCGATTCCAAAACAGTTTTTTGTTTTTCAACACGACAAACAATAACATCTTTTTAAAGCCATCAAATACTAAGGTTAAGTGAGCCTAGTACCAATTCATATTTTCAGTTTGTTAACTCTAATAATAAAGTAAAAGTTTAGTTGATACTTTTAAAATAACATTCCAATGTTCTTTGGGAATTAGCGCTCCCAGGGACCCGAGCTCGTACCAGTCGGTTTGTGTATGCCGGCTGGCGGATTTTAATACACAGATATATTATATTTTCCAAGTCTTCATGGTTTCCGGACTTGTAAGCCGTGGTCCGGTGGTATTTCTACCTGACGTTTCGTCTACAACTGCGGTAGACATTCTCAAAGGCGATGTGGCAGCGGTCGAAGTATCCTCCATGGCGGCTCACACTGACCTGTGAGCCGCCAAGGAGGATACTTCGACCGCTGCCACATCGTCTTTGAGAATGTCTACCGCAGTTGTAGACGAAACGTCAGGTAGAAATACCACCGGACCACGGCCTACAAGTCCGGAAAGCATGAAGACTTGGAACAATGCCGGCCGTGAAAGCTTGCACACCTGGATATGTTATATTTTGTTGTGTTGAAGACGCTAATGACCTACTGATCTGAGTTGTCGACGCGTCTATAATCTACAATAAAATACATTAACATTAGACTGTAGGTACGCAAAAAAACAAATGTTTGATCTAAATAGAAAAAGATCGTTTTTCAATACAAATTTTTAACAAAATGTTCTTTAGAAGTGGAAATTGTACAAAAGGGTATGTTAAATACATGAATACACAGTTTAAATTAAAATTCTACAATGCTTTCCTTATGGAGAAATAATTATGTGCGGTCACAATCTAAGGTTAAATCAGATTTTCTGACAATTCGTTCTGCAACCCAATCTAATTGTTACTAGGTCCAGATAACTCTGGGTAGTTGGAGACATTAAACAGAAATGTAAAAAATATATTATTAACAAACCTAAAATATCAAACGTAGTTTTAACACAGATTTTTGAATTTTACTAAATAAATATTTTGTGTCACTACTGTAACATGATAAGCCTCAAAATATCAGCAACTGGTTTAAGTCACATGTGCAGACTTTGTTTAAGGGGTGAAGTCACTCTGATCAATTTGTTTGCCTATTCAACTCAGCTGGAAGCACGGATTGTTGACGTCCTTGTGAACTGCGCTCCCGTTAATGTAAGTATAAGCAAAAATCGGCCAAGTACCAACACCGTTGACTTGCGTTATTATATTTCACGAGTTTCCAAGGCGCTTAATATATTGAAATAAAAAACGTAATCCAACGCTGAACCCGTTCGATTTTTTTTAGGTTACCAGAAGTGACGAATTTCCACCATTTATTTGTAAACTATGCTATGCTCAACTGGAAAAGTTCCACAAATTCAGAACGGACGCCGTTCGATCTGAAACAACTTTACGCGAGTATCTCAATGTTTTACGGGATATTCAGAACGAGTTTGAACGATCAGCTGACGTTCAAAACGGTCGTTGTGAAAGTTCGAACGAGGAAATAGATACATCGAAAGAAGAAAATAAACCGGCTCTCCAAATACAAAATGAAAATGACTTTGTCGATAACCTAGTAGAAACCAAGGCAAATTTAACCTTGAGAAATGACACCGAAACGGCCGCTGGCACATTGATGAAACAAATCAAAACAAACATAGCAAATGACATCGTTGAAAACGATACATTGGAAGAAGAAAAACTATCAGATATGCCCACGAGAAATGAGAATTTTGTCGTGGATAATTCAGAAGAAGAATCCGAAGTAAAATCAAAAATTCAGTATCCTTTTGCGACTAACTTCAAAATAATGCACACAGTGTTTGAAAATTTAAGACAGCCGTTATTCGACAACGATCCGAATTTGTCGTCGAATGAAGCAAAACATAAAGAACCTCAAACTGTTAATAAAGAAGGAGAAGTGAAACTCCATGAAATCGGTCGCGACGACGTAAAACGAATCGAAAAGTCGGCAATTGAATCGAGCGGTACCGATGCGAAACTGTTTCTTTGCGATGTTTGTGATAAAAGTTTCGGTCGTCGACGTTACTTAACGTTGCATAAGAGGACACATTCGGAAGACAAACCTTTCAGCTGCGAAACGTGTAACAAGCGTTTCAACAATTCCAGTAACTTGATCAGACACAAACGTATACATTCAGGAGAGAAACCCTATCAGTGTTCAATTTGTGATCGGCTTTTCCAGGATTCTAGTTGGTTAAAAGTTCACATGCAGGTAGATATGTCCATCTGCATCTTTCTAATGATGGGTGAAACTTACGTTTTGAAATGAAACCTCTTTACGCACGCTAGATTGAATTGGGTTCATGCGGCTGAATGGCTAACGAAAAGACCTGACGTGACGAAACGCTTCAAATCTGTATGGATGTGTGTGTGTGTGTGTGGTTGGTTACTAGTCACTGACCAAGGGGGTTATAGAAACGCTACAAGTTTTTAAAAGTGAAGCCAGTCAGAAAATTGTGTTGTAAAGACCACCAACAGCTAAGGTTATTTGGGCCTAGCACCAATTCATATTTTCAATTCATTACTTTTTTTAAATAACAAATTGAAAATCCAATTGACACTTTTACCAGGTCTCGGGCTAGAACCCGGTAACTGGGGACTTGTAATAGAGGAACCATAGCAACGCCATGTAAACAATAGCATTGCTACAAGCTCGGCTATTCTCAAGCCCGTGAAGCCAGTCGTCAGCTCATTCATTTTATACCATGGACATAGGAATCTATAGGGACGAAGTATGAAGTGCCACTTTAGACGACAGGGGAAGCCATTCGGGGGGGGGGTCTGTAATATTATGCCATTCGTTTTCGTTTCCATGGTTACTAAAGGTTATGTAAAAATTAACTAAAGCATGCTTGTCACTAATTTCTTTTTACGCAGATCTCACTAACAACAGTGAACAAGGAACAGTTAACAAATAGCCAATAATGTTGTTATTTTTCGATAACAGTTATTAAATAGCCGTTACTGTTATTTTGTGTCATCACTAGTTCTTTCCCCTACATAATTAGGTATTTAAGTTTAAAAAAAATTATTAATTTTTTAATTTTTTCTAATAATTTAACATAAATAATATTGAAAATCGAAAAGAAAAAAATTTTTAAAGCTATAGATAAATTACTAAAAATTAATTAAAATGTATAAAAATTTAAAAAATATCACGTGACTTCAAAACGCGCCAGGAATGTTTGTGACGTCGTTATGTTAAAATCTGTCTGCATTTGTTGGCATTTGTGTATATGTATTACACATACTATCAAAAATAATAAATTTTTAACTTCTAAATATCGGAACTGAGTTTAAAAATTAATTTTTATTTAAATATAACTTTTTAATTAGTAAGCAAAAAAATTAAATAAAAACAGTTTTGCTATAAAACTTGTATGTGGTCCTTCCATTTAAGTAAAAAAAAAATTCATTTAAAAACCCAATTCTAGTATTAGATAATTTTTAACATGTTTTCCGGGGAATCCCACAGGTCCATACCGGAGTCAAACCATATAGTTGCACTTTTTGCAATAAATCGTTCACTCAGCAGTGCAACCTGAAAACTCACTGTCGCACTCACACCGGGGAGAAGCCCTACAAATGCGACGAGTGCGACAAAGCGTTCGGACAGCAGAGCGATTTGAAAACGCACAAACGTACGCACACGGGAGAACAGCCGTACGGTTGCGATTCGTGCAGTAAGCGCTTTACGCAGGTAGCACATCTGAACGCTCACCGACGTGTCCATACTGGGGATAAACCGTATCAATGCGACGCATGCGCCAAGAGATTCAGTCATTCCGTCGACTTGAAACGACACCGGTAAAATTGAAGATATTATAAGAGGCGTATCATAAAAGTATTGAGACCAATAAATATAATAAATACTGATAATTTCTATCGACCGACATTGCTGTCGTTCTTAAGACTCATTTCAGTGAGTGAAATAGTGTAGTGGGGAGAGCACTAGAGTCACATTCGGAAGGTACCGAATCCCGGCGGAGGCAGGTGTGGTAGAAATGTTTCATTATTAGTGTATTTGCTATATGGCACATACACTATTGGCGTCGGTCGGATGGCGGGACCTAGGGGTCGGACCAAAATTTCTCGACGTTTCATAGCCTCCTGAACATTTTGGCACCATTTTTTTAAATGTCTATTTATACCGTGCGAGTTTTTTCAAAGCGTACATAGGCTGTTTCACAATTTGAAATCGTGGTATAGATATTGTTAGAAACTATGGAAACGAATGTTTTTATTTACAATTTATTATAATTATTGAGTTGTGATAATAAATTTTATAAGTTCAGAGATTTATTTAATATTTTTTCTATAAAAAATGTACACCGTGGAAGAAGAGGTTCTTATGTACAATTTGTATTCTGGGGGAAATAGTTGTGGGCAAGTCTCTGCGTTATTTAGTGTGCAGTTTCCAGGCAAACCAGTATCTTGCATACCACGGTCTATACCACGATTTTAAATTGTGAAACAGCCTATGTACGCTTTGAAAAAACTCGCACGGTATATATATTATATATGTGTGTGTGTGTGTGTGTGCGGGCAATAACTTTCGAAAGAGTTAATTGATTTTGACGAAATTTGGTAGGCACGTTGAAATCCATCACCGCACGAAGCCTATTTAAAATAGGCCCGATCGGACCATTTTAAGGGTGGTTTTTAGGGGTTGAAAAATGTTTTTGGGCCCGAAAATGCCGAAAAAATTCTCAGAATCATTTCAAAATTGAAATTTAACTTTTTAGTAACGATCAAAATGTGCTGCTAAAATTTTAATAAAATCGGCCCGACAGGACCGGACTTACAAATTTTATGAAAACACTAGTTTGCGGATAGTGCTTTACTTACTGAAGGGTGTATTTAATTTGGTAGGTACCGAGGTTGCATTGATAAAAATATTGAAATTAAGAAAAAAAATATTATTTTAAGGGATGTATTAAGGGGTTAAATTTTTTATTTTGTTCAAAAACAAACTTAAATTCACTTAATAAAACCACAATGCCAGTATTAGCAAATACACTATATTGTCGGCAGGGTTTTGGCACTGCGAGCCGAGTTTTTATTATTGTAGATTATAGACGCGTCGACAACTCAGGTCATTAGCGTCTTCAACACAACGATTAATAATCCATTTGTGTATTACAATCTGCCACTCGGCATACACAAACCGACTGATACGAGCTCGGGCTCCTGGGAACACCAATTCCCAAAGAACATTGGAATGCAATTGCGAGAACAACTACATTCTAATGTTCCGTCTGGGGGAAGAAATGTTTCACTGCCTCACGCCGAGAAACGGTAATTTCTGTACCGGCTATCTTGTTGAGGTTTTCCATTGTTTCTCTCAATAATTCCAGATGAATATCGAGATGGTTCCTTACAGAAGGCCATGGCTGATTGCCTGCCCACCTTCTATGCTCATAAAGTTGCTTACCTTATCCTTATTTCCTATAATTCTTCCATTCGCATATTGCTATTGTTACTAAAGTTGAAATTTCAAAAATATGTCACCAGTTGGGATTTCGACCGGTCGGATGCGTCTCGGCCGGTCCGCCGGCCAAATGAAGCGCGAAATGGCTCTTAATAATAATAATAATTTATTGAAATGCCACTAATGTGGATACAAACGTCAGTAAAATAATAAATAAATAATAATCTCATTACTTTTATGGTACACCTCATATTTTATGTGAAATAAATCAATTGCCAGATAATTGGAACGCATTGTTTTTTTAATAATATGCGATGATATTTTTATAGATACGTGCACACAGGCGAACGTCCGTACGCGTGCGACGAGTGTCCTGCGGCGTTCTCTCACTCGAGCAATTTAGCGCGTCATAAACAAAATCACAGCGGCATCAAACCGTTCCAATGTGACGTATGCAGCAAGTGCTTTGGCAGATCGAGTTATCTGAAAGCTCACCAAGCGGCCGTACATTCGCGAAGTTCCGCCGGAGAATCGGCTATGCATCGTTGTCACGTTTGTGACAAATCATTCGTCAGGTTGAACTGCCTAAAACGACATGAAGAAAGACATTTTACGAATACAGGGGCGTATTGCGCGACCAGTGTCGGGCCAATTTAGATTTTGAGTGAAGGTACAGATAATGAACGATTCGAAGTCTTCATGGTTTCCGGGCTTGTAGGCCGTGGTCCGGTGGTACTTCTACCTGACGTTTCGTCTACAACTGCGGTAGACATTCTCAAAGGCGATGTGGCAGCGGTCGAAGTGTCCTCCTTGGCGGCTCACAGGTCAGTGTGTCAGTGACTGGTGTCCTCCCTTCTTTTATGCCTAGTACCAGTGTGTTCTCTGTTCGGTCGTAGTCCGTCTATCTGTAATTGGTCAACTGCGCAGTGTGTAGTGGTGGGGGTGGTTCTCTACTCGGTCGATTGGTTCAATCGTACAAGGACGGACCCACCCCCACCACTACACACTGCGCAGTTGACCAATTACAGAGAGACGGACTACGACTGAACAGAGAACACACTGGTACTAGGCATAAAAGAAGGGAGGACACCAGTCACTGACACATTGACCTGTGAGTTGCCAAGGAGGACACTTCGACCGCTGCCACATCGCCACATAAAATTCTTGAAATCGTTATTATTTTATGGTTTGCAAAATATATTTTGTTGTGATCAAAAATAGTCTGGTAGGTAAACAGAACCCACAAAAAAAACAAGTTCAGTAGGTACTAAAAAAATTAATTCTAATGTGGAACATAGCGATTTTAAACAGTCGGGACCCATAAGAAATTTAGATCGGCGCAAATCTTCTCAATAATGGGTCCCGACTGTTTAAAATCGCTATGTTCCAATTATAGAATTTATTTTTTTAGTACCTACTGAACTTGTTTTTTTCTTTTTAGTTTTTTTTACGCAGACGGGTTTTTAAAAATAAAAAATAACAGTTTAGTCACTTCTACCACGACTTTTTTTATATTGGTGAATGTACATTTCAAGAACTATGCTCCCATCTTCAGCACATACTAAACTGTATGTAGTATGTGCTGAAGATGGGAGCATAGCTCTTGAAATGTACCACCAATATAAAAAAAGTCGTGGTAGAAGTGACTAAACTGTTATTTTTTATTGTTAAACTACCACAGTGCTCTTAATTATTTCTAGTCGGGTTTTTGATTTTTAATTTATTTTTTTCTTTTTAGTTTTTTTTTACGCCGTCGGGTTTTTTAATTTTTTATTGTCATCATATTAAGTTTTGATTACTGTCATGTCTTTAGTGACATTCGGACAGTTAAGACAAATCGATTGACGTAAAAATCATCAAAATCGGCTCACGCGTTTGGTCTCTAGAGTGCCACAAAAGAACAAACATACATACATAGACTGATAAACACCATACCCTCCTTTGCGTCGCGCAGTCGGGTAAAAAGGGTGACATCCGTCTTGGGGAACTTTAAATCCGCCCTTGGGTGCAATGAAAATAAAGTTGGCATAGCTGATCACATAATAAGTAGTGTTGTGTAATAATTAGTCAGAATTTAAATTTTGATTTAACATTTATTAAAACAAATTTTGTAATATTTTATAAAATTAGTTCAGAGATGCGATTTATTTGAAATACTTCTATTTAAAATGCAAATACAAAATGCAAAATACCTATTTTGTATTTTGCATTTAAATGCCTTTTAGTAAAAAACATTTTGTATTTTATTTGAAATACCTTTCGAGATGTATTTTCATTTTTAATATTCATTTCAAAATGCAAAATACTTTGTGATTAAGTTTAGCCAACATCACCAGTCAAACAAAATGAAATGAACGAATGACGCTTGGTATTGCCGAATTATTTTAAGTGAGTGTTATTATTATTATTAATAACAACAGAATTTATTGATACGCGTACTGATAAATATGACCAAAATGTCATGCATAAGGTGCCATGTTATTAGACGTTTTTGTTCGGCTCGGCAATGTGTCTCTATTTCTCATGATAAATACCTAAAATAAATAAAAATATCTGAAATTTGGTAAAAAGGTATTTTATTTTGAAAAAGTATTTTGAAAATACCTATTTTGCATTTAGCATTTGAAATACAAAACGCAAAACTATTTGGTATTTTGCATTTGAAATAGTAAATCTGAAAAGTATTTTGCATTTTGTATTTAAATGCTTTTTTAAAACCAATTTGTACATCTCTGTTAGTAATTTATTGTACAGTATAAATAAAAAATAAATATTGAAAAAAATTAGGTTGGGTAGCCGACTTCAATCTAACGAACGTTCGTGGATATTGCAGTTCACGTCTTCAGAACTATCAACCAACTGCTTGCTCTGAAGAACTGAACTTCAATAATCACGAGACGTCAGCTAAAAATACGAAAAACCATGATAACTAATTCAAATCATCGTGCAAGTTTGATACGCATATGATCTCAGTTGTCAAGCGTCTATAATTTACAATATATCGTGCAAGTTTCAAATCCATCATATACTTTTACATTTCCTTAGTTCTATTGAGATTTGACATGTGGGCGTGACTTATCTGTGACGTAATCAACATGGCGTCAGCAAAAACAGTTCATTTGAACGCGATATGATTCCTTTTCAATATCTGTCAATTTGTCATATCCCAATATTTCCGTGAACTTTTATGAGATTTGGCAACAAAGGATTTCGTTCGATCTTCACGAAATGTCCTGATTTTCTTCCTCGTTTCCTTCGGTTTCGACCCACAAATGTCCGTGCCCTTTCCGATGTTTTTTCATACTACTCGAATCATAGAAACCTTTGTTACATACAGGACATTTATAGGGCTGTTCCCCCGAGTGTTGTCTCATATGTATTTTGAGGTTACAATTCATTGAGAAACATTTACCGCACACTGAGCACGAATAGGGCTTTTCCCCACTATGCGTCCTTAGGTGGTACTTCAAATGGTGACGCTGCGTAAAAGTTTTATCGCATTGTGTACATGAAAATGGTTTTTCTCCTGGAATGAACAAATTTGTAATGTACAGGTGTGCAAGCTTTCACGGCCGGCATTGTTCCAAGTCTTCATGGTTTCCGGGCTTGTAGGCCGTGGTCCGGTGGTATTTCTACCTAACGTTTCGTCTACAACTGCGGTAGACATTCTCAAAGGCGATGTGGCAGCAGTCGAAGTGTCCTCCTTAACGGCTCACAGGTCAGTGTGTCAGTGACTGGTGTCCTCCCTTCTTTTATGCCTAGTACCACTGTTCGGTCGTAGTCCGTCTCTCTGTAATTGGTCAACTGCGCAGTGTGTAGTGGTGGGGGTGAGTTCTCTACTCGGTCGTATTCCGTCCTTGTACGATTGGACCAATCGACCGAGTAGAGAACTCACCCCCACCACTACACACTGCGCAGTTGACCAATTACAGAGAGACGGACTACGACCGAACAGAGAACACACTGGTACTAGGCATAAAAGAAGGGAGGACACCAGCCACTGACCTGTGAGCCGCCAAGGAGGACACTTCGACCGCTGCCACATCGCCTTTGAGAATGTCCACCGCAGTTGTAGACGAAACGTCAGGTAGAAATACCACCGGACCACGGCCTACAAGCCCGGAAACCATGAAGGCTTGAAATTTGTAATGATTTGTTCCGACTTCTCAAAAACGAAACCATTTTATAAACCCTCTTTACCTGTGTGCAACAGAGAATGCGTCTTGAGCGCTCCAACTTGTGAGAAACTCTTACCGCAGACAGAACAGTGATGCGGTTTCTCTCCTGTATGTACCTTGAAAAGAGTAAACCAAACAATTAAACCGTAAAATTTATGAAATTCGACATTATAGTCCAGTAAAATTGCAATTTTTTTACATGCATCCAGGAAGTCTTTTTTTTTGTTCGGGGGTTTCTCCTGAGTATTTCATCAAGTTGACACGGCGTACAATATTACGCAAAATCCGCCATCTTTGCGGAAAGGTCATTGCTAAATATCTCACGAACCGTTAATGTTACGACAAAAATGCTAAATACGTTTTTTGTGGAGCATTAAATTCCCTACAACTTTCTTGACGGAGCCATTTTCGTAGAACTAACCGTTTACGAGTTACAGCGCGTCAAAATTTGCAAAAAGTAGTTTGACAATATTCCTGTAGACTAGAAGCCCATGGTCAATAACGTGTCGTCCGTTTGTTCTTATAAACAGTTCTAAGAAATGACAGAAAGTTATACAGGGTGAGTTCGACCACCCGTATCAGTCGTTTTTTACTTCCCACCTCTACTATGGTAGGGAAGTAATGGATTCAGTCCGAAAACAATATTTCGAGATTTTAACAGATTTTCACGTTTTGAGACCCTAGCAATCGTTTAAGATCATTTTCTGACTGATGTCTGTATGTGTGTGTGTATGTGTGTATGTGTGTGTGTGTGTATGTGGTCAATTTTTCGCCTTCGATATCTTAAGAACGGAACAACATACGGGCATGCCGATTGTTCTATTGTGTTTATCAGCCTTTAACTTAGATCTGATTAGATTTTGAGTCAAATCGGTTCAGTGGATCCTGAGATATTCAAAAAAACGTCCTCAATGTCACGTATTAACATAGGTAAAAAAAAATATAAATGAATTCTAGATGTTATAATATGAAAAAATTCGACTGATGACCAGTCCTATACTTCCCACCTAGTAAATATTTGCAAAAAATAAACACTCTTTTTTTTATTCTTTGACTAGGCCCAAATAACCTTAGCTGTTGGTGGTCTTTAAAACACAATTTAATTTTTATTCTTTGAAAAAAGCATGGCCCTCTTTTTTGTTTGATGGCTAGCTTTGATATATTAAAAATCATGGTTACCTTGATTTACGCACAATTTTCTTTTTTTAGTAAAATATTTTTTTTCTCGAAAACTATACATTTTAGAGAAAAAAAATATTTACATTTTTTTCATATTATAACATCTAGAATTCATTTATATTTTTTTTTACCTATGTTAATACGTGACATTGAGGACGTTTTTTTGAATATCTCAGGATCCACTGAACCGATTTGACTCAAAATCTAATCAGATCTAAGTTAAAGGCTGATAAACACAATAGAACAATCGGCATGCCCGTATGTTGTTCCGTTCTTAAGATATCGAAGGCGAAAAATTGACCACATACACACACACACACATACACACATACACACACACATACAGACATCAGTCAGAAAATGATCTTAAACGATTGCTAGGGTCTCAAAACGTGAAGATCTGTTAAAATCTCGAAATATTTTTTTCGGACTAAATCCATTACTTCCCTACCATAGTAGAGGTGGGAAGTAAAAAATGTAAATATTTTTTTTCTCTAAAATGTATAGTTTTCGAGAAAAAAAATATTTTACTAAAAAAAATAAAAATTGTACGTAAATCAAGGTAACCATGATTTTTGCTATATTAAGCTAGCCATCAATAGATCACCAAACAAAAAAGAGGGCCATGCTTTTTTCAAAGAATAAAAATTAAATTGTGTTTTAAAGACCACCAACAGCTAAGGTTATTTGGGCCTAGTCAAAGAATAAAAAAAAAAGAGTGTTTATTTTTTGCAAATATTTACTAGGTGGGAAGTATAGGACTGGTCATCAGTCGAATTTTTTCGAAAACGGTTAGTCGTAGAGAGTTGTGTCAAAAATTTGTATTATAAAAGCCCTAATAAAGAATCGAATGGTGATAATTTTTTTTTCCGGGAAGGTCGGCTTCCCTATTAGTTTGCTCCAGAATGTCCAGAACTCTGGAATTATAAATGTAACGATTGGTCGAAAGTGGTATTGTTGAAAAGGTCTTTAAAAATAAGCAAGTTTTGTAGGAAATTTTTTTTATTACTGCCACCCCTGTAAATTTCTATAAGTATAAATATAAATTATTATGTGTTCAAAACTCCGGAATTTTAGAAAGCACGATAGGTTGAAAGTGGTGCTGTTGAAAAGCTCTTTAAAAAATAGGCAAGTTTTGTAGGAAAAATTATTTAATTACTATGCCACCTCTGTTAAGTAACAATCGTTTGAAATTATTAAATCAAAATTTCATAATAACGATCGAAGTCGGCATTAAAAATCTAGCAACCTTAGACATTGTCACAAGTGTTTAAACTGTCTTCCATTTACTCTTTAATACATACTACTGGGCTCTTCCGGTTATACTGTGAGTGTACTTCTTCAGTGTTTAATAATCGATAGATAGGTAACTAGATTTTAAATGCGGACTTTTAAAAAGTTCGTTATTATGACACTTTAATTTAGTAATTTCAAACAAATATTACTTAACAGGGGTGGCAGTAATAAAAAAAATTTTCCTACAAAACTTGCTTATTTTTTAAAGATCTTTTCAACAATACCACTTTCGGCCTATCGTTACATTTATAAATCCGGAGTTCTGGACATTCTGGAGCAAACTAATAGGGAAGCCGACCTTCCCGGGAAAAAAAATTATCACCATTTGATTCTTTATTAGGGCTTTTATAATACGAATTTTTGACACAACTCTCTACGACTAACCGTTTTCGAAAAAAACGACTGATACGGGTGGTCGAACTCACCCTGTATATAAGGAATTTAATGCTCTATAAAAAAAGATCCTTACCATTTTTCTCGTAGCTTCAACGGTTTGCGAGATATTTAGCATTTAACTTTTAGCAAAGATGGCGACTTTCGCATCTCTTAGGCTGCGCCAACTGGGGTAAATATTCAGTAAACACTCCCGAACAATAAAAAAAATGAGTTACAGGATCCATGCATTATGAACCTATATTTTTGGACAGTTTTACTGGACGCTTCAGAAAGAGATTAACACCTTGTTATGTGAATAGAGTAAAGCACTGCTGACGAAACCTTTGCCGCAATGGCTGCACAAGTACTTTTTATCGCCATGCGTTCTAAGATGTGCATTGAGTCCATGTTTCGAAGGGTAACCGCGCTGACACTTATCGCATTTATATCGTCGTTCTTCGCCACTATAGTCACGTCGACGACCATCGCCTGTCGTTCGGGCTCGCTCGTGAATCTTCTCGTGTAGCCGAAGCGACTGCGCCATTTTAAATGCTTTTCCGCATGTTGAACATGCGTAAGGTGTTTCACCTGTGTGTCCGCGCAGATGATTTATCAGGACATCATACTGAATGAAACCTAGAATAATTAAGATTTGTGTTTAAGGCTACACTGTCTAAAAAGGCCGAGGGCTTGAGAATAATCGAGCGTGTAGCGGCCTAAAAGTTCGACAGATAGGGTATTTATACTGCCGTCCTAACCTAAAAGGCAGTATGTCCAAATTATAAGTTTCGAGAAAAAGTGGCTTTGAAGATTTTTTTACACACGATTGAAGTTAATATAATCAGAAGCTATGCTTTTGACGCATTGTATATAAAACCGAATTTATCAAAGCTATCGACAATACAATTGAAAAGTTATTATTTGACCATCATTTTGAAATCTGATGCAATTTTATTTTTTTGTGTCCTATAAAACTCTTAAATATCAATTTTCGATCGAATAATTTTTACAAAAGTACATATGGCCGCCATTTTGAAATATGACGCCATTTTATTTTTTTGTGTCCTATAAAACTCTCAGATATTAATTTTCAAAAGGATCGGACAGTAGATATACTTTTAACATGAGCATGTCGGTGACGTGACGCGAAACCATAAGTTTTTCCCCTCCCAGAAATCGTCTAACGCGCTTTTAGAAGCATAGCTTCAAAAATCAATTAATAACACATTCATATTAATGGGGTCTGTAACAATTTTGCTAATCTCTAACGGGTCCGTAGGCGAAAAAGTGTAGAAAAAGCTGATCTAAAAAATTCACAGATTTTGCAATCCTTGCAACCATCGAGGACATTGGAAATGATAACAGCATATATGAAACATAATTAACTGTTCATTATACACACAATATTTATCAATATGCACCGTTTAGTTTTGTCAGGAATAACCCTATTATTCTTCTGTTATATACGCGTTCACTTTTGCTTGATTACTTAACTTTTAAATGGATTTTTCTACAGTATTTATTAACATTAGCTCAATAATAACACCGCAGATCGTCGCAAATACCTCTCAATTAACTAGACATGATATAAAACACATTTCGAAAAAATTGCACTTGTTCAATTTTGCATGATTGCTCCTCACTTGATCGCGACACCATTGTCTTTTGGCCTTGAACGAAAACTCGTAACTCTGCCCCCATATACGAACATAAACATTTCCAATGTTAAAAACAAACCTTTATTGCAAACATGGCATTGGTAGGGTCTTTGTCCCGTGTGTGTCATCATATGTCTTCGTAAATTACACTTCAAGCTGAACTCTCTGTGACATACATCGCAACTGAAAGGTTTTTCCTGAGTATGTGTTCGCATATGAAACTTCAATTGCGATTTGCTGAACGACTTCGAACAGATTCCACATTTGAAATCGCGTCTATGTTTGTGCTGAGTAGATTTAAGATGTTCACTCAATTCTGTGCAGCTGTCGAAAGTCACTTCACACTTGCTACATGTATAAGGAGGCGTGTTACGTTTCCGAATTTTACCGATTCGATACGATTCAAGCGGTTCGTCATTACTGTCGTCGCATGATGTGGACGTAACCTTTACCGAACGTTTCCGAATTCTACCGACACGCCCGCCATCTGTTTTGTACGGAGGCTTTCGCGGACGTTTACGTACTGTGTCGGTTCGATTCGATTCGGAACTTTCGAATTGTTCGTCGTTATTGTCGTCGATTTCGGTTTTTAAGTCGCTCCATTGTAACGTTTCATGCGATTTCTTACATTGTTCTCGGAATGAATAGGCTTGGGTTAGCTTCGCTAGGCAACTGGAGCAGATGTTCCATGGATAACTATCGTCTTTTGTTACCTGTCAAACACAAAAAACATCTGCAACTGCATTCAAGTCAATTACTTAATTGATATTTTTAGGTAAAAATGTTACGAAACGTTTAGGGGGGGTAAAGCGAAACGTTACGGCGCGTTACAGGGGAGAGGGGGTCAAAAATCTTCAAAAACCGCGTTACGTAATACTTGAACAGCCCCTTACCCGGAAATGACAGCCCCCTTAAACTTTCCCACATTTTAGCTTTGTTCCAACCACTCTGAATACCGTAATATTACCGTCACGCTCATGCGCAGTGGATAGAACGCGTTCCAGCCGAACTTGTGATCGTTTGTGGACGATTCTTAAAACGTTCCAACCGAATTTGTGATAGTTTATGAACGGTTTCCGAACGATCATTTTGGTACATGCTCTAGAGTCTAGACATGAAACCAAAATGAAACTGTAAAACTGACATGCGCATTAAGCACTTTGTTACGTTTGTCTCTGTTCAATACCAACTTGAGACAGTTGTTTATTCATTTGTAATTTGTTTTATTTTTGTTTTGTCTCGTCTCTAATCAAATATCTCTTTATTCTTCATTTGAGATTTGTTTTGTTTTTGTTTGTTTTTGCAAAATTATTAATTTAAATATTTATATTTGAATTCTTAGTTAATAAAATTTAATTATATTTATATTCGTGTAATTCTAAAAATTTTAAATAAGTAAATGTTAGACGAACAATACAATTTTTAACAAACGCTCAAAAACATCACGACTATAAATTAATAATTTGCAAATTTTTTATTTCCAAAAAAAATGTAGCTAGCGTATTTTACCAAAAAATGTTTTTAATAGTTAAAACATTTAGTGCGTTTATTTATTTATATTATTCTTACGACTAGCCATCAAATAAGCTATTCATTTTCAAAATGTTTTTAACAACAAAAAAAACCTGAAATTAGGAATTTACATTTGACAAATGACAATTGATATTTTTTGATCATATGCATGGTCATGGAGGCCATGATTTGATGCACAAAACGGTCACAAAAGCGTTCCAACCAATGTCTACGTGTGTACCGTCACAGAACCGTGCACAAAACCGATAAAAACAGTTTCGTTACCGTTTCAAAACGATCCATTTATAGGAGGTTGGAACATAGCTTTTGTATTTCGGTAGGTATTCATGAAACCGCATGAAAACCGGTTGAATAGTTTATGAGTTCTCAGTTTATCGTGCTTAGACAAGCAAACAGATATAATAGGTATAGAGCTTTCTCCCGCGATTTCACCTGCGTAAACATACGAGCACCTTACAAAAATCTTTATATTGCAATCTTGCATGCGGGGGCTGACTACCCTAGAAACGTTTTTAAATAGCCTATATTTTAATCTAGTACCCCTATTTCCAAATGTTCAAAAAAATACATTCAGTAGTGACGTGATTAAACAATAAACATACAATTTTTCATTTTTATATATTAGTAGGGATATTTCTACACCTAAAGGTACGTGCAGGATGGAGCTGGGATTCTAGATGGTAGCGTAGATCATAGCAGGGCTTGCTTAAATTAATGCATTGTCATATATGCGAGCGTACACAACGAAGCAGTGAGTGTAGCAGGTATAAGCGCTGTTACAAGAGCTGCTAGATACAAGAATGTATCTCAGCATTCTTTCAGCGCGCTGACTACTACAATCAACGTGTGACAACTGTCAAATGGCCGTTACAAGTTTCGCAATGGATGTGACTAGTTTAATAAATGAAATTTTGCCAGTTTTTATTTAATTTGTTTTGAGTTTTTTCTAAAACGTATTTAAAAGTGTTAGGTTCCATACGTAAATATTCAAAAAACCGGTCTGGGTAAAATTTTAATTCTCGGTATAAATGATGAAATTCGCCATGTTTAGATCGTTTTCTATTAATAGGGTTGACATGATAGCTCCTACCCAAATTTGTATTTAAAATATACCATTTTGTAGCAGAAGAACATAAATATTCGTTTCGCTATCTGACATTTCAAACGCGATTTAAGCTTGTATCAATATCAAAGCTTCGTTGTGCAAACCTATAAGCGCTTATAATTTCAGCCACCATCTACCATACACGCTACCATCTAGAATCCCAGCTGCGTACTGCACGTACCTTAAGTAAGTATTTCGAAGTTTTATTATTATAACTTACATGTATGGTAGTGCATTCCGTAAACATTTCAGCAAAGCTGATCGACCAATCATCACTATTCTCAACAAACATTGATTTTAAATCACCTTCAGATAGACACGCTCTACAAATATTATCAAGAGAAAGAAACAGCGGCATTTTATTGATATTAATTATATCAGATCAATCACAAATTGACTATATGCAAGGACTTTCAAGGACTTTTTTTGGAAAATTAACAAGGCTGTAGCCAGAGATAGGAAATATCTTGTATCAAAGATGCTTTTTTGTATCATTAGATTAAATGGCGGGCTACTTATATCTCCTATATCCACCGTTATGATCACAAAACCATAGTTAAAGTTAGGGCTTAAACTTCTAACAAAACCAATATGTCCTCCCAAATTTTATATCGATAGAAATTAGTCCTGTTAAAATATTTATTTAGGTAAATTTATGAAAACAGAAAAGTTATAAATTCCAAATTGGGCAGGAAATCCTTATTTAATTTGATAGTAAAACTAACTATTTTGTCATCGAGGAATAAATTGAATTGAAATTGAACTCTTTAGGTCTACCACTGATTATGTCGATATAATTTAAATTGGGAGCTATAATTAACGTTACAACAACAATGTGTTATAATAATTCAGACAATTCAGTAATTATAGTGAATTCGTAATTTGGGAAAGAGGTTACTGTTCTTAACATGTATTTTTTACCCACAATACTCAAGGTTAGTAGCAGTAGTAGAGTATAGGTTGCCTCATTTCGATAGATAGTAGTGGGGGGGATGACGTCACTCAGAATATACCATGCTTACTCACTTCAATAGAAAAGATCAGACGATGGACGCTGCTAATTTTTGGAAATAAAAATCACAGTAACCATGGTAGTGTGATATGTTTTTTCAATACCTAATAGAAACATGATTCTTCTGTTAGTGAAAAAAATATGATAAGTTGTCAATTTTGCGATAGCTGTTAAGTGTTATGGTGTTTTGTGGTTATTTTTAATATTTTGTGAATATAAAAGATAAAATAATTAATTTATCAATTTGTTAGTTAATTCTATTCGTTTCTTAAATTTAAAAAAATAGGTAATTAACAAGATCTGCCATTTCTTGAGCATTATTTAATTTCTTGTTTGTTTATATTATAGATATTAAAACCTAAATTTTGTAATAAAAATAAAAATTATCCTATTTTTTAACATCTATTCTTCTATTTATTGTTTCCTGCCAATTTTAAGAAAAAATCTGCACGAAGCACCATATATAAATAAGCATAATCTTCAACAATTTTTTTACTTGATTTAAACTAAATTCTAGCTGACGTCATTCCCGCGCTTACGCTGATTGGTCAGATGGAATGAGGCAACCTGTACTCTAATAACCTTGCACAATACTATCCTATTTTCAAATGTTTTAAAAATGACGTTTGGAGTTTGGATGAGAGAATAACTAATTCGTTAAAAATATTCTGTGTGCATCGTGGTTGTTTGTTGACGTATTAGACTAAAAGTGTTAAAATAAAAAATGGAAGAAATGAACATAAATGTTTATGACTTAAGTACAATGTGTCGATTGTGCTTATCAAGAGGCATTACGATGTTGGACTTATTTGCGTTTTCAACTAAAATGGGAAACCAGCCATCTAATGTAATTATGAAATGTGCTCCTATTCAGGTAAGTTCACTTGATTTCTACGTCTGTTGTATAGATGTTTATTTTTGTCAAAAATGAATGACCATTCAGATACTAGTGACGGGGGGGAGCCACTAAAATGTGACACATGGTCCAGGTAACCTGCTGGTGTGACGTTACTATTTATTTTTGAAGTTATACTTAATTAGACGTGCTATGAAAAAATGAGAGTAATTTTTCAAAAACTGTGACATCAAAATTAACAAGATTGATTTTTGTATCAGTCACGACCTAAACTGAAACAACGATTTAATAAAAATTTTTGTTCAATTCCTTTCAGGGTTTATTTGAGGGGGCATATTAGAAAAAATAGTTCGTTCAGTTCAAGTACCAGATCGATTCAAACCCTGTCTTAAACGAAAGAGGACAATTCTTTACATAGATTTCGTATAATAGAATGTGTCCAAACACTAAACAGTCTTTGTGGATAACGTATAGCTTCTATCATCCAGACAGTTTTTTGACAGAATTTGATGACGCCATTTTTTAAGTTACTTCTTTAGGCGCGTTATGAAAAAATGATGAGAGTGGATTTTTTAACATCAAAATTAACAAGATTGATTTCCATAGTTACCATATAAAGAAATGTTTTATTATTTTATTGCAATAAATTATTTGCATGCAAATTAAAAATTAGTTTTATTGACGCCAAAGTAATATAACTTCTAACGCGCGTACATAAGTACAGGCATCCATTTTTGTATAATAAATAATATATTCTCTCGATTTTCAGATAACAAGACACGATGAAATGCCAAGTTTCATCTGCCATTTATGTTACATTCAACTGGAAAAATTTCACCAATTTCAGATGCAAATCGTCCAGTCTGACAAAACACTGCGACGCTATTTACAGCAACTACGCGCTTCTGACAAACAAATCAAGAATGAGTGTCCCATTGAGGGACAATTTGAGAGTCCTGTATTCCATAACGCTAATGAAGATTTTACCGTGAAATGTGAATCTTTAGATCTTGATAATGTAATTGACATCAACTGGAAAGAAGAAGGATCTGCAGATGCTTCTTTGGAAAATATTAGTATCGAAGAAACGCCTGTCAAATGCGAAATCAAAGACGAACCGATGTACTATGATAGTTTATCAACTATTTCAACAGAGTATACTGAAGATACAGCTGAAACTTCTTCTCAATGTAAAACAAGTTTCGAAGACGTAACAGAAAATGTTGATAAACATGAAGAGGAAAAACCAACTCCTTTTCTAAACCATGGGAAGCAAGTAAAAGAACATAAGTTACATCAGTGTATCACTTGTAATCAGAATTTTGATTTAAAATCAGCTTTGAAAAAACACAGGCGTATTCATAATGGTAAGAAACCATATCAATGTGACGTTTGCAATAAGTGTTTCTCATTAAAAAACAATTTAAAAAAACACGAACGTACACATACTGGTGAGAAACCATTTCAATGTGACGTTTGTAATAAGTGTTTTTCGCATTTATTCAATTTAAAAATTCACGAACGTACACATACCGGTGAGAAACCATATCAATGTGACGTTTGCAATAAGTGTTTCTCAGTAGCAAGCAGTTTAAAAATTCACGAACGTACACATACCGGTGAGAAACCATATCAATGTGACGATTGCAATAAGTGTTTCACAGTTGAAAACCATTTAAAAATTCACAAACGTTCACACACTGGTGAGAAACCATATCAATGTGACGTTTGCAATAAGTGTTTCTCAGTACCAAACAGTTTAAAAAGTCACGAACGTACACATACCGGTGAGAAACCATATCAATGTGACGTTTGCAATAAGTGTTTCTCTATAGCAAAGCATTTAAAAATTCACGAACGTACACATACTGGTGAGAAACCATACCAGTGTGACGTTTGCAATAGGTATTTTGCTCGATCAGACTCTTTAAAAAGGCACAAAAGCATACATACAAGTTTAAAACTATCAGTGTGACTTGTGTAACAAACGTATGCATACTGGTGTTTTCCCTAGTCAAAATGTTTATATAGACACAAGATTACATTAATGGTTGGTTTATCGTACATTTTAATCACAATGTTTTTTAATCACACTGTTAAATTTTGACAGCTACGTGTTCATTGTGTGCTGCGTTTCGTTACTATAGCAACCAGTCATTTAAGTGTGATTAAAAAAACATCGTGATTAAAATGTACGATAAACCGGCCATAATATAAGGAACCATTTTTAAAAGTATCGATTTAAGTATCCTCTTTAAAAATACAAAAAGATCGTAACAATAGGCTAATTTGTGTTGTTCTAAATATTTATTTAGGTAAATTTATGAAGATAGAAAAGTAATAACTAATATTTCTTTAGGTCTACCACTGATTATGTGACCAATCTCTATCTATAAAAAATTTGAATTGGAAGCTATAATTACCGTTACGACAAAAATGTGTTATAATAATTCAGTAATAATTATAGTGAATTTGTATTTTAGGAAAGGGATTACTGTTCTTAACATGTATTTTTCATCCACAATATTATCCTATTTTCAAATGTCTTAAAAACGACCTTTGAAGTTTGAATAAGAGAATAACTAATTCGTTAAAAATGTTTGGTGATAAAAATAATAAAATTAAACCGACTTCAAAAAAGGGGTTAGAATATTTCCCTTCGTTTTCCAATCACCTTTTCTCATAATACAACACTAAACAATATGGAAAATGTATAAGCGATGCGTGCACCATTGTCAGTCACTGACCACTTTTTTAGTGACCAAATTTATAAATCATAAATCCCCATCCGACAAAATTACAAAGCACCAATGTTTTATGTAGTAATGGGCGATACGAGATGTTTTTACAATTTAAACAATTGTAATCGTTCATAATAACAATCGAGTTCACAATCGACTCGTAGTTTAATTTTACAATCGAAATGTTCGATTATTCAAGTCGATTATTTGCCACGTAGGCTATAGTAATAGCAGCGAATGAGAATACATATTATAATCGCGATTCAAGGTTATATGCTGGTCGACTGGCGTTCACGCGACTCGTTGATTGTTCACTGTTCACACTATTCAGTCGGTACTGACTACTCTGTGATCTCTTCACTATTGAATTCATATTACGCGTATACTGCACAATCGACCATCGACTCGAGCACAGTTGTTGGAGTGATGAACGATTGTATCTATATTATCTGGCTCTCGACCTATTATGCGACTCGGTCTCGGTGAACTATGAAACAACAACAGTCGAGTCCAACTGACAACCATCGGGAATCATCGAGATGTTTGAACAATCGACTAAAATATCTCGTATCGCGTGTCACTGGTTTTGTGGACTAAAATCTGCATTTTGTGTGCATACTGCATCGTAATTGTTAAACGGTCGTAGTTTGAAAGTGTTAAAATAAAAATCAGCCAAGAGCATGGCGTGCCATGCTTAGTGTAGGGTTCCGTAGCCGTTTCGACAATCGATAAAATCGATTTTTTTAAAGATGTTTAGGTAAAGTTGTTCACATTGACACATAGAATAATATGTGAAGACGCTACATATAAATTCTTACTACTGCCATCTAGTGGACTAACGACATGACAAAACAATTATTATTCGTAATATTGAGTCCAACTTTATATATCTTGTGAACTATATGACACTAGTCAGTTGTGTTATTTTTAAAAGTAATTTCGAACTATGTGCTAGTACCCTGATTTTTTTTAGATTTTTCCAAAATCGCTTTCAGGGTGGTACCACTACCGTGGCCGACACGAAAGTTACCAAAACTCTAATGTCACAGAATATTTGGAAATATTAGTGACAAAGTGACACATAATGAACGAAATATCGGTCAAAGGTCACGGCTTAAGTGCAATGTGTCGATTGTGCTTATCAAAAGGCGTTACGCTATTAGACATCTTTTATTTTTCGGCAGAAATGAGAAATCGACTGTCGAAAATAATAATGTGATGTGCTCCCGTTCAGGTAAGTGTGCTTCTTTTCAAAAATTACCAATGTGATACTGATAGTCTGATACATGTATTTATATTAATTTTAAGTAGCAATCAAAGCTGGGCAAATCATCGAGCACTCACTAAAGTGTTTAAAAAAAATTAAGCACCAAGAATTAATTATTTTAAAATAAGTTCTTAATCCTAACTTCAAACAATTACAGTACAAAAGTTCAAAGCATACAGGAAAACTGAAAAGGATCTAGAATATCCAACGTAATAAGCAATATAAGCAATATATAATAAGCAACGTAATAAGCAATAAGCAATATAATTCATAATGCTTAATAAACTTGTTGAATGCTTAGTAAGAAGTTTATAATGTTTAAGTGCGTATTAAGTAGCATGTATTTATGCAAGTGCATCGAACATCTGTGTTACAAAGTGCTTTAAGCATTATTACGTGAACTAAGTTCTCAGCACTGCCCAGCTCTGGTAGCAATTAAGGTAAAATTATACAAAATGGACACACGATTTTTGGTGATTTTTTAGACGAACCCTCGAGGGCTGCAGAGTTTCAAGCAAGTCGCAGGGGTGAGTTTGTCGAGGGAGGGTGTTGGCGCTATGGCGTTTTTTGGAGGAGAAAAGGTAGCGGTGAATTCCCCAAAAAACGTCGCAGGGGGAGAGCAGAATATCGTATGTGTCCAATTTGGTATAATGTTACCTAAGCTTTGTTCCAACCACTCTGAATACCGTAATATTACCGTCACGCTCATGCGCAGTGGATAGAACGCGTTCCAACTGAACTTGTGATCGTTTGTGGACGATTCTTAAAGCGTTCCAACCGAATTTGTGATAGTTTGTGAACGACCATTTCGGTATATGCTCTAGATATGAATCCAAAATGGAACTGTAAAACTGACATGCGCATTAAGCACTTTGTTACTTTTGTCTCTATTCAATAGGGAACGAGCCTCTAGACTGTCACGCCAACTGGTGATAGAAAGCGTAAACTTATGGGCAAAAATATTAACCTGTAGTATGTGATTAATTGTTTATTTACTTTTATTGAAATAAATTTTGAAATTATTCACAATGTCTTTATCAATAAAATCATCGCAGAGAGCGGCATATAAATTTACCTGTGAAATTTTATCGTTTTCCGTTAACTACTATTGGTGTCTCGTGGAAAGACGTCAAGCGTATGAAATGGATAAATGCAGTAAAAAATTATGTGTAAGTAATGAATAATTATAATAAATAATTAATATTTCTGTTAAAACAGTACCTATAGAAAAGATCTGTTGAATTTTAGTTTATATGAAGTTGAGAACAATCAATAAATAAATATAAATTAAATTACATAAATCTAACCTTCAACTTTATCTATTTCAGCAAAAATCCGAAAGACTAGGACCCTACTATAAATACAAGAATTTGTAGTGCTCATTTTATAAATAATACAAAATCTGAGCATCCACTTCATCCATCGTATATATTCCTTCTATTCATTCAATATTCATAGACAAGAATAAACTTTGGGAATATGATTCTGTTCTGGTAAGTACGTATATTATAAAAAGTGTAGCTACATGTCAACAAACCAAACCGTATGGAGTGTCATTTACACAAAATTTGAATAAAAAAACAAAGTGTTGGCAGGTGAAATATTATCGAGTTCAAGCATACAAAAATACGATAAATATATAATATTATAATGTGTGAATGAAGTTGTAAGTAAAGAAATCACAAACTGAAACGGTCGTACGTATAATTATAAAATAATTAGAAATACACAAGGTCAGTCATAATATATTTATTCCATATTACAGAATGTGCAATTTTTGATATTGTTGTAATTGACGTTGAGATGGTTTACCCCATTCCTGGCTACGACTAGTTTTAGAAGACGCTGTGAATTGACATCATGAACAACAGCACAAATGTATTTACATTTACCGGCTAATCCAGCTTTACAGCTACACCCAGCCTGACTTACGTTGCGATTGTCATCTAGCTAAAAATAAGAAATAAATTGAATTGTAAACAGAATTTTTTTTTTATATTTAATTTAAGTTTTAATTTTGTACAAAAAAGAGTAAGAATAAAAAATAAATTAAAACTTACTATCATTTTAACATTATATGCTTTGACACATTTGACACATTTAATGATTTTTTTCGACCACATCAAAAACATGCCCAGATTCATATAATTTTTTACCTTTTACGTCGTTTTGACCTTGAATACGCGTATTAGTTATTGATTGAAAACCATTTTATTATTTTTTCCATTAATTATTTATTAAAAAATACACAAGCTGTCAAGCTGTTGTTATATTTTTACCCGTTTCTTGCTTTAATTAAACACCAGGGCGCAGCACTTTCGGCAAAAGTGCTGCCTCTACAGTTACTGCTCGGTCCCTATACCAACTTGAGACAGTTGTTTATTCATTTGTAATTTGTTTTATTTTTGTTTTGTCTCGTCCATATCTCTTTAGTCTTCATTTGAGATTTGTTTTGTTTTTTATATTTTAATTCTTAGTTAATAAAATTTAATTATATTTATATTCGTGTAAATCTAAAAATATTTTTAACTACAAAAAAAGCCTTAAATTAAGAATTTACATTTGACAAATGACAATTGATATATTTTGATTATATGCATGACCATGGAGGATTTGATGCACAAAACGGTCACAAAAGCGTTCCAACCAATGTCTACGTTTTTACCGTCACAGAACCATGCAAGGTTGACGCATGCGCACAAAACCGATAAAAACAGGTTGGAACATAGCTCTAGTTTATTAATTCACGACTGATTCTATTTAATTTTTATAAATTAGTTTCAAATGAACATGAATACTTTCTATTCTGTAGATAATACTTAAGTACATTAGCCATTCATACAGATAAACCTGAGTTTTACGTACAAAAGCTGATGAAAAATAAAATAACATAACTTAAAACTGTATCGTCAAAAATATAATGTCATTTTTAGTGGCAAATAATACAGGATGTTTATTTTATTATTGTGCCAAGAGTCTTAAATTCCAGGAGTATTTGAACTTAAGAGAATAATAATATTTTTTTTTTCCTTTTTTTTTTATATAGTTATTTTTGGACGCATCAACATCGAAGGTCATTTATATAATATATTATTGTTAATGTTATTATTATAATTTAAGAGTATGAAACCTTTTTATTTATTTGAAAAAGAATAATTTCTTGATTTTCAGATAAAAAGACATGATGAAATGCCCAATTTCATCTGCCACTTATGTTACACTCAACTCAAGAAAATTCACCAGTTCCAGGTGCAAATTGTACAGTCTGATAAAACGCTTCGACGCTATCTACAGCAACTGCATACTTCTGACCAACAAATCAAGTCTGAATTCTCCATTCAGAAGTCAGGTGTCACTGAGAAATGTGAATCTAATGTATTTCACGATATATTTGGCATAAACCTTAGTGCAGATGAAATGCCACCTTTAATTTATAATTCAGCAAACAAAATTAACGAAAAAATGCATTTAAAATTCGAAATCAAAGTCGAACCAACAGATGATAATTCATCAAATCTAACAGAATATGTTGATGATACACTAGAAAGATTATCCAACGGTTATGGTAGTGAAATCGTTTGCGAAGACTCAAAGGTTGATATTAGCTATGACACTGAATTGGTCAAAAAGATTGATATTATCGGGAAAGAGGAAAGTTTTAAATCAGCGAACCAAATTAACCAGGAAATTCCTTTAAAATTCGAAATCAAAGACGAAATAGCTGATGATACAGTAGAAACTAAATATAAGAGTGACGGTAGTGAAATCTGCAGCGAAAACTCAAAGATCAATACTGACCACGAACCGGGGAACAATGCAGCACAGTGTCTGGGCAAAAGTGGAGAGAGCAACAAAGATATTTCGGTAAATTACAAGAAACATAAAAAAGCAACTGAAGTTAAGAATTACTGTGACATTTGTAATAAGAGTTTTACCAGATCTTTTGATTTGAAAACTCACATGCGTATACATACGGTTGAGAAGCCATACCAGTGTGACGTTTGTAATAAGTGTTTCAGCCAATCCAGTGATTTAAATAAACACAAGCGCACACATACTGGTGAGAAACCATACCAGTGTGACGTTTGTAATAAGTGTTTCAACCAATCCAGTGATTTAAATATACACAAGCGCACACATACTGGTGAGAAACCATACCAATGTGACGTTTGTAAAAAGTGCTTCTCCGTATCAAGTCATTTAATTAGACACAAGCGCACACATACTGGTGAGAAACCATACCAGTGTGATGTTTGTAATAAGTGTTTCAGCGAGTCAGGTGGTTTAAATAATCACAAACGCACACATACTGGTGAGAAACCATACCAGTGTGATGTTTGTAATAAGTGTTTCTGCACATCGGGTTCATTAAATGATCACAAACGCATACATACTGGTGAGAAACCATATCAGTGTGACATTTGTAATAAGTGTTTCAGCCGATCAAGTCCTTTTAATAAACACAAACGCACACATACGGGTGAGAAATCATACCAGTGTGACGTTTGTAATAAGTGTTTCAGCGAATCATGTTCATTAAATTCTCACAAGCGCACACATATTGGTGAGAAACCATACCAGTGTGACGTTTGTAATAAGTGTTTCAACCAATCCAGTGATTTAAATAAACACAAGCGCACACATACTGGTGAGAAACCATACCAATGTGACGTTTGTAAAAAGTGCTTCTCCGTATCAAGTCTTTTAATTAGACACAAGCGCACACATACTGGTGAGAAACCATACCAGTGTGATGTTTGTAATAAGTGTTTCAGCACATCGGGTTCATTAAAAGATCACAAACGCATACATACTCGTGAGAAACCATATCAGTGTGACGTTTGTAATAAGTGTTTCAGCCAAGCAAGTAAATTAAATATTCACAAACGAAGACATACTGATGAGAAACCATACCAGTGTGACGTTTATAATAAGTGGTACCCTTCATTAAGGAATTAAAATAGTCACAAACGCTTGCATACAATAAAACAAGTTATTTATCTATGTGAAATTTTAATTCGAATAACAAGATGTAATTTGTAATGATATTATGATGACAAATAAAATCTCAGGTCGCTGTGATGATAAGAAAAATAAATACTTTTCAATAAATTAACAACCAATTCAACAGACAATGCTTATTTAAATAAAAATGAAATCAGTGAGCATACATAAAAAACATAGGTGCCGAAATTAGAACTTCCTTTTTTGGAGTCGTTTAAAAATAGATCCAATCATACCATTTTAAGGATGGTTTTTAGGACTTGAAAAATGTTTTTGGGCCCAAAAATACCGAAAAAATTCTCAGATTTATTTCATTAACCCTTTAGTAAAGATTAAAATGTGCTGCTAAAATTTTAATAAAGTCGGTCCGACATACATACTTACTAACAAGCTTAATGGAGCGGAAAACAATGAAACAATGTAAAGCATACCCGTCCCACGCATTAATACTGTGCCGCTTATATAGAATTGTATTAGTTATTTTTGAATAGAACTATAGTGAGTAGGGACAAACAGGACGAATGCATGTCCAAAATAGCGGTGAGCAGGATTCGTCGTACAAAAGTATTTAATAATTATAATTAATTGAATAAAATTCATTAACTGAATACAAACATGATTTAATTAGAAGAGTCTTTAACTCTCTTTTAAATTTAGGGAAAGGAAGTGACTTCAGCTCAGCGGGAAGACTGTTGAAAAATGTTAAAACTGAATATTCTGGGCTATTGCAAAAGAGACTTAAGTTAGGTTTAGGGAGTAAAATCAAATTGTTATTACGTGTCTGATAACTATGCAGTGTACTGTGAGTGGAGTACTTCCAAAAATATTTCCGAATGTGACAAAGCGAGTAAAAAATGTAGATAGACGGAGCAGTTAAAATTTTATGTCTAATAAAATAATCTTTGCAGCTGTCACGATATCCAAGATAGAAAATAATCCTTATGGATTTTTTCTGCATTAAGAATACTATGGAGTTCCGATATGCTACAACTCCAAAACATGATTCCATATTTAATATGCTGGTAGTATGTGACGTATTTCATCCTCCACTACTCAATTTCGGTTTCATTATCTCTAGTCTGAAGACATCTTGGTAATAGCCAATCTACTATACTAACAATTCAAATTCTGCTAGACTTAGTATTGCCGTCTAGACAAGACAAGACTTTTAAAGTCTTGCCTTGTCTTGAAATATCAAGGCATCACTAAGTGTAAATCTAGATTAAAAAACTCTTGTCTTGTCTAATATGAAGACTCTAGATTATTTTCAAGAGTCTAGATTAACCGAGTGGTTTACTTTATTTACTACTACTTAGTTTATCTAGACTCTTGAAAATTGTCTAGACTTTTGGCAAGAGTCTTGATCTAGAATCTAGATAAAGAAAGTCTTGTCTTGTCTTGAAAATTTCTAAACAAGACTTTTGCAAATCTTGTCTTGAAAATTTAGACAAGACAAGAGTCTAGAAAGTCTAGATCATTGATTCTCAAAGTAGTCCAGGTGGACCCCCAGGGGTCCACGGGAGACTCGACGGGGGTCTACGTTGGCGTGACAAAAAAATGGGGGTTCACAATTCGTAAGCGGGGGTCCACGAAAATTTATCTGGTTTCGATAGTGAAGAACTAAAATGTTGGCTTGACTTCACCTATCAATGTAGGCAGATAATATTTTAAGAAGCTCAGCGACTGTTACTTGTAAAAACTTGCATATTCCATATTCAGTGCAACGTGTCGAGACTTGCAAATGTAATGTAAACCTTACAATGTAATATGATAACAATAATAATTAATAGTGTAATAATTACATATTTGAATAAATACAACACAAGAAAATATACTATAAAGGTTCCTTGTTTTTGACTACGGAACCCTAAAAAATGGAAGAAATATCCATAAATGCTTATGGCTTAAGTACAATGTGTCGATTGTGCTTATCAAGAGGCATTACGGTGTTGGACTTATTTGCGTTTTCAACTAGAATGGGAAACCAGCCATCTAATATAATTATGAAATGTGCTCCTATTCAGGTAAGTTTACTTGATTTCTACGTCTGTTGTATAGATGTTTATTTTTGTCAAAAATGAATGGCCATTCAGATACTAGAGGCGTGGGGGGAGCCACTAAAATGGGACACATGGTCCAGGTAGCCTGCTGATGTGACGTTACTGTTTGTTTTTGAAGTTATACTTAATTAGGCGTGCTATGAAAAAATGAGTGATTTTTTCAAAAACTGCGATATATCAGTCACGGCCCAAACTGAAACACCGATTTAAAAAAAAAAATTTTTGTCCGATTTTTCTCAGGGTCTATTTCATCCTAATGTTGCCCAATTTTTTAATGTTGGTCCCAGAGAGAGGCAAATTAGAAAAAAGTAGTTCGTTCAGTTCAAGTACCAGATCGATTCGAAATCTGTCGTAAACGAAAGAGAACAATTTTTTACAAAAGATTTCGTTTAATAGAATGTGTTCAAACACTAAACAGTCTTTATGGATAACGTATGACTTCTATCATCCAGACTTTGGACAGAATTTGATGACGCCATTTTTTAAGTACTTCTTTAGGCGCGTTATGAAAAATGGATGAGAGTGAATTTTTCAAGAACTGTAACACAAAAAATGTAACATCAAAATTAATAGGATTGAATTCTATAGTTAACATATAAAGAAATATTTTATTATTTTATTGCAATAAATTATTTGCATGCAAATTAAAAATTAGTTATCATGCCAACGTAGTATAACTTCTAACGCGCGTACATATTAAATAATATATTCTCTCTATTTTCAGATAACAAGACACGATGAGATGCCAAATTTCATCTGCCGTTTATGTTACATTCAACTGGAAAAATTTCACCAATTTCAAATGCAAATCGTCCAGTCTGACAAAACACTGCGACGCTATTTACAGCAACTACGCGCTTCTGACAAACAAATCAAGAATGAGTGTCCCATTGAGGGACAATTTGAGAGTCCTGTAATCCATAACGCTAATGAAGATTTTACCGTGAAATGTGAATCTTTAGATCTTGATAATGTAATTGACATCAACTGGAAAGAAGAAGGATCTGCAGATGATTCTTTGGAAAATATTATTATCGAAGAAACGCCTGTCAAATGCGAAATCAAAGACGAACCGATGTTCTATGATAGTGTATCAATTATTCCAACAGAGTATACTGAAAATACAACTGAAACTTCTTCTCAATGTAAAACAAGTTTCGAATACGTAACAGAAAATGTTGATAAACATGAAGAGGAAAAACCAACTCCTTTTCTAAACCATGGGAAGCAAGTAAAAGAACATAAGTTACATCAGTGTCTCACTTGTAATCAGAATTTTGATTTAAAATCAGCTTTGAAAAAACACAGGCGTATTCATAATGGTAAGAAACCATATCAATGTGACGTTTGTAATAAGTGTTTTTCGCAATTATTCAATTTAAAAATTCACGGACGTACACATACCGGTGAGAAACCATATCAATGTGACGTTTGCAATAAGTGCTTCTCAGTAGCAAGCAGTTTAAAAATTCACGAACGTACACATACCGGTGAGAAACCATATCAATGTGACGTTTGCAATAAGTGTTTCACAGTTGAAAACCATTTAAAAATTCACGAACGTACACACACTGGTGAGAAACCATATCAATGTGACGTTTGCAATAAGTATTTCTCAGTAGCAAGCAATTTAAAAAATCACGAACGTACACATACCGGTGAGAAACCATATCAATGTGACATTTGCAATAAGTGTTTCTCGGTTGAATACCATTTAAAAATTCACCAACGTACACATACTGGTGAGAAACCATTTCAATGTGACGTTTGCAATAAGTGTTTCTCAGTAGCAAGCAGTTTAAAAATTCACAAACGTACACATACCGGTGAGAAACCATATCAGTGTGACGTTTGTAATAAGTGTTTCTCAATAAAAAACAATTTAAAAAATCACGAACGTACACATACTGGTGAGAAGCCATTTCAATGTGACGTTTGTAATAAGCGTTTTTCGCAATTAAACTATTTAAAAGTTCACGAATGTACACATACCGGTGAGAAACCACATCAATGTGACGTTTGTAATAAGTGTTTCAGCGAATCAAATCATTTAAATCGTCACAAACGCACACATACTGGTGAGAAAGCATACAAGTGTGACATTTGTAATAAGTGCTTGCCCGCATCAAGTGCTCTAATTACACACAAGCGTACACATACTGGTGAGAAATCATACCTGTGTGACGTTTGTAAAAAGTGTTTCAGCGTTTCATGTCATTTAAATCGTCACAAACGCACACATACTGGTGAGAAAGCATACCAATGTGACATTTGTAATAAGTGCTTCTCCGTATCAAGTCATTTAATTAGTCACAAGCGCACACATACTGGTGAGAAACCATACCAGTGTGACGTTTGCAATAGGTATTTCGCTCGATCAGACTCTTTAAAAAGGCACAAAAGCATACATACAGGTTTGAAACTATCAGTGTGACTTGTGTAACAAACGTATGCATACTGGTGTTTTCCCCAGTGAAAATGTTTATATAGACACAAGATTACATTAATGGCCGGTTTATCGTACATTTTAATCACGATGTTTTTAATTTTAAATTTTGACAGCTACGTGTTCATTGTTTGTTGCGTTTCGTTACCATAGCAACCCGTCATTTAAGTGTGATTAAAAAAACATCGTGATTAAAATGTACAATAAACCGGCCATAAGACATTTTTAATATTCACTAATATAAGCATATACTTTAAATTATATACCACGCATTGTCCCATGTACATAAGAAATCTGTACTGCTGATAGATCAAAAATCGTGAAGCCAACATACGTGCGGGTATATATTTCTGTCTTTTTTATGGGAACCCAGCTGGCGCCTGGCAGGTTCCTGATTGGCTACTTCCATAGACAAAGACAGAATTTTTAAAAGAGAGAAGGTTACTATTGACCACTGGAGCAGTGAGGTTTTACGTCAATGGCATCCATGACATATTTCTTTGTCTTTATATATTACGTTTCAAGTGGTGTTTATATTTCAGTTCATGGAATACTTCAATAGTGATATTATTATGCCCAAAAAGATCCGAAACCTGTGTTTACTTCTTATATCACTATGAATTTCAAGGAATATGAGTAAAAAACTGTTTTTAACAAAATTAAACTAGGTTACGTTATAATGGCAACAGCTGTCAAGCGTTTTGTTTACATTTTGTTCAGATGGAACGTCCGTACATCGACCAAAGACATCATCGGAATAAATGCGGAATAACTTCGTCAAAAGAAACACAGATATATTTTTGCTCTCTTTGTGGCCTTCACTCATCGCACATTGAGTAAATGGACAATCCGCGGTATATAATTAAAGTATATGCATTGTCCATTTACTCAATGTGGGGTGAGTGAAGTCCACAAAGAGAGCAAAAATATATGTGTCTCTTTTGACGAAGTAATTCCGCATTTATTCCGATGATGTTATTGGTCGATGTACGGACTTTCCATCTGAACAAAATGTTGAAATAAAGATATCTTTCATTTCGAACAAAATGTAAACAAAACGCTTGACAGCTGTTGTCATTATAACGTAACCTAGTTTAATTTTGTTAAAAACAGTTTTTTACTCATATTCCTTGAAATTCATAGTTATATAAGAAGTAAACACAGGTTTCGGATCTTTTTGGGCATAATAATATCACTATCAACTGAAGTATTCCATGAACACTTGAAACGTAATAAATATACAGACAAAGAAATATGTCATGGATGCCATTGACGTAAAACCTCAGTGCCCCAGTGGTCAATAGTATACCTGCTCTCTTTTAAAAATTCTGTCTTTATCTATGGAAGTAGCCAATCAGGAACCTGCCAGCTGAGCCCCCATAAAAAAAGACAGAAATATATACCCGCACGTATATAGGCTTCACGATTTTTGATCTATCAGCAGTATAGGGTAATATGTATATGAATATAAGGAACCATCCCGATATTAATTATATGAAATTATTGAGGGAAATCAAAGCTTATCAAAATGGCCGGTAGGTACAGGAATTAATTATTATTTCTTAACGAGAAGCAGTAAGAAATACGCCTGCCCCCATCGGGATTTGAATCCAGTATTTTCCGAATGTGAGTCTAGTACAAGGCTTACTCAGTTAATAATAATATCTGGGTGACCGAGCTTTGCTCGGATGAGTTCAATGTAACTAAATAGGTATTAGTTTAAACTACTTACATAATTATGTTTAATTTTTATTGTTCTTATTTTTTTATTATTCCAAATAATTCACAGATTATTTTAATAAGTTAAAGATTAACTGTCAGAGTATTTTGACATAAATAATGAAAGTATTAGTTTGTTTTTTTCCAAAGCCTACTCAGCATACGACACTGTTTTATAACGTCAAAAAACTGTTTTTTAAAATGATAAAATCTATAGGAAAACGAATTTTTCCAGGGATGAGACATAGCTAGATCGAAACCCCTTTTCGGTAAATTTGATCAAAATCGTTAGAGCCGTTTTCGAAAAAACATTTACATATATATACAGGGTGTCCTCAAAGACACTAAACACACGCCTACCACATGTTCCTGAGACCAAAATAAGCCGATTTACCTTCTTACAAAATTGCTTAGTTTGGGCGCTATACGGCCCTGAAGTTACAATTTTGAAATAGTTTTTTTGATATAAATTTAAAACGGCTTGTGCGATTTTGCTCAAATTTGGCACGTTAACATAGTTTTATGGAACAAAAAAACCCATATCAAAATTATGATTAATATTAATCCATAGGCGTAGAGCTCGGGTTTTTTAATATTTGAACGTTTCAAATTTCTACGCCAATGGAAGAAAAGGGGTTTAAGTACAAAATTTAGATTTAGTGACTTATTTGTTATAAAAAAGCTACTCTTAATAAGACTCGATTGCTCTCATGGTTTTTGAGAAATTTGTATTTTAATAATTCGCAGTATTTTTACAAAATGAAGTAAAGTTACTAAAACATGAATTGAAATAAATAAATATATCATAAAAAGTGGTCAAAGTGTCCACCATTTTCACGCATACAAAGATTTATACGACGAAGAAAATGAATTTACTCTTTGCATAACTTATTCATTATCTCCAGTTTTATTCTTAGAAAAAAGCATGGCCAATGGAAGAAAAGGGGTTTAAGTACAAAATTTAGATTTAGTGACTTATTTGTTACAAAAAAGCTACTCTTAATAAGACTCGATTACTCTCATGGTTTTTGAGAAATTTGTATTTTAATAATTCGCAGTAATTTTTACAAAATGAAGTAAAGCTACTAAAACATGAATAGAAATAAATAAATATGTCATAAAAATTGGTCAGTGTCCACCATTTTGACGCATACAAAGATTTATACGACGAAGAAAATTAAATTACTCTGTGCATAACTTTTTCATTATTTCCAGTTTTATTCTTAGAAAAAAGCATGGCTATCTTATTTGTTTATTGATCAACTTATTATTATCAACGTATTATTATTGATTACCTTATTATTAAAATACAAATTTCTCAAAAACCATGAGAGTAATCGAGTCTTATTAAGAGTAGCTTTTTTGTATCAAATAAGTTACTGAATCTAAATTTTATACTTAAACCCCTTTTCTTCCATTGGCGTAGAAATTTGAAAAGTTCAAATATTAAAAAAAACGAGTTCTACGCTTATGGATTAATATTAATCATAATTTTGATATCGGTTTTTTTGTTCCATAAAACTATGTCAACGTGCCAAATTTGAGCAAAATCGCACAAGCCGTTTTAAATTTATAACAAAAAAACGATTTCAAAATTGTAACTTCAGGGCCGTATAGCGCCCAAACTAAGCAATTTTGTAAGAAGGTAAATCGGCTTATTTTGGTCTCAGGAACATGTGGTAGGCGTGTGTTTAGTGTCTTTGAGGACACCCTGTATATATATGTAAATGTTTTTTCGAAAACGGCTCTAACGATTTTGATCAAATTTACCGAAAAGGGGTTTCGATCTAGCTATGTCTCATCCCTGGAAAAATTCGTTTTCCTATAGATTTTATCATTTTAAAAAACAGTTTTTTGACGTTATAAAACAGTGTCGTATGGTGAGTAGGCTTTGGAAAAAAACAAACTAATACTTTCATTATTTATGTCAAAATACTCTGACAGTTAATCTTTAACTTATTAAAATAATCTGTGAATTATTTGGAATAATAAAAAATAAGAACAATAAAAATTAAACATAATTATGTAAGTAGTTTAAACTAATACCTATTTAGTTACATTGAACTCATCCGAGCAAAGCTCGGTCACCCAGATATTATTATTAACTGAGTAAGCCTTGTACTAGACTCACATTCGGAAAATACTGGATTCAAATCCCGATGGGGGCAGGCGTATATACAAGATTAGCTCGTTTAATAATATATGATAATAAAATAATGTATTGTCTAAAAAATAGAATACTGTATTATTATGTCATTAATGGCGTTTACATTGTATTGGGGTCCGTCAAATGAGCATCTGACATCTGGTGGCAGAAAATTGTACTCAAACGAGGGAAAATTTTACATGCTAACAGTGCAAATTAATCATAAAATTGTTTAATACAAAAATAAAACAAGTAAAATAAACAAAAAGTTTATCGAAAATGGAATTCGCGACGTTTTCTAATATCATGGCAATAAACACTGTCAGTTATTGCCTTGTAAAACTTACTTTACAGAGAATTATTTTCTAATGAAATGTGGGAAAACTGTATTTATGAATTAAAAAAATATTTTATAGTAATAATAAGATGTACTTGTTATCATACTGCACTAAAATAGTTGAATCCCTGATGATTAACAAATTTATAGGATTAACTTCGTATACAAATATTTTGAGGTTAGTAACTTAGCTACTTATTACAATATAACTTATTATGTTGCAGTTATGTGTTTAGATTATTCACCTAACCCAGCCTTAAAAGCGCATTGAACGCGAATGATTAATTTCGTGGAGATTTTCTTTTAATTTTGATGTTTTTAAGCAATATGTCGTAAAGATTACTACTTTTGACAGTTCATTTTGCATGCATTTTTCTCGTTATATTTCCGACATTTGATAATATGCCCGGCTTTGAGAATCCGTTCTCCTTCAACGAAATTCCTTGTTTAGGATTCGTACCGGCCCAATCACAAATTGCACTTATATTTATCATTTCTTATCACTTTGAAAATCATAAAATTACACGCAAAAGTATACCCCGTATATGAAATTTCCCTCCGTCTGCGCCATGTTTTTGAAACTCCACCTATCTGACGGATCCCAATAGAAGAAATTATTTATTTCGGACAAATATATTAGTAATTTTTGTACAAATTTATTATTGAATAGCCTGAACCCGCGGCTTCACTCCCGTGAATAATTTAACTACCTACTTTTCTTTCATTTTACAATGTTCCATCGAAATTCACTGGGAATGTTTATGGATTAGATCAAAGTGTATAAAACTCTACCCTTTCAGAAGTCCCAGAATTAAATACGTATAATGACTTTTACTGAAAATCAGTTCAGTCGTTTGTTGATTTTGGATAAATAATTTTATGTGTACGGGAGCACTCACTTAAGTGAAGCCATATACAGGATAATTCAGAAATAGACGCGGAACAAATCCACAAATCAAGTAGTCTTAAATAATCACTACCTATCCTAAAATATTTAAGAAATCGGCAGGTTAATTTTTGAGAGAAAAAAAACGAAAAAGTTTTATTAGAAAAATTGTACCCGCCACTGACGAAATAAATTTCATGGTATGCACTCGTTATGGATTAACTAAATACAAACCTTTATCATTGATTATGTAACTGCTATAAAATTTGAATAAAATGCATAATTTTATAATCAGTTGTTACCGGTTGCTCTGTCGTGATATTAATTAAATAGTATGGAATATTTTACGAGTATTGAAAAATCAGTCATTGTTTTATTATACGGTGGCGGATATCCTGGAGAATCACGCAGACGGTGTGCTAACCGTTTTCCCGGGCGTTGTATCCCTGAAGCACGCACTTTTAATACTGTGCAACGTTTGTAGACGCTAATGACCCTTGTTGTCGAGCGTCTATAATTCACAATTCATGCAACGTTTGTAAATTTGTGAGTTCCTTTGTTTGATACAGTTTTGCGTAAGTACATTTCATTTTGAATTATTTTTAACTTCCCATTGGAAGTTATTGTAATGGGTCCGAAAATCGAAATCAAAAAGGAAAAAAAATTTTTATGTTTCAAGGTCACTACACTATTTTTACACTACTTTTAGAAAGATGTCTGTGTGTGTGTGTGTGTGTGTGTGTGTACGTATGTACGTACGTACGTACGTATGTATGTGTCAATTTCTTTCTAAGACGAAATCTCGAGAACGAAAAATGATATCGACTATGTTGGGGTGCCAATCGACGCGTATTAACGTAAATATGATCTGAAAGGAATTTTTTTAAAATCGGTTCAGCCGTTCTTTTTTCTTAACCAAATAACCTCCAAAAAAGTAGATTTTACACAATATCTCGCGAATAAAAAATTATATCGACTTCGTAAGGGTGTCAATCGAGGCGTGTTAACGTCATTTTGATCCGACATAAATTTTATAAAAATCGGTTCAGCCGTTTTTTTTTTTTTTTTTTTTTTTTTTTAATTATTGATGTTTTAATGATTAAAATGATTACTTTTCTGTGTAATATCTAATTTAATTATTATTATTAAATATTTATCAAACTGGGAAGTTCGTCGTGTGGACCTCAAGGGTCGCACTTTAGTCCTAATAAACGACCCACCTCACGGCTTGTTTCTTTTCAATTTTGCGATACAACTAAAGGTAAAAATACATTAAACGGGTCAAAGTAGTTTAGAGTTTGGTAAATGCTCGAATTTTCGATAATAAAGCGATTTCAATAAATGTGAGAATATTTTCTTCTTAACACATAAATTAACGATTATCTCCCGTTTTAACAAAAAATATTTACAATATATGAGTTAGGCAGTCCTGGATTTATAAATAGGCCGCGGCCTAGGGGCGGCAGATTTCAGAGGACGGTCAGAGGATAAAAGTCAAACACGTCCACTGGTTTTCTCATGTTTTTTTATACTTTCAATAAATCCCTATAGAAAGAAACTTACTCCTATCGAAACCTATATTATCGCGTGAGTGATAGATGAGAGCAGCGCGAGGCCCCTTTACTACAAATGGAAAATTATTATTTTAGAAAGGTATGTACATGGGGCGGCGGAAATAAAGTGGCCTACACTCATAAAAAATATAAATCCGGCACTGGAGTTAGGTAATTGTGGACAACACAAACCACTTAGTATATATAGACGTTTCTCCTAAATGGAAGCAGTTTGTTTCAGTACTTAACTATACCTTCCGGTCAAGAGATGTCGCGTCGAATAGTTTTTGTCTATTTTTGTCTTGCAGAAAACTGCATTATCTTCACCTTTAGGAATATTTTAGTCATTTTGAATAATAATAAAACACAAGGTTTTTTAAAATTTACACAATAACTTTATTTTATGACAATTGTTTCGTCAACACAGTGACTTCTTCAGAACATATCTTATACAGTATAAGATATGTTCTGAAGAAGTCACTGTGTTGACGAAACAATTGTCATAAAATAAAGTTATAGTGTAAATTTTAAAAAACCTTGTGTTTTATTATTATTCAAAATGTTTAATATTAATTTACATCAAGTAAGCACCCATTCTATAATAGAATATTTTAGTGATTGACGTTTGGTGTGTGTCTTCTCTATGGTTACAGATCTGTTTATTTTATATCGTTTTGTGGTTTGTGGACAACAATATAATAATTATTAATTAATTCAACAATGAATTTAATCCACTATGCATTCACTTAACCCGTAGGTAGTGAACAGTATCGTTTGACGTTTAACAATCATGATGGCATAATCTGCTGATTGATAATGTTAAGAAATACTATTCACTACCTACGGGTGATTTGTGGGTTAAATTCATTGTTGAATTAATTAATAATTAAAAAATTATCAGTAGTTTTACGTCGCATTAGCTGTGGATAAATCGGTTCAGAGAATTTCCCCCATAGATAAGAGAGTTATATAGATAGCCCACTCTATAATAAATGCTCTGACCCTTTTAGTACTGACTGCAAAAACGTATGGCGCTAGTGTGCAACCATAGAGAGAGTAGTATAGATAATCCCACCCTATCCTTTTAGTACTGATTACTGCCACTATGGAGTATGGCGCTAGTGTGCAACAATGAAAGAAGCGGTAATTTCAAATATTTTACTCTTATTTTTAAATTTAATTTTCCTAGAAATGACGTGCAAATTGAAAAGGTTAGTTAAAAAATAAAATAAATGTTTTTTTCCCAGTTTTATTACAATTTTTCATATTAACAAACTATATTAACATTAAAAAATAACATTTGAATACTAAATAAGTCACTAAACTAAATTATTATAATATTATCAAGTCATGTAAATATAAAATAATACAATAAAATATTAATAATATAGTTTTCAGAATTGTTTCATAATAATAATATTGATTTTCACGGCTTCATATTTGCAATCTTCAGAGAAATGAGCTTCACACACTCGGACATTTTTTCGGACTCGATTCATAGGACTATCAAGGAAATCCCTACGATTGATCGCAAAAATCCACTGATAAAATCTCTGTAAATAAAACATTATTTTAAGTATTTTAAACACTTGTCAATCCCAGATTTTTAATATTATAAACATCTGTAAATATTATTATTTAATTCAAACAAAATATAACGACATGAAACTTGAATAAATGTGATTATATGATTTTTAAGTTATAATATCTTACTCATGTCATAGTCATAGATAAATAAATTATTCTTACCTCAGTTTCCTTAGAAAATGAATAAAATGTAATCTTCCCACTATTAGCATTATTGCAATTCGGAACGCAGGACTAAAAAACCATTTTTTTCACTTTTACAAAACACGCATATAACTACATCAGTCTACAATGAAACACCCATTTTGACAATGACGTAACATAATGCTGTAGTCAGCTATGTTATGATGCCAGTCATTATGCATTCATTTAATAATATACTACGTTACCTAAGATATTGTGATCATTAATATTCAAAAGTTAGCAGCGCCAATAATTTCGGTTTTTGCAGTCAGAACTAACATGGTCTGAGCTTTTCTATAAGAGTGAGCACACCATGATTTCCCCCCGCTATTTTAATTCTTATTTTCTCGTGATTACGCAACCACACAGATTACTGCACCTTGAATTTATGAAACAGAAACACGATAATTATTACATAATTTTTAATTTAGTGAATAAAAAATAAAACCACGTCATCATTTCAGTTGCCGATGCAGTTTTCATAAGCGTCGGGATAGGGTTTTTTTAATTAAAATTTTAAAATAGTTATTTTCGATACGTGTGCGTAAAGTGAGGTATTCTAGTAGGCTTAAATTGAGACACGAGCTAAGAGACTGACGCATACACAACCAGATCGAGTGCGCTGTATTCCCCCACGAGCCGTTAGGCAAGTGGGGGTAAGCGCACGATTTATTTTATTTATTGTAGATTATAGACGCGTCGACATCTAAGGTCATTAGCGTCTTTCAACTACACTAAATAACAAATAACTTAAAACTAAATAACATCACAAAACATCCATGAGCGCAGGTGGGATTCGAACCCACGGCAATTCAGTCTAGAGGTTGCGGCGCCAAGCACGCTACCATCCAGGCTATACTGCCCTCGGTAAGCGCACGAGATCTCGTATATGTGTATACCTGCACGGACCGGACCAATAAAAATTGGTCGTGAAGGTCCCCATCTTATTTAATGGAGTAGAGCACAGTAGACTTACATCTGCACCAGGCCCGCCGCTAGCTGTTTCGTCGCCCGCGTGCAATACCGATTATGCCGCCCTATGACTACTTACTCTGAGTTTTGTCAAAAAAAGGATAATTAATGTTTTCTCATTATGGTGGGGAAAAAAAACAACTTAACGAAGATAAAACATTTATTTTAAAACTAAGATTCTTAGTTTTAACGGATGCCAATAGATGGCGGTTTTAACGTCATTCGGTTGGATTTTTTTCTATGCTATGACATATTTTCTTATCCCCTCAACGGGCACGCCTCGCGCGCTCCAAGGAGTCCTTGGAGCGCGCTAGGCGCCCCAAGTTGGTATCCTATGCGCGCCCTCTGCGTAGGAGTCGACCGGCCAGGGGTACAATGACTTGAATTAGGTATGAGTCGCTCGATTTGCCGCCCCCTGGGCGTGCCGCCCGTGTGCGGTGCACGCTTTGCACGCCCGCTTACGGCGGCCCTGATCTGCACGTATCGTCACCTGCAACGACCGTCAGAGCAGAATGTGTCGGTCGTATAACGCTGCTGACATATTTTTTGCAAAGAAAAACGGTTTCTATTTTATTTCCGGAATAAACTGCGTCCCGCAAGGATTTTTAACGGAAACGGCTGACAATAGCCTTAGAAACGGGACGTCCCGGAAAATTCGGGTCAGTTGGCAACTCTACTTTTAACTGACCCATTCCATGCATACGTACACGCATGTACAGTAGGGAATGCAATCTCGATCTCGAGCCATTTTTCGAGATTTAATCTCGTGGGCAGGCAATCTCGTTCGAGAACTCGACCCGATATGGTCGAGATCTCGAACGAGATTTCAAGAACGAACGCGCTTGAAAAAAAAAACTTATACCGTATACGTAATCGTTTTTGACAGTCGCACTAATTGGTTCAGTTTGTTTCTCTGCATATATTGTTTTTATTATTGTTTTCTTGAGTAAAATGGACAGTTATTTAACTTATAACAAGCATTAAATGACTAACAAATTTCAAAGTTAAGTGAATACTGATTATGTCTAAGAACAATTCAAACCAAATGTTCGTGAACGTTACTAATAGTAACTTACCCTATGCTTCATAACTCCTAAGAAGTTATTTCCAAAATAATTAATTGACATATAGTGTGCTGTGTGAGTTATTGCTGTTATATTTTGAAAATAAAACAAAACTTTAATTGAATCTTGGAACAAAAAAAATCAACGTTTATTTAAGGAAAGTAATGAATAATAATCATCTGCACAGTGCACTACGCAATAAATCATACACGTACACAGTGACACAGTCACACTGTCCTAAGTAAGTAGTTTTCATTAAGTTTAAGTATTTTAGATACAAAATAATACGTTCTTTTTAAAAGTAGGCGAAATTTCGATATTGTCGAGATTTATCGAGATCTCACCAGACAATCTCGCGAGATCTCGAATTGCCAATATCGAACCCAGACCGATCTCGCAAGATCTCGAATTGCCAATCTCGGCTCGAGATTGCATTCCCTAATGTACAGTAGCTGTTTTATAGTGGGTACGGCAAAAAATAAATAAGAACACAAATACAAAAAAATCAATTAATTATTAAGTTTTATTTTACACAATTGCACAATACTGGTAAAAAATGTACATATTTTTTCTCTTAAAATTTATGATGTCATACCGTCTTGAGTTAAGAATGGTTCGACGGCGCCGACCACGGCGATAAATCCGTGCCCTTTTTGATGTTTCTTCATGCTACTAGAATCATAAAAGCCCTTGTTGCAAACGGAGCACCTGTAAGGCTGTTCCCCCGAGTGCTGTCTCATGTGTATTTTGAGATTGCAGTTCAACGAGAAGCACTTTCCACACACTGAACACGAATAGGGCTTCTCCCCACTGTGTGTTCGCAAGTGGTACTTAAGATGAGGCCGTTGAGTAAACTTCTTGCCGCAAAGTGAACAAGAAAACGGCTTCTCGCCTACGAAAAAAAACTGTCTCATTAAGTATTTAATTTTTATTTGTTCGCCACAGACTTAAGGTACGTGCAGTATGGAGCTGGGATTCTAGATGGTAGCGTAGATGGGCTTGTTTAAATTAATGCATTGTTATATATGCGAGCGTACACAACGAAGCAGTGAGTGTAGCAGGTATAAGCGCTGTTACAAGAGCTGCTAGATTCAAGAATGTATCTCACCATTCTTTCAGCGCGCTGACTACTACAATCAACGTGTGACAACTGTCAAATGGCCGTTATAAGTTTCGCAATGGATGTGACTAGTTTAATAAGTGAAATTTTGCCAGTTTTTAGTTAATTTGTTTTGAGTTTTTGCTAAGACGTATTTAAAAGTGTTAGGTTCCATACGTAAATAAGTATTCAAAAAAGCGGTTTGGGTAAAACTTTAATTCTTGGTATAAATTATGAAATTCGCCATGTTTAGATCGTTTTCTATTAATAGGGTGGACATGATAGCTCCTACCCAAATTTGTATTTAAAATACACCACTTTGTAGCAGAAGAACACAAATATTCGTCTTCGCTATCTGACATTTCAAACGCGATTTAAGCTTGTATCAATGCTAGTATCAAACCTTCGTTGTGCAACCCTATAAGCGCTTATAATTTCAGCCACCATCTACCATACACGCTACCATCTAGAATCCCAGCTGCGTACTGCACGTACCTTTAGGGTACAGACATGCCAAAGATGGCGCGGTTTAAGTCGATGGCGCGGTTTCTACATCGATGTCTTTATATTTTATATATTGTAGTTTAAAGACGCGTCGACATCTCAGGTCATTAGCGTCTTTTAACTATATCAAATACAACTTTCTTAAAACTAAATAACATCACAAAAAATCCATGAGCGCAGGTGGGATTCGAACCCACGACAGTCTAGTTTAGAGGCTGAGGTACCAAGTACGCTATCCACTAGGCTATACTGCCCCTCTACATCGATGTCACCTGTCTGTAAAATAAATATATATGTTCTTACGAGACCATACATTTTACGTAACCAATTATTTTAGATACCAAACTTCATTTTTTTCGTGCTTTATCGCGCAAACACACACACATACATAAATCAACATTTCGAAAAATGATGCCTAGTTCTTCCATACGATGTGAAACGTCTCTATCCAACCAATGCAAATAATAATAATAATGCGTTTAACGTCCGTTTCTCGACATTATGTCATAACAGGCGCCATTCGCACCATTACTATTTTCCATTTTTACCACTTCCCGTTTTATACATTTTTATACTTCAACTTAATTAATAGCAATGTGCGAATGGAGGAATTATAGGACATTAGGATAAGGTAAGAAACTTTGGGAGCATAGGGATTTGACAGGTAATCGGCCATGGCCTTGAATAAGGAACCATCTCGATATTCATCTGGAATTAATTGAGGGAAACCATGGAAAACCTCAAACAAGATGGCCGGTACAGGAATTACCGTTTCTCGGCGTGAGGCAGTAGGAAAAAGTCCCAGCCACATCTGCCCCCGCCGGGATTCGAACCCAGGACCTTCCCAATGCGAGTCTAGTGCTGTACCACTAAGCTACATCGCTGGGATAAGGTAGGCAACTTTGAGAGCATAGGAGTTTGACAGGTAATCGGCAATGGCTTGAATAAGGAACCATCTCGATATTCATCTGGAATTAATTGAGGGAAACCATGGAAAACCTCAAACAAGATGGCCGGTACAGGAATTACCGTTTCTCGGCGTGAGGCAGTAGGAAAAAGTCCCAGCCACATCTGCCCCCGCCGGGATTCGAATCCAGGACCTTCCCAATGCGAGTCTAGCGCTGTACCACTAAGCTACATCGCTGGGTATCTGCCTATACACTATGTATTGACAAATACTCTGAACTGGTCTTCAATTACCTGTGTGCAGGAGCTGATGTGTTTTCATAGCACCGACGTGCGTAAACGCCTTCCCACATGCGTCACACTTGTACGGCTTCTCCCCCGTATGAGTTTTGTTGTGCGAATGCAGCAGTGCATAGCTAACGAATCCCTTGCCACATCGACTGCACAGGTACTTCTTGTCACCGTGCGTCCGCACATGCGCACTAAGACAGTTTTTTGAGGAAAAAGATTTTTGGCATATCTCGCAGGCGTATATTCTATCGGAAGTTTCTTTGCGTTTATCTTCGGCTGTAACAAAATTTTTTAAAGTCTTGTTTGCAATTAAGAGAACGGATATAGACTGTGTGCAGGGGGCGGAGTTATAATAATATCGATGCGAGCGCTCGTTGTGAGATCCGTTGTAAACTCTGAACTCTAATTTTTTGTAATTGTCAGTGAGTATTGTTTAAAAAGTCAAGTAAGTAAAACCATGATTTTACATCTAACTTATTTGGAAATTATTACTATAAATCTGATAAATTTGGCAGTTTTAAACCCGGTCCGCAAGATTACAGGCGCCATGGTTGGAGGTTATGCTGTCGTCTGTCAATATAAACCATAGACATAGATGTAGGTACACCTCCATGTCTGATATAACTCTAATTTTCTGTAATTGTCAGTGAGTATTGTTGTTTAAAAAGTCAAGTAAGTAAAAACATTATTTTACATCTAACTTATTTGGAAATTATTGCTATAAATTTGACACTTTTAAACCTTGTCCGCAAGATTACAGGCGCCATGGTTTGAGGTTACGCTGTCGTCTGTCAATATAAACCATAGACATAGATGTAGGTACACCTCCATGTCAGATACAAATTAATTAGTTATATTTTATTATATGTCAAAATTAAAGAAAAAAACTTAAAATAAATAATTTTCATGTACCTTTTATGCTATGCTATTTATATGATATGCACGCAGCGAAATTAAATGGTATTCGTTTATTAAAAAATTTCGCGGTCTAAAATAACAATAAAAATGAGTTCAATCGTGCACTATTGCCCGCTAGCGGCGCTAGTAGGCTTCGTGCACACAACCTATATACAAGCTTTATATATACAAGTACAGTCTAACCGCTAACGTCGTCAGTTATTTTTTGAGTAGGATTTAAGAGTCTATCAGACCAGATTTTCTGACAATGCGTTTTTCAATAGATAATATATAGGCGTTGGTCCGATGGCGGGATCCTAGGGTAAGGAATGGAACCATAAAATATCGACGTTTCACATCATTTGGAACAACTTAACACAACTTCTCAAAAGATAACTCTTCCAGTTATCAGCAAGGGACGTTGCCCATTTTACCAAATGCTGTCCACAAGAGAATTTTATTTCAAAGTGTTTCTTGTGTCCGATGCATAAAAATGAAGGTACCTACTTGAAAAATCCGCTCCGAAGTTTGATTTTCATATTTCAACAGAACTAATAAATCGTAAACTGAACTATAATTAATTTAATAGTTTTATTAACATCAATATTGATGAAACGATATTTCTATTCCTCGAGGATAAGAAAAATTGTTATGACAGAATCTTTCGAATCTCATTCATGTTTTTCTCAGAGCAACATTTGGCACCAAAATCAGACATCCTTTATGCATCTCTACTTATAACGCTTATGACTAGTGATGGGATAATTCGAATTAAAAATAATCGATAATTCGATTTTTGAAATAATCAGTAACGTCCGATTATTGAAATAATTCGAATTATATACAACTTGAATGATGTATAATCTGAATTGTATACAATTTGAATTATAATAATCGGAAATATCGAGATAAGAGACTGTTGTGATTGGAAATTCCAATGAAACGTATTATCTACACCACACTCTCTCTACTGTTTGACATCGACGCGACAGCGAATGGTTACTAAATACTGGCTAGTGGCTAGTGAACTAGTCTTAAGACCGCCTATTACCTATATAAAATGCAATATCCATAATTAAAAAGAATCGTTTGATATAATTCGAATGAAACATCCGATTATTAGAATCATTCATAACCTAAAAATCCGATTATTGAAATACTAAATACTGGCTAGTGAACTAGTCTTAAGATCGCCTATTAGCTATATGAAATGCAATACCCATAATTCAAAAGAATCGTTTGATATAATTCGAATGAAACATCCGATTATTAGAATCATTCATAACCTAAAAATCCGATTATTGAAATACTAAATACTGGCTAGTGAACTAGTCTTAAGACCGCCTATTACCTATATGAAATGCAATACCCATAATTCAAAAGAATCGTTTGATATAATTCGAATGAAACATCCGATTTTTAGAATCATTCATCACCTAAAAATCCGATTATTGAAATACTAAATACTGGCTAGTGAACTAGTCTTAAGATCGCCTATTACCTATATGAAATGCAATACCCATAATTCAAAAGAATCGTTTGATATAATTCGAATGAAACATCCGATTATTAGAATCATTCATAACCTAAAAATTCGATTATTGAAATACTAAATACTGGCTAGTGAACTAGTCTTAAGACCACCTATTACCTATATAAAATGCAATATCCATAATTAAAAAGAATCGTTTGATATAATTTGAATGAAACATCCGATTATTAGAATCATTCATAACCTAAAAATTCGATTATTGAAATACTAAATACTGGCTAGTGAACTAGTCTTAAGACCGCCTATTACCTATATGAAATGCAATACCCATAATTCAAAAGAATCGTTTAATATAATTCGAATGAAACATCCGATTATTAGAATCAATCATAACCTAAAAATCCGATTATTGAAATAATGCGATTTTGCCCATCACTACTTATGACCTCTGTTGTCGAGCGTCTATAATTTACAATTTACAACTTACCTGTTTTGGGTTCGTGCGTTTTCTGGTGCAATTTGAGCGACAGAGATATCTTGAACGTTTTCCCACAAGCGTTGCAAGCGTAGGGCCTTTCACCTGTGTGGGTTCTTGTATGATTGATCAACATGGTGCTCTGGATAAAACCCCTGTTGCAAATCTGACAAACGTACGGCCGTTGTCCTGTGTGAGTCATTTTGTGCCGCCGCAGGTTGCAGTTCAGACTGAAATCTTTGCCGCACACATCGCATACGAACGGGCGTTCTTTTGTGTGTGTCCTCATGTGATTCTTCAATCGGGGTTTGCTGAACGATTTGCCGCACACCGTACAGGGAACTTGTATTCTGGATAATTAGATTTAGATATTACTGTTACGGATCACCCTGTATATAAGCAGCAAGCAAGAGTTCTGAGAAACGGGGTCTGTTTACTTTAACAACTGGTACCTGCAAGGAAGTTCTAGAGAACGCAAGAACGCGCGAGGCTGGGTCGCGCAGCCATAACTCGATAACTGTTTCGATTCGGACCTATGTTGAAATAACTTTTTTTGTTAAAAATTACTTCAATAACAAGCTCCTAAAGTTTGGCAGATTCCTTCTCGGAATATTCTGCATATAAAATATGAAAAAATATATTATATAAACATGAAAATTGTATGTTTGTTACTCAATCACGCCCTAACTGCTGAACAAATTTATTTGAAAATTATTGTGGATATACGTAGTAGAACCAGCCAATCCGTATTCTATCTGACAGCCAAGCAGCAATAAAGCCTTACAATCCTATAAATTTAGCTCTAAGCTGGTATGGGATTGTCATCAATTACTAAATGACCTGGGTAGGAGAAACAAAGTTCTCTTAATGTGGGTGCCAGGTCATGAAGGAATCCAGGGCAATGAAAAAGCGGATACCCTTGCTAGACAAGGAGCCTCTGCGAAATTCATTGCACCAGAACCAGTCTGTGGGATTTCTTACAAATGTGTTCAACAAACTGTTAGGAAATGGACCTGCGAGCAACATCTCTCTGAATGGAACCTGGTTACAGGTAACAAACACGGGAAGAAAATGATCGCAGGCCCCTCCCCCAGGCTCACTGAGGACCTAATCAAACTCAGCAGGCCAACACTTAGAAAGGTTATTGGGCTTTTGACCGGTCACGCTTCTCTAAGGAAACACCTACATGTGATGGGGATACGACAGGAATCAACACTATGTAGATTCTGCGATATGGAGGATGAACAGCCACCCATATCGTGTTCGAATGTGAAGCGCTAGCCTACAGAAGGACAACCATCTTTGGATATATAGATGAGGATGGAATTATTCCACAGGATAATCTAGTGCCAAATCTTCTGGAGCTCATAAGAAGATCCAGGCTATTTGTGGACTAGATCCAGCTAAAGGGGAAGCACAAAAATCCTTCTAGGATGTGATGCAGTTTATGGGCCAATCCAGGACCACCCCTAATTGTTTTTAATATTTTAATCTTACGTAGTAGAGGTACTTGAATAAAAAAATCAAAAAAACCCGACTGTTTTCGGTGTACGTATTACAAAAAATGTATTGGTTTTTAAGGATACCTGTGATGTTTATGTTGTTTAGATTCATAGTGCGTGGCCAATTCTAGCTTCGTTTCAAACGTGACATTACATTTCTGACAAGTGTACGGTGGACCGGTGATTACCCGTTTCTTTCGACCGGGTTTGCCTTTTTCTTCTGTCTTGCGGTTACGAACACGCTTGTGAGATATCATTGACATTTCTTCATTTCTATCAACTGTTTCTACATTCTTTTTACTTCGTGTGCGTTTTTTGTTTTTGGGTTCTTCATCACGTTTTCTTTTACATTTTCGCTGTCGAGTATCTCGAGTATTTGTTACAGTTTCGATGGAGTCACTAGAGCTATCAATGTTATTGTCGTCTTCAGTTTTAACTTCAACAAACAAATTTATTTTACAGTCTCCAGTTTCTTCCGATTGTTCAGTTTTTATGTCACGTGGTATTGTATTACACTGGCCATACCACTGTAATGTGAAATCAGATTTAACGCACTTTTCGCGGAATTGATAAGAAAGATTCAATTGTTTTACGCAACTAGTGCATAAATTCCACGGATAGCCGTCGTCTTTTGCCACCTGGTAAAGAAACAAATTATTCTATTTACGTTGAATTTAAAATCTAGACATAAAGTAAATTATTTCAACTGCTCCTTGAAATTAATTATATAAATAAAATCTTACATGTACAGGAGTGCATTCCATAAACATTTCCGAAAGACGAATTGCAAATTCAGTTTGACTTTCGTCAAACATCGATTTTAGTTCTCCATCGTTTCCATCGGTTAAACAAGCTCGACAAATCTTATCATAAGAAAGCGATAAATTCATTATTTTCAAAAACACCGTCAAGCTATGTTGACAGAATTTTAACCTCAAAAATACAGCCGAGACCGTTGTTTATAGTTTTCTGACTTTTCTTTGATTCGTCTGTTGCAAATCTCAAGCTCCGATGTTCTAAGGTGACAATTGAAGGTATCAAATTATTGGATATTTAACTTGTCGCTAAAATATAATTCGTACTAGACCCAGATCAGATAACCCTGACTGCCAGTTTGTGACCTTAAATAAATTGAAAGATTTTTTCGTTGGAGAGCAGCCAATTATATAATTGTTTCGAAACATATAGGAAAAAATCATTTTACCATACGAGGATTCACTTCAGATCATAGCTATTGTATTAGCAGATATGAATTGACACTCGCATGTAGTGAAAATCTATTGATTCTGAAGCATATAAAGAGAATATTAATTTAGCAATCATCTCACAGTTGAGTATTGTAAGCTCATTCCGACGCGAAATTGGAAAGGTCCAGGTTAGAATCCTGACTGTGACTACTGGTTGGTAAAATGATTTTTTCCTATATGTTTCGAAACAATTATATAATTGACTGCTCTCCAACGAAAAAATCTTTCAATTGCATACAGCCGTATAAAAAAACTATTATTATCTTAAATAAATTATTTTTACTCTTGTGTAAACGTTTATTAAAAATCTCCTTGTTAAATTTTATGAAACATATGGAAAAGATAATAAGATAATTACAGATACGAAAAAAATCAATAATTTATTCAAAACATTGATAAAATATGTACATACTTTATATCTTAAATATTTACAATATTATTCCGTCTATAGTTTCTACAGTAAATATTGGATCGACGGCGTCAACCGTGGCGTTGTTACAGCCATGTCTTTTTTTATGTTTTTTCATGCTATAAGGATCATAGAAGCCCTTGTTGCAAACAGAGCACCTATAGGGCTGTTCCCCCGAGTGTTGTCTTATATGTGTTTTGAGAATCTGGTTCGCCGCGAAGCACTTTCCACACACGGTGCACGAATAGGGCTTCTCCCCGCTATGTGTCCGCATATGATACTGAATATGCGCCCGTTGGGTGAACTTCTTGCCGCAAATAGAACAAGAGTACGGCTTCTCACCTACAAAAAAAAACAGTACCTATTGAAACTTGGGAATTGATATAATTTTCGTTCGGTTACGCATGTCAAATGTTCAATCGAAGCGATCGACCAGGTACTTATCGAAAAGCAGCAACGCTGTTCATAACTGTAGGCTGTATTGTAAGTTTACCTAACTAATATCGTACAAATATTCAGTCGATCAGCACATCAAATGCCCATTGACCACCAACGATAGAATCTGACAATCGATTCCACTCGTGCGCAATCGTCAGTCTTCCGCACTAGTTGCACAATTTAATATTTCCCAATCCCTATATTACTAAACGAGCAAATCTTGTATATATGTACCTATGTACCTATATAAATATTTTCTCGAAAACGGCCCTAACGATTTGGATGAAATTTACTGAAAAGAGGTTTTGGGGGGCAAAAAATCGATCTAGCTAGGTCTCATCCTGGAAAAATTCGTTTTCTTATCGATTTTATCATTTTAAAATACAGTTTTTTAACGTTATAAAACAGTGTCGTATGGTGAGTAGGCTTTGGAAAAAACAAACTATTTTCATTATTTATGTCAAATTACTCTGACAGTCAATCTTTAACTTATTAAAATAATCAGTAATTATTTGAAAATATGTAGGTACATACGTTATGTAGTATGACGTATACTGACGTATAATAATATTATCTACTTATATAGGTATGTAATTTTTTTTCTTAAAAACGACTAACGATTTTGATGAAATGGGAACTTTAAGTACTATTTTTTTTGAACTCATTCGAGCAAAACTCGGTCATCCAGATATTGATTGTAATAAGAGGCTGAAATAACCCAGACTGTAGAAGCATTTTTTGACGTGGAATTACGTCTTTCCCAGCGTCTTTCTTTGTCGTTGTTTATATGGCATTTCCCTGGGTCTTCTATTACAATCGTTCAATTCCCAGATTCTAACCTGACAGCTGGTAAAATTGGATTTTCAATTTACTAAGCAAATATAATAAATTGAAAATATGAATAACCCTAGCTGTGTTGTTAGGACTTGAATAGCTGAGTGTGTGGCAATGCTGCTGTTTACATTGCGTTGCTATGGTTCCCGGGTTCTAACCCGAAAAAAATTTGTTAAACTGTGTTTTAAAGACCACCAACAGTTAAGGTTATTTGGGCCCAGCACCAATTCATATTTTAAATTCATTATTTTTTTTTTAATAATAAATTGAAAATCCTACTCTCGGGCTAGAACCCGGGAACTGCGGACTTTTAATAGAGGAACCATAGCAACGCCATGTAAACAACAGCACTGCTACACTCTCGGCCATTCTCAAGCCCAGGTTCTAACCCGAGGGCTGGTAAAAGTGTCAATTGGATTTTCAATTTATTATTAAAAAAAAAATAATGAATTGAAAATATGAATTGGTGCTAGGCCCAATTAACCTTAGCTGTTGGTGGTCTTTAAAAATAAAAATCTTACCTGTGTGCAGAAGCTTGTGTGTTTTCAACACGCCGAGCTGTGCAAACGCCCTCCCGCACGTGTCACACTTGTAGGGCTTCTCCCTCGTATGAATTTTGTAATGTGACTTTAGCAGCGCAGAGCTAATAAATCCCTTACCACATTGACTACACAGATGAGTCTTGTCACCGTGAATCTTTACGTGGGCAAACAAAGTCTCCTTTGAGGATAAAGTCTTCTGGCATATTTCGCATGGGTATCTTTTGGAAGTTTCTTTTTGTTTATCTTCGGCTGTAACAAAATTTGTATGGGATTTTGATGAACAATTGAAAATGTGCATGATTTTTTTTAATTTTATGACATAAGTATGTTGCGAATTCTTAAGGTAATGTTGCGAACAGTCAGGTTGCGAATTCTTACGGTTTTTTAAGAACTCTTCACGTTATTTCAGTACCCAGGCAAAAAGTGCTTAACGCACCTAAGGAAGTTTTTACTTCAAAAATTCACAGATTTTGCAATCCTTGCAACCATCGAGGACATTGGAAATGATAACAGCATATATGAAACATAATTAACTGTTTATTATACACACAATATTTATCAATGCACTGTTTTAGTTTTGTCAGGAATAACTCTATTATTCTTCTGTTATATACGCGTTAACTTTTGCTTGATTACTTAACTTTTAAATATTGGATTTTTCTACAGTATTTATTAACATTTGCTCAAAAATAACACCGCAGATCGTCGCAAATACCTCTCAATTAACTAGACATGATATAAAACACATTTCGAAAAAATTGCACTTGTTCAATTTTGCATGATTGCTCCTCACTTGATCGCGACACCGTTGTCTTTTGGCCTTGAACGAAAACTCGTAACTCTGCCCCCATATACGAACATAAACATTTCCAATGTTAAAAAGATAAATATAGATCTTGTTATCTAGTGAATTTACTATCCGGTGCATTCTTACAACTTACCAGTTTTGGGTTCGTGCGTTTTCTGGTGCAATTTAAGCGACCACTGTATCTTGAACGTTTTCTTACAAACTTTGCAAGAATAGGGCCTTTCTCCTGTGTGATTTCTGATATGTTTATCTAACAAGCACTTCTGAATGAAGCCCTGGTTGCAAATATGACAAACGTGTGGTCGTTGTCCGGTATGAGTCATTTTATGCGTCTTCAGGTAATGATTATGGTTGAAACCTTTGCCACATACATCGCATACGAACCGCCGTTCGTTTGTGTGAATACGCATGTGATATTTAAGTCGGACTTCGAAGAACGATTTTCCGCATACGGTACAGGGAATTTTTATCCTGAAAAAAAAAAAGATTTTAAACGTAGGTAATTATTATTTTAAAAGGTCTTTATTACTAAGAAAAACAAATCTAGCCAATAGGGTCATTCTGCATAATTTTTAAATTTAAATTTTGGATTTAGTAACAAACAAATATTTGACACGTTTTTTGAAGTTATACTTTTTTTGGTGCGTTATGGAAAAATGATGAGAGTGAATTTTTACTTTTTAACACCATGAAGTTAGTCAGAAGTTCATGATTTAGATTATAATACCCTAATATCACCAGTCACAATGTGACAAGAGCGTTCTCAGTTTTGAATAACATTAATAAAAGATATTGCTATACAAACGCTCGTTTATGCCGCTTTCGTTAAATATGAGTTCGTACTCCAAAACCCGTACTGTTTACATTATTATTTTTCATGATTTAGAAGTTTGTTTTTTTTAATAAATAATTAGATATAAATATAATAAACAAATATATTTAATAAATTAATAATTTATTAAATTAAATTAATTTATATAATATCTTTATTTTATTATTTTATCGTCTTTTTTACAAGCGTTTAGTACTGGCACGCGGGATAAAATTTTTGGAGTTATTTTTGTTTTGTTACGCCAAAGGAGTATAACTTCTGACGTGCGTACATAAATACACACACACTCTTTTGTTTTGTCGAAATAATGAATGTTACCTGTAATTCTTATGCTCTTTGGATTCATAATGCGTTGCCAACTCCTGGTGCGTTTCAAACGTAACATCACATTTCTGACAAGTGTATGGTGGACCGGCGATCACCAGTTTTTTTCCGCCAGAGTTAGCTTTTTTTTCTGTCGTGCGATTACGAACACGCTTGTGAGATATTGCTGGCTTTACTTCATCTTTATCGACTTTTTCTACATTGTTTTGTTCTTTATCGCGTTTTCTTTTACACTTGCGCTGTCGATTATTTGGAGTAATCGTTACAGTTTCGTTGGAATCACTAGAGCTATCAATATTATTTTCATCTTCAGTTTTAACTTCAACAAATAAATTTATTTTACAGTCTCCAGTTTCTTCCGATTGTTCAGACTTTATATCTCGTGGTATTGTATTAGACTGGCCATGCCACTGTAATGTGAAATCTGATTTAACGCACTTCTCGCGAAACTGGTACGAAAGATTCAATTGTTTTATGCAACTAGTACATAAATTCCACGGATAGCCGTCGTCTTTTGACACCTGGTAAAGAAACACCTTATTTTATTTTCGTTGCGTTTTAAACTATAATCTAACTGCTTCTTGCAGTTTATATAAATAAAATCTTACATGTACAGGAGTACATTCCATAAGCATTTCCGAAAGACGAATTGCAAATTCAGTTTGACTTTCGTCAAACATTGATTTTAGTTCTCCATTATTCCCATCGGTTAAACAAGCCCGACAAATCTTATCATAAGAAAGCGATAAATTCATTATTTTTCGCTGCTACAACACCCTCAAGTTATGCCTATTGAGAAAATTTTAACCTCAAATTTCTGTAAAAATACAGTCAAGACAACAGAAATGAGACTGTTGAAACTTAGGATGTCATTGTTTATACTTTTCCTTGACTCTGCGAACGGGTAAAAATATCAATTGAATGTAATTCATTGTTAAACATAAAATCGGCACTAGACCCAGATCAGATAACCATGGCTGACAGTTGGTTAAACTAGTGTGGATAATAAAAATAATTAAAAACACGTCAAAATCTATTAATAAGTTTTATTTTACACAAATGCTGATAAAAAATGTACATATTTTGTATCTTAAAATTTACAATTCTATACTGTCTACAGTAAAGATTGGTTCGACTGAGTCTGCAATGGAATTATTACATCCATGTCTTTTTTGATGTTTCTTCATGCTATAAGAATCATAGAAGCCCTTGTTGCAAACAGAGCACCTATAGGGCTGTTCCCCCGAGTGTTGTCTCATGTGTGTCTTGAGATTGTGGTTCGCCGCGAAGCCCTTTCCACACACGGAGCACGGGTAGGGCTTCTCCCCGCTATGTGTTCGCATATGATATTTAATATGCGCCCGTTGAGTGAATTTCTTGCCGCAAATAGAACAAGAGTACGGTTTTTCACCTATGAAAAAAACAGTTTCATAAAAGTTTAAGAATTCGTTTATGATCCAAGTGTGCAAGCTTTCACGGCCGGCATTGTTCCAAGTCTTCATGGTTTCCGGGCTTGTAGGCCGTAGTCCGGTGGTATTTCTACCTGAGGTTTCGTCTACAACACTCACCACCACTATACACTGCGCAGTTGACCAATGGCAGAGAGAGACAGACTACGACCGAACAGAGAACACACTGGCACTAGGTATAAAAGAAGGGAGAACACCAGTCACCGACACACTGACCTGTGAGCCGCCAAGGAGGACATTTCGACCGCTGCCACATCGCCTTTGATAATGTCTACCGCAGTTGTAGACGAAACGACAGGTAGAAATACCACCGGACCACGGCCTACAAGCCCGGAAACCATGCTTGGATTCGTTTATGATATTTATATTATAATTCACACACTTTCTAGTTTTTGCTGCCATCTATTAGCGAGTTAACTGATTCTTCTATATTAGTACCATACAATACATTGGTGTTATTACGATATCGATGCATTTTTAAGATAAGTTTTTATTGTAATTTTTAGAGGTATTGTAATTTTTGTATCTGACAAATCCATACAATGTTTGTATTGCATCGAAATTAAACTAACTAAGCATATATAGACTGTCCGAAATCAATGGTGAATATAACAAATTAATAACTGCAACAAGGAAAACATAAAAAAAATGACTAGCGCGACAAAGATAGAATGAAGCATGGCTAGGTAAATTTTCAAAATAAATTTAAGTAAACATTCTAAATTGAATTATGTTTTAAAGACCACCAACAGCTAAAGTTATTTAGGCCTAGCACCAATTCATATTGCTATTGTTTTTATATTTATCATGTCTGACAAATTCGACTCCTTGTAGTCTTTTGAACGAAATAAAATAATAATAATAATAATATCTTCAATTCATTATTTTTTTTACTAATTACTAATAAATTGAAAATCCAATTGACACTTTTACCAGCTCTCGGGCTAGAACCCGGGAACTGGAGATTTGTAATAGAGGAACCATAGCAACGCCATGTAAACAACAGCATTGCTAAACGCTCGGCCATTCTCAAGCCCGCAAACATTCTATAGTCTATTCATTTCCAAGATAGAGTATTTTGAAAAAAAAACATTCCAACAGAGTCTCACTTACAGTTTACAACAAAATAAATAGGTAAATACGGTTAAGTACATTTGCAAAATTTGAAATTCTCCCGACCAATCACAACTCAAGAAACAAAGGGACGCAAGCTGATCACGCATACAGGTCACTTTACCTTGAAAATGAATAGACTATAAGTATCCATAGAAATAGCTAAACTAAAAAATGTGACCTCTTTGTTGCACTCATTAATTATCTATGTTCAGATCAGTGATGGATTTAGGCCTAGGCCCGCGAGGCCCGGGTCTAGGGCGGCAACATTTGAGGGGCGGCAAAATTAAGAAGGCGTCTGAACCTAAACATTTTTCCCGGGCGCTGGAAAGTCAAAATTGATTAAGTTTTCCGTCAACTGTGAGACTGAATTTTATCATTTTCTCTCTCAATGTTACACTGTGGAAAAATAACTAATATGTGGAAAAAAATAACTCATAATATAATTTTGACAATCACTTTTACATAGAAAAAAGGGCGGCATATCAGCAAGGGCCTAGGGCGGCATCGAACCTAAATCCGCCACTGGTTCAGATTAGTACGAATTGTGACCGCGCTGTGTCTTTACAGGCAATAACACTAAATTAGCTTTAGATGCTAATGACCTCACTTGTCGAGCGTCTATAATTTATAACGACCAACTAAATTAGCTTTCATTACCTGTGTGCAGTAGCTGATGTGTTTTCATCACACCATAGTGCGTGAACGCTCTCCCGCACGTGTCGCACTTAAAGGGTTTCTCCCCTGTATGAGTTTTGTTGTGCGACTGTAGCAGCGCGGTGCTAATAAATCCCTTGCCACACTGACTGCACAGGTGAGTCTTGTCGCCATGAATCTTTACATGGGCGAACAAACTGCCCTTTGAAGATAACGTTTTGTGACATATTTCGCAGGGATATCTTTTGGAAGTTTCTTTTTGTTTATCTTCGGCTGTAACAAAATTTGTATGAGATTTAATTTTCAACAGAAACTTATAACTTAATATCTACTACCAACAGGCGTCTATCTTTTTCCCTTTTTTATTCATTTATTGAAGCTATGCTTCTATAGGCGCGTTAGACGATTTCTGAGAGGGGAAAAACTTATGGGTTCGCTCATGTTATTAAAAGTATATCTATAGCTATGGCCAGTGGTGAAAGTAATATACTGGCGCACGCGCTGTGCCCTATGTTTACGTATATGCACCAACACAAAGATAACGTGATGTGTAACATTAGTACTGTGTGCATCTATACAAAAAATAAAATGGCGTCAGATTTCAAAATGGCGGCCATATGTACTTTTGTAAAAATTATTCGATCTTTTTGAAAATTGATATTTAAGAGTTTTGTAGGACACAAAAAAATAAAATGGCGTCAGATTTAAAAATGGCGGCCATATGTACTTTTGTAAAAATTACCCGATCTTTTTGAAAATTGATATTTAAGAGTTTTATAGGACACAAAAAAATAAAATGGTGTCAGATTTCAAAATGGCGGCCATATGTACTTTTGTAAAAATTATCCGATCTTTTTGAAAATTGATATTTAAGAGTTTTATAGGACACAAAAAAATAAAATGGCGTCAGATTTAAAAATGGCGGCCATATGTACTTTTGTAAAAATTATCCGATCTTTTTGAAAATTGATATTTAAGAGTTTTGTAGGACACAAAAAATAAAATGGCGTCAGATTTCAAAAGGGCGGTCAAATAATAACTTTTCAATTGTATTGTCTATAACTTCGATAAATTCGGTTTTATATACAATGCATAAAAAGCATAGCTTCTGTCGGGTGTCCCATAACACTTCTTGACTTTTTATTTTTTCCCTTATTTATAACTTACCAGTTTTGGGTTCGTGCGTTTTCAGGTGCAATTTAAGCGACGACGATATCTTGAACGTTTTCTCACAAGTGTTGCAAGAATAGGGCCTTTCGCCTGTGTGGTTTCTGACATGTTTTATCAACAAACACTTCTGAATGAAGCCCCGGTTGCAAATCTGACAAATGAACGGCCGTTCTCCCGTGTGAGTCATTTTATGTTTCTTCAGGTAATGGTTATGGTTGAAGCCTTTGCCACACACATCGCATACGAATGGTCGTTCATTTATGTGAATACGCATATGATATTTCAGTCGGACTTCAAAGAAAGATTTGCCGCATACCGTACAGGGAATTTTTATCCTGGATAATTAGATTTTAAACGTAATTAACACGTATTTTTTATAGTTGAAATAAATGTTACCTGTAATTTTTATGCTCCTTGGATTCATAGTGCATCGCCAACTCCTGGTGCGTTTCGAACGTAACGTCACATTTCTGACAAGTGTATGGTGGACCGGTATCTATCAGTTGTTTTTCACCAGATTTAGCTTTTTTTTCTGTTGTGCGGTTACGAACACGCTTGTGAGATATCGCTGGCTTTTCTTCATCTTTATCGACTTTTTCTATATTGTTTTGTTCTTCGTCGCGCTTTCTTTTACACTTTGACTTACGCAATTGAGTATCTTGAGTATTCGTTACAGTTTCGATGGAATCGTTAGAGCTATCGATGTTATTGTCGTCTTCAGTTTTTACTTCAACAAACAAATTTATTTTACAGTCTCCAGTTTCTTCCGATTGTTCAGACTTTATATCACGTGGTATTGTATTAGACTGGCCATGCCATTGTAATGTGAAATCTGATTTAACGCACTTCTCGCGAAACTGATACGAAATATTCAATTGTTTTATGCAGCTGGTGCATAAATTCCACGGAAAGCCGTCATCTTTTGACACCTGATAAAGAAAGAAATTATTTTTTTGCATATCATTATGTAAATTTTATATTCGTTGAGTTTAAAATCTAGAATTTATGAACTTTATTTAAACAGCTTAGGTACAATAATGTCATAGAGGGCTAAATGAAACTATTGATTTGCGCTTTGCGGGCTCGTATTAAGGAAGACTTTTTTGAGCTGGTGTTGTCCTGATTCGGGTCTATAGGCCGTCGTTGGTTGGAATTGCTTCCTAACGTTTCGCTAGTACGAGAAGCAAGTCACTCGTGCTAGCGAAACGTTAGGAAGCAATTCCAACCAACGACGGCCTATAGACCCGAATCAGGACAACACCAGCTCATCAACTGGCCGCGAAAGCCTCAACCAATCTGAAGACTTTTTTGTTTGTTGTGATTAGAACTATAAGCGTTAATTGTTATATTAGTCAACCACGTCATAAGTGGATATCTAATTCTAAACACATTTTTGGCATTCTGTTAAAGTACAATCTTACTTGGACAGAAGTGCACTCCATAAACATTTCCGAAAGGCGCTTTGCATATTCAGCTTGGTTTTCGTCAAACATTGATTTTAGTTCTCCATTTTCGTCAGTTAAACAAGCTCGACAAATCTTATCATAAGAAAGCGATAAATTCATTATTTTTTGCAGTCAAAACACAGTTTTAACCTCAAAAATAGTGTCATTCATAGAACTTTTATAACTGGAATTTGGAAATCTGGAATGAGAAGCAGAACGCTTAAGTTTTAACTTTTAAATCTAGCACCACCGCTTCTGCTAAGATGCTTAGAGTTAATTTGCCTTTTGAAAGCTTTCCGCCCGGGTTGGCAACGAAATAATCAAAAGCAACAAATTATCTCTCGATCTATGTTGGTCCATGTTGATCTCAAAAACGACTGAATCGATTTAAAAAATTCTTTACTATATAAAAGCCGATTTTTTCCCGAATGATATACCTAGTCCTAGACTATATATTATCACTAGCGGTCCCGTCCGGCTTCGCCCGGGTGCTAAGAAAGCCCGGGTGCAATACACTACTCGCTCGCTTCGCTCGTTCGCTTGAATATTATAAATACACTACTCACTCGCTTCGTTCGTTTGCTTGAATATTATAATTACATTACTCACTCGCTTCGCTCATTCGCTATATATATAAACCTTCCGTGAAAAATTATCTAACTGATGGTGAAAACCGCATCAAAATCCGTCGCGTGGGTTAGGAATTACATTACCACTCGCTTCGCTCGTTCTATATATATATAAACCTTCCGGGAACAATTCCGTCATACATGATTTTTGCGTAACTTTAACCGTTTACGCAGCACACGCAACGGAAGCTCTCAAAAGGAATAATTTTTCCCGTTTTTGCAACATTTTTCATTGATCCTATTGGTCGTAGCGTGATATTATATAGCCTATAGCCTTCCTTGATAAATGGACTATCCAACACAAAAATAATTTTCAATTCGAATCAGTAGTTCCTGAGATTAGCGCGTTAAACTAAACAAACAAACTCTTCAGCTGGGTCTTATAGTTTAGTTTTTAGGGTTGGAAATTGGAATCTAGATTATAAATAATAGTAATAATGTTATAGATTATAATACATTTTTTTGAGAACTTTTCGGAAGTTCTTTCTACAATAAAAAATCCCAAAAGTGTCTATTTTTCAATGTAATTTTGAACTATGCCGCTATCGACTACGGAAGTCGGAAATGACGCTGACGCCCACCTCTCGTCACGTATGACGCTAACTATAGCCAGCCAATCACAGTTGACTATGCCTACCATCTGTCAAAGACCAAAGTCAAACCCTAACCTATAAAAACTAAGCTAATCACGAACATTTAGGCTGTTAGTAATCACTTTGAAAATATTGGCGCTGTACCCCTGACTACTATGTTATATTCAATACCTAATATAAGTCAAATCAAACCCAAAGAAGAATCTTATAGTATAAAGAAAGCTTTTATTTTTGTGATGCGCGCGCTTTCTAAATTAAAAATGCCGAAAATCACAGTGAGGACATTTATGTAAAACTTTAACGAAAATAAAATCGTTTATTCGTTTTACTCAAAAACTCTTTAATATTAATTATTATTTTATTCAATATAATTATTTTAAACCTGTACGGAATACGTCACTCACAGCCAGCCTTCTCTGATTGGTTGGCTATAGTTAAATGTAATGTACTATCACGCCCACTGATTCATTATAGAAATCAGAGATAATCAGCTGGAGCTGCTGTTTTTATTTGTGTTGCGTGTAATTTCTACATTTAAAAAAATGCCGAAACCGAAGAAATGTTTTATTCCGTGTTGTCAAAACACTAGCGTTAATAGTCTCAATAAACTTTTCCTGATCGTTCCGGAAGAAAAAAATAGACAAGAGCGTTGGTTCCAGACAGTCGGGTTTCCCGTTCCCCAAAAAAGGATATTAAAATATTGTTGTGAAGACCATTTCAATGTAAGTTAATAAATAGTTAATTTTTACTCGACTGAGCGAAAGCAAAAGAAGGTTATGTTTTTCATATTGTAAAAGTGTATGTATGTGGCTGAGGTTCTTTATTCCCTCGTAGAATCTAATCGGATTGTCATAGAGAAATGGATTTTGATAAATGAGGCGTCGATAGATTCATCATAATCTCACGAATTACACTAGATATGAGACGTACGTAAAATAGGTCATCCAAGTGTAGGGATATCAAAAGAAAGGGCTTAACGAAAGGATTCCAAAAATATATAAATTTGGGGATTTATTTAATGAAAAAATAAAAAGTGTGAAATAAAAAGTTTGTTAAAAGAACAAAATAATCGACTGCGTATACAAAAGTTCAAAACAAGTTTCCAATATGAAAAATAGTCGGTTAAATAGATGTTAGTTTTAATATCATTTCACACTAGCAACTAGTAGGTAATAGTGATGCGCGATACGAGAGGTTTAGTCAATTGTTCAAACATCTCGATGATTGTCACTTGGACTCGATTGTTGTTTCATAGTTCACCGATACCGAGTCGCATAGTACTGAATCGTACACTGTCGAGAGCCACATAATACACAATCATTCATCACTCAACAACTGTGGTCGAGTCGATGGTCGATCGTGCAGTAATCGCGTAATACGAATTCAATAGTGAAGAGATCACAGAGTAGTGAGTACAATGTGAACAGTAAACAATCAACGAGTCGCGTGAACGTCAATCGACTAGCATATAACCTTGAATTGCGATTATATGCATTCTTATTCGCTGCTATTGCTATAACCTATGTGGCAAATAATCGACTTGAACAATCGAACATTTCGATTGTAAAATCAAACTCCGAGTTGATTGTGGACTCGATTGTTATAACGATTACAATTGTTTCGATTGTATAAATATCTCGTATTGCCCATCACTAGTAGGTAATTTAAAATTTCGACAATCATGCAAACAATATTTCATAGACAATAAAATACTTACAATCTATGCCATATATGCATATGAGCTGGTGGTATATATTAAACAAAACTTAGATAAAGTCAACTTCAATAATGAAATACATAAGTATGAGACAAGAAGCAACAATTAGGTATTTAAGTTTAAAAAAAATTATTAATTTTTTAATTTTTTCTAATAATTTAACATAAATAATATTGAAAATCAAAAAGAAAAATTTTTTTAAAGCTATAGATAAATTACTAAAAATTAATTAAAATGTATAAAAATTTAAAAAATATCACGTGACTTCAAAACGCGCCAGGAATGTTTGTGACGTAGTTATGTTAAAATGTGTCTGCATTTGTTGGTATTTGTGTATATGTATTACACATACTATCAAAAATAATAAATTTTTAACTTGGTAACCATGGATACAAAGACCATAGATAACATAATGACGTCACACGCGTTCGGATTCTTTCGGCGCGTTATCGGAACTGAGTAAAAATTAATTTTTATTTAAATATAACTTTTTAATTAGTAAGCAAAAAAATTAAAAAAAACAGTTTTGATATAAAACTTGTATGTGGTCCTTCCATTTAAGTAAAAAAAAAATTCATTTAAAAACCCAATTGCATACACATTAACAAGTATAAAAGTACGAGGTATAGTTATAGCCCATTATGTTGTGGCAGCCGATACTACAATATGTTACCAGATAATTTAAAAAATCTCAAAAACTTAAATAGCTCTAAAAGACAGGTTAAAAATTATTTTATACAACTGTGCCATTATAGTAAAATCTAAGATAGATCCTTAATGTTCATTAAACTTACTGTTTTTCTTTTTTGTTTAAATTTTAATTTTAATGAAAGTGACGCTATGATAACATTTTTAATGTTCGTAATAAAGAATTTATCTAATACAGTCGACTCTCGTTAATTCGAAACTCGAGGGACTCTTAAAATATTACGAATTATCGAGTATTTGAAATATCAAATGGTTCGAAACAAAGGCTCAACAAACAAACGTTGATACAAGTTTGAACTTGTCGCAAAATGTATTTATGTACTTACAATCTTTCCGCCTCTTTCTCTCTGCAACTTTGAATTGTCGAGTGTTGGACGCCGATGAGTTCGAATTAACGCGTCGTTTTGTTATATAGCAATGATTTTTTCGTACGAATTACCAAGTGCATAAAAATGTATTGATTTAGTTCGAAATTTAAAGAGATTTTGTAGGGAACTCGTGATAACTTTGAATTATAGAGAGGTTCGAATTATCGCAGGTTTGAATTAACAAGAGTCGACTGTACCTTTTTACCTGAGTACTTTTCATTTTGGAAACTTGTTTTGCTTTTAACAAAATGTTTGTTATTGTTACGTACGTAAAATATTACATCATTTTTTCTTACCGTAGCTAGAAGAGGACATGGATAACTGGCTACAATACAAGTTAATGGGCAGCCGTATAATGATGAAACCTGACGTGGTGCCACATAAGTACATTAGAAGTCCACCAAGCGAGCCGCTCCCCCCTCAGTTCACAATCAGCGACAGAAAACAAAAACGTGAAAATATCGCAAAATTTAAACAGACTGAAGAGATCGCAAAATTGAAACAGAGTGAAAAATTATCCAAGCATGAGTTTATCGACGAGTGTTTCGAGAATGTTATTATTCAAACAAAAGAAATTCCATCTCAGCTAACAGACAATGAGAGTGAAATTAGTATAGAAATTATACAGTGTTCCGAACAGAGTTTACAGAAAGAAGAATATACTACTATTTACGTAGACAATTCCGTGGAAGAATGCGTATTAGGTTTTTAAGTTTTTTAATTCGATAAGAAATCTATAAGATCTCAAAATGTGCATTTATGCTAGGTTGCAGAACGCATATTTGTCAGAAACTGATTTAACAATGACATTAGATTGTGATAATATAATTACAGTCTAATGTCGTTGTCAAACTTTTTATTATAGGTATACAGAATGTAAACAGATCAGGTGACATTTAGTATTGGGAAAAAATGAGCGGATCAGAATGAGCCATGACTCATAATGTACGTATTTATATAGGGTTGCTTTCGTAATTTTAGTTGTTATATTTTAGTTTCAATTATTTTTATTTTACTGGACATTTAACCCTTTGACTGCTCCAGACATATATATACGATTACCTGGGTTACTGCTCCAGCCGTATATTTCCGTTCGGGCTGGAAAAAATACTTACAGCGATAAACTGCTACCGTCGTATATCTATGTACAACGCCTATTAGAACACCAATTCAGAACTATGTTGTGATTTTTTTCTTTTTTAAAGTCAATGCGTATGTACACGTGTTTTACACGTGTATACATGCACTGACTGTTCTGTTTTTGATAAAAATATATGTTTTAAACAAAAAAGGCAAAAAAAACAATTTGATATGATTTGACGGGATTTAGCTTCATTATTTTACCCCACTGATAACAACAGTGGACTGCTGCAGACGTATCTATACGGAACAGCCGAAAAAATTGCGCACACAACATGCACTCTCGTAAAATAAATGCGCAGTGAAAAGGTTAAACGGCAAGTGAAATAAAAATAGAACAACTAAAATTACGATCGCAGCCCTATATAAACCATAGAAATATCATCGATAGAGGCAGCGTCGTAGCTAGGACCAGTCAACCGGGGCCCTCGCCAGGGGCGCTAACCCCGAGAGGGCGCAATATTCGATGCGAATATGATTATTTTTAAGCAAAGAGCGCGAAATCAAAATCTTGCCAGGGACGCCGATGACCCTAGCTACGACTCTGGATAGAGGAGGAAAGCCATCCAAAAAAGTGTCGGTGTAAAAGATAGACTCTCATAGATTATTAATTGTTGTGTTGAAAACGCTAATGACCTGAGTTGTCGACGCGTCTATAATCTACAATAAATCTCTGTCTTTTGCACCGACACTTTTTTGGATGCTGCAACTGAAGACGTAGAACTACTTCTATAGTTAACATTCCAAAAAAGTGTCGATGCAAATAATAGAGATGGAGAATAGACGTGTTCTTCTATCTTTTTCTATCACAAATACATAAACCATGGTTACAGATGTAAATTAACAACACCAACTGTCGGTCGGTCGGTCGTATTTAATGTTTTTCATTATATTTTTATCTGTTAAATTCAATAATAAAATTTTAATAGTGTTGTCCAGTTGACGTTTGCATGGTGGAAACTTGCACCATAGGTATGATGAAATAATTGTTTTACTATGTCTAATTTCATTTTGACGTAAATAACGTCTAAGGCCGGCCGCACATTTCCTACCATCGGATCCGATTGTCTGAAACGATTTAAAATCGGACCACTACCTCACACTGTCGGCAAAATAGTATAGAAAATGGACGACGGAGAGTTATTGGCAATTGCTTATCTACTCTCACAACGAAAAAGAAATAAAACGTCGCTATTGCATATATCCTTTGAATACGAAAATAATTCAAGAAAGTCGGACGTCCGATCCGATATCGGATCGTAAGTGTGCGATATGGTCATATAAACTCATAGATATTTGAGCGTCAGACACCCGGATCCGACAATCGTTTCAGACAATCGGATCCAATAGTAGGAAATGTGCGGCCGGCCTAATGTATCATACTGGGATGGCATTTGAGAAATATTAGATGTTACGGAAATAGAAGGAAGTAGTTGTCATGTGAAACAAAACACATTAAAGATAACTATGTTAAGGTCTATGTTATAATGTTGACATACGCCAGGTAGCTGTGTGGTAAAGTACTAGTCTACCGACAGGTACAAACACCAATCCCAGGTTCGAATCCTGAAGGCTTTTAATATTATTATATTTTTATATAGTGAAAATATATAGACATTGGATAACATTTTAAAATATAAAAAAACAGATGTGAAACATCAAAGAAAACGTTATTGAACTCGATGGTATTTTCTATGTAGTAGTATATATTTTTTCAAAAGCAGCAACTAACTGTTATGCTGACGTAATCCTATATACTGCACTGTAACACACGCGGTTGTCTTCCCATGCCCGAGCGCGCGGAAGCCGAGAGAGAGTGCCGCAGTGGTGGGGAGAACAGCAGCGAAGGAGCGGACCGTAAATTTCGTTGCATATTTCCCCTCACGCGGCTGTTCACAGCCCGACATAAGATGTTTCACATCAATAATGTTACAGTTATTTTATTTATTAACTTCCCATTGGAAGTAATGGATCCGTTTTGTGTTCCCTAGTCAGATATATTTAACGAAAATTTGATTTTATAAGATAAATAAAAGTGGGTGTATTTCTTTCCATGACAACGAATATAATTAATTGTGTTAAACGGTATTCACGTCATCTGTCTGTACCCATGATAGTCAGACATAGCTACTAGTTTTTCAAACGGTAGTAAAACTTTTGCAACATCCTTGTTTAGCATTCTTCAAGTCTGATTTAATTTTTCGGGACACATTTTATGACTCAGAAAATTTAATCAGAAGCCTGTTCACACTTTTAATTATATAAAAATACACCTGTATTTAAAATCGGACATAAAAACATACACAAGTAGTCGTGAGGAATTATAAAATAAAAAACCACCCATTTTTATTAAACATGGCTGTGGAGATTTTTAATTAAAAATAATAGCAGTGTTTTGTTTCCTATAAAAGTGCTGATAACTATCGATTGTAACTAGGTTATGCAATCTCGAGCCGAGATTGGCAATTCGAGATCACGCGAGATAAGTTTGGGTTCGAGATTGGCAATTCGAGATCTCGCGAGATTGTCTGGCGAGATCTCGATAAATCTCGACAATGTCGAGATTTCACCTACTTTTAAAAAGAATGTATTATTTTGTATCAAAATACTTAAAAATGAAAACTACTTACTTGGGACAGTGTGACTGTGTCACTGTGTACGTGTATGATTTATTGCGTAGTGCACTGTGAAGATGATTATTATTCATTACTTTCCTTAAATAAACGTTGATTTTTTATTTCAAGATTCAATTAATGTTTTGTTTTATTTTCAAAATATAACAGCAATACCCCTACTTACACAGCACACTATATGTCAATTAATTATTTTTGAAATAACTTTTTAGGAGTTAAGAAGCATAGGGTAAGTTACAATTAGTAACGTTCACGAACATTTGGTTTGAATTGTTCTTAGACATATTCAGTATTCACTTAACTTTGTAATTTGTTAGCCATCTAATTCTTGTTATATGTTAAATAACTGTCATTTTCACTCAAGAAAACAATATATGCAGAGAAACAAACAGAATCAATTAGCGCGTTCGTTCTTGAAATCTCGTTCAAGAACTCGACCATATCAGGTCGAGATCTCGAACGAAATTGCCTGCCCACGAGATTAAATGTCGAAAAATGGCTCGAGATCTCGCGAGATCGATATTGCATTCCCTAATTGTAACGATTATCTAACATAACTATAAATCCTTATCCTTACTTCCTTACTAATATTATAAAAACGAAAGTGTGTGTCATGGTTTTTCATAAATAAAATAAAAATAAATAAAAAAAATAAAATTACAATTATTTTATTGATTAGATATATTTTACGAGCATTTATTTTATAAGATACATAAAAGTGGATGTGTTAATTTCTATGAAAATCAATACAATTAATTGTGTTTAAGACACTAATAATTGAGAATCGACCCCGATCATTGAGAATCGACCCCGATCATTGAGAATCGACCCCGATCATTGAGAATCGACCCCGATCATTGAGAATCGACACTAATCATTGAGAATTTACCTCGATCATTGAGAATCGACCCCAAACATTGAGAATCGACCCTGATCATTGAGAATCGACCCTAATAATTGAGAATCGACACTAATCATTGAGAATTTACCCCGATCATTGAGAATCGACCCCAAACATTGAGAATCGACCCCAGTCATTGAGAATCGACCCCGATCATTGAGAATCGACCCCGATCATGGAGAATCGACTTCGATCTTCAAGAATCTACCTCAATCATTAAGAATCGACCACGATCTTCAAGAATCGACCTCGATCATTAAGAATCGACCGCGATCATTAAGAATGGACCTCGATCATTATAAGAATCGACCTCAATCATTAAGAATGGACCTCAAGGATTTAGGAGTAGGCCACCAGAAACACGAAGAGGTATTTTTAAACTTATAAACTACAAAAAAAACAAGAAATACCTCTTCGTGTTTCTGGTGGCCTGCTTCTAAATAATGAAATCTGAAATTTATTTTGTCCATTAACAGCTAAGAAATATTTAAAATCTAAAGATTTAGGAGTAGGCCACCAGAAACACGAAGAGGTATTTCTTGTCAATTTTTCTAGTTCATAAGTTTAAAAATACCTCTTCGTGTTTCTGGTGGCCTACTCCTAAATCCTCAGATTTTAAATATTTCTTAGCCCGTAAATGGACAAAGTAAATTTCAGATTTCATAATTTAAGATCAGGCCATCAGAAACACGAAGAGGTATTTTTAAACTTATGAATTACAAAAATTGACAAGAAATACCTCTTCGTGTTTCTGATGGCCTGATCCTAAATTATGAAATCTGAAATTTACTTTGTCCATTTACGGCTAAGACATATTTAAAAATCTAAGGATTTAGGAGTAGGCCACCAGAAACACGAAGAGGTATTTTTAAACTTATAAACTACAAAAAAACAAGAAATACCTCTTCGTGTTTCTGGTGGCCTGCTTCTAAATAATGAAATCTGAAATGTATTTTGTCCATTAACAGCTAAGAAATATTTAAAATCTAAAGATTTAGGAGTAGGCTACCAGAAACACGAAGAGGTATTTCTTGTCAATTTTTCTAGTTCATAAGTTTAAAAATATCTCTTCGTGTTTCTGGTGGCCTACTCCTAAATACTTAGATTTTAAATATTTCTTAGCCGTTAATGGACAAAATAAATTTCAGATTTCATAATTTAGGAGTAGGACATCAGAAACACAAAGAGGTATTTTTAAACTTATGAACTACAAAAATTGACAAGAAATACCTCTTCGTGTTTCTGGTGGCCTACTCCTAAATCCTTTGATTTTAAACATTTCTTAGCGAATTAATGGACAAAATAAATTTCAGATTTCATAATTTAGGAGCAGGCCATCAGAAACACGAAGAGGTATTTTTAAAATTATGAACTACATCAATTGACAAGAAATACCTCTTCGTGTTTCTGGTGGCCTGCTCCTAAATTATGAAATCTGAAATTTATTTTGTCCATTAACAGCTAAGAAATATTTAAAATCTAAGGATTTAGGAGTAGGCCACCAGAAATACGAAGAGGTATTTCTTGTCAATTTTTCTAGTTCATAAGTTTAAAAATACCTCTTCGTGTTTCTGGTGGCCTACTCCTAAATCCTCAGATTTTAAATATTTCTTAGCCCGTAAATGGACAAAGTAAATTTCAGATTTCATAATTTAGGATCAGGCCATCAGAAACACGAAGAGGTATTTTTAAACTTATGAATTACAAAAATTGACAAGAAATACCTCTTCGTGTTTCTGATGGCCTGATCCTAAATTATGAAATCTGAAATTTACTTTGTCCATTTACGGCTAAGACATATTTAAAAATCTAAGGATTTAGGAGTAGGCCACCAGAAACACGAAGAGGTATTTTTAAACTTATAAACTACAAAAAAACAAGAAATACCTCTTCGTGTTTCTGGTGGCCTGCTTCTAAATAATGAAATCTGAAATGTATTTTGTCCATTAACAGCTAAGAAATATTTAAAATCTAAAGATTTAGGAGTAGGCTACCAGAAACACGAAGAGGTATTTCTTGTCAATTTTTCTAGTTCATAAGTTTAAAAATATCTCTTCGTGTTTCTGGTGGCCTACTCCTAAATTATGAAATCTGAAATTTATTTTGTCCATTAACAGCTAAGAAATATTTAAAATCTAAGGATTTAGGAGTAGGCCACCAGAAATACGAAGAGGTATTTCTTGTCAATTTTTGTAGTTCATAAGTTTAAAAATACCTCTTCGTGTTTCTGGTGGCCTACTCCTAAATCCTTAGATTTTAAATATTTCTTAGCCGTAAATGGACAAAGTACATTTCAGATTTCATAATTTAGGAGCAGGCCATCAGAAACACGAAGAGGTATTTTTAAACTTATGAATTACAAAAATTGACAAGAAATACCTCTTCGTGTTTCTGATGGCCTGATCCTAAATTATGAAATCTGAAATTTACTTTGTCCATTTACGGCTAAGAAATATTTAAAATCTAAGGCTTTAGGAGTAGGCCACCAGAAACACGAAGAGGTATTTCTTGTTTTTTTTTTTTAGTTTATAAGTTTAAAAATACCTCTTCGTGTTTCTGGTGGCCTACTCCTAAATCCTTAGATTTTAAATATTTCTTAGCCGTAAATGGACAAAGTAAATTTCAGATTTCATAATTTAGGATCAGGCCATCAGAAACACGAAGAGGTATTTTTAAACTTATGAATTACAAAAATTGACAATAAATACCTCTTCGTGTTTCTGATGGCCTGATCCTAAATTATGAAATCTGAAATTTACTTTGTCCATTTACGGCTAAGAAATATTTAAAATCTAAGGATTTAGGAGTAGGCCACCAGAAACACGAAGAGGTATTTTTAAACTTATAAACTACAAAAAAAACAAGAAATACCTCTTCGTGTTTCTGGTGGCCTACTCCTAAATCCTTAGATTTTAAATATTTCTTAGCCGTAAATGGACAAAATAAACTTCAGATTTCATAATTTAGGAGCAGGCCATCAGAAACACGAAGAGGTATTTTTAAACTTATGAACTACAAAAATTAATAAGAAATACCTCTTCGTATTTCTGATGACTCCTAGATTTTTAAATCTGAAAAATATTTTGTCCTAAGGCTAAGACATTTTTAGGAGTAGGCTATCAGAAACTTGAGGAGGTATTTCTTGGCCATTTTTGTAGTTCATGAGTTTGATAATAGGTGGGACTAATAACTTATTTGAAAAAAAGTCAACTATTTTTCTTATCTTCACGGAAGTATCGTAAGGTGCAACTAAAAAACAGATATTTCTTCTTAGAATAAAAAAAGCCATCAGATGTCATCAAGAACTTATTGTACAGTAATCCAGCGCTTCTAAATTGGGGATAATAATTTAATTAAAGCGCTTTAAAAAGCGGGAAGTTCCGGCCCCGTATCATTGATAAGGCGGTAGCTACGGCCCTGGGCGAAACACAACCCGTCCTTGCTTTGCTGCAATCGGCTACAAATCGATTTTTTTGACCCTGCTAAGTGTATTGCTCCCTTCAATCAAGACATGGAAACAGGAAATGGCATTAAGTAATTTTGGAACAGGTAATACTTCCATTGTTATTTCAGTATAATTCTTTATTTATAATAATATCTAATCTTTAGGAATGTAATTTTTTATTTACATAAGGTATTTTAATAATGCATATTCCAAATCAAAATAGCTGTCTGATTAAACACTTATTATTATTATTTTTTTGTTTGATAAATACTCGTTCAAACAGTTTTATTCACGTTTTATTTCTGAACAGGGTAAATGAGGGTTACTAGGCTTTCTTCTACCACCTGATAGCGCCACTGGCAAGTAAGGTATAAAGTTTCTAACTTTGGCAAGGTATAAAGTTACTAGATCTAGTAACTTTAGTAAGGTATACGTCATTTAAATGTCAGTACTGACTACTGTTTATATTGTCCGCCACCTGAAGGCGCCACTAGGAAGTAAAGTATCTGTCAGTCAATCATTTAACGGCTAAATCGCACTTTTGTATTTATTTATTCCTTAATAATGGATAAATGAAGAATGACAACACAAACCGTTAATCTCTAAACGTTTGACATACCTTACTTGCAACTAGCGCCATCTGACGAATAAAAAAGTAAACATTGGACGTAGACCTCACTTGACACTAGCGCTATCTGATGAAAAAAAATATGGTAGCCCTCATTGACAACAATGTATGTTTGTAACAAAAAAAACATTTACTAAAGTGAATTCGTATTGTGGTATAAAATTAAGGGCGTTATTATTAATGCAAAATTAATGTTTCATAAAACTTTTTACAATTAATTTGAAATATGCACCTCACATGTTTACACTAGTGTTAAAAATTTCAGTCGAAAATCTACATAAAATTCTTTACATAATATTGTAAAAATACTAGTTTGTCCTTCTACGACGCCGGAAGGTCTATGGCTGGTTTGGACTCCGATTTCAACAAAAAAAAGAGCATCATTTTCGAAATAAGTAGTTTCTTTTAGGGTTCCGTATCTCAAAAGAAAAAAAAGACCAAATGCGAGTCAGACTTGCGCACCGAGGGTTCCGTACAATAAAAAAAATTACATTAACAGAAAATTAAGACTAAAAAAAACAACAAAAATATTGCGATCCGAAATCCGGGATCGAACCGGGTCCATTACATCTTACTCGACCACTGAGCTAGCTGAACGATATTTAACATCACCGTTAAACCGGTTCAGTTCTATACCTATAGTACAGTATAGAAGTACGGGCTGGAGTCATTATCGTACTAAAATAGAAACAATAATTTATAAAAATTAACTGATTATTTAGTTCTAATTACTATTTGCCAGGATTTATGCCACAACATACAATCTGTAAAATTTCAACTAGCTACCTCTTATCGTTTGTGAGAAGAGCCTTGTAACAGACGGACAGACAAACAGACGGAACCCTAAAAACGGAATTCTTTTAGGATTACTAGTTTGTCCGTATGTCTGTCACAGTCGAATTTATCAGGACCAAATAAATGTATAAAATTGAAATTTGGCATGGTTAATAAAGCTTACATAAATTCCGATAGTAAAAAAAAATATTTTCGCGTTAATTTGAAGGCGGGGCCAAATTTCCCCCAAAAAAATCCTTTGCATCTCAAAACTATTTTTTTCGCAGAATTTTGTTACTTAGTTTTCGAGACTTTCCTGAAAACGCATCTCTATATCAAAAACTAGTATAGCTAAAATTTCAAAAAGACGCTAATGACCCCAGTTGTTGGGCGTCTATAATTTACAATTCATTCAAAATTTCCACAAAAAACCAGTGATGTTAGAAGTACACTTGTACACTTTACAGATAAATTATTACAACTACAATTTTCAAAATTCAAAGGCAAATAATATGGTTGATGAGTACGGAACCCTCAGCACTAGGGTCTAACTCGAACTGGTCCGTTTTTTTAAATTTATTGTAGTCTACTCCTGCCTAATCACATTTCGTCCGACATCTTGTTGGGATTATTTCCCGGATATGAGCCGTAACCAATTTGAATGCAAACCCAATCGATCATTTTTACAAAGCGCTAAAGAATTATTTCGTGTCAATTGTACATAATATACAGTTGCACTTCCCTAAGTCGAACTTCCATAACTTGAATTATTTTCTAAGTCGAATTTTTACCATGAATCTTGATGTTTGGATTCATTTTATTATATGTATTTTTTACTCCCATAACTCGAATTTTTTTTATTTCCTTTGAGAGTTGACTTAGAGAAGTTCAACTGTATATGTAAATGCGCATGCTCCAGAAAAGGTCCATACAAGATGTCGGACGTTTTAGTGTTCTTCCACCACTAAGCTATTCATAGGGCAGTGAACAATAATAAAAATTGATAAATGCTCTTTTGTTGATTGAAGCCCAAAACACGAAGAAATTGTAAGAGGAAGGAAACAAAAGCCTGACATCAAAAAGAGAAAACAAATGCTCTATCACTTCTATATATACCTAGAAAAAAACAAAACATTAATTGATGCGTTTTTAATTATACATACAAATATATTCAATTCCACCGCTTTTTTACGATTATTCCACTTGAAAAATTTATCCACAAATGCATCAGACTTCTGCTAAATAAATTTCTACAGGCAATTTATAAAATATATATGTACATCATTTTTTTAGGTTATTATATACAAATACTAAGTTTTTAATATTATAACAAGATTTTTTTAATTAATTTTATTTATTCATTTATATGTATTTTTATATTATTTTTTTAACTATCTATTGGTAATTAATAAAGGTGCATTTTCATGTGACGCTCGACGCTGGCTTCTAGCGTCAAATGTGGTCACGTGACATAAACGCCATATTGAAAAAAATGTAGCGTCAAAGCTAAACATTGTTTAGCTTTTACGCTGGCGTCATTAGTTGTCTCTGGTCATTAATGATACGAGTTTTCTACAGCTAGGTACTGAGTTGTGCATCAAGTATCAACACACAGGCTTGCTAAAGAATTGCTTTATGTTGCTACTTGGGGGTTGATTCTACGAATTTAACCCATTGATTTTATTACTTCGAAAGTACCTATTTATTAAGGAAAATACTATCACCTGATGGTTTTTCGATGGTTAATTAAAATTCCCGTCTCACTTAGAACAAAACAATTTTTTTTTATTGAATACTAAAAACATTAAAATTTCTCAAGATACAATTTATTTTTTTCTCATATTCTGGTAGTGCATATAATTACCTACAAAAAAGTAAGCATAGTTATATTTTTAATTTTTATTCCTTATAATTCGTGTACTTTCGCCGGTTATTTAAGTCAAAAATATGGGAATTTCATTTTTGATAATCGTATTCAGACATTGTCTTTTCTGTTAATAAATTTACAAAGAGCTTATTTATTAATTATTATAACAAATTCACCAGGGTTTTGATTTATGGATGTCTTTATTTGACGCTCTCTTTACAAGTTTACAACTGTCAAAACCTTGCTGTCTGTTGACGCTAAAATTTGACGCTGGAACTTGACGCTACAGTTTTTCAAGATGGCGTTTATGTCACGTGACCACATTTGACGCTAGACGCTAGCGTCACATGAAAATGCACCTTTACTTTATTTACACCATCATCTGTTTTACCGGTAACCAATAGAAGCACAGAACGCGATCATCTTATTGGCTACTAGAAACAGATGACTGTAAATCTTTTAATATTACTATGGAATGTGTACATTGTTAATACAATAATTACGACATTGGAATAAAAAAATAACAGTAAAAAATTAACTGTACTGATTATAGACGTGCGCCAACTTAAAACAGTTCTCAAGACTTCCATTCGTCCGTCTGCTTGTCACAGTCGTATTTCTATAGACTAAATAAGGGTTTCAAATTGAAATTTGACGTTATAAAACTTACTAACCCATTCCAATAGACAGAACCTAAAAAAATATTTTCTCGTAAATTTGGAGGATCTTAATTTGACACTTTAATATATTTTTTTAAATTAAAATACTAATTTTAACACGGAGAACGCGACTAAATACATAATAAATGAATGCATAATGACTGCAAACAGTATATGAAAACACCTGCTGTGAAGAACAATGACGTAACACAATGCTGTTGTCAGGAAAAATTCATTAATTCAAACCTATGTCACCGTGGGGATTTTAACCCTAAACTTTCCACTATCGCGGCGGACTGAGTTGACATTACTTACACAGTGACACACTTTCAAACGATCGACTTTCTCCCTTTAAAACCTTCTGTTACTGTAGTGGTTTTTCAGTAACAGAATGCTTTAAAGGGAGAAAGTCGATCGTTTGAAAATGTGTAACTGTATGAGTAATGTCAACTCAGTCCGCCGCGATAGTGGAAAGTTTAGGGTTAAAATCCCTACGGTGACATAGGTTTGAATTAATGAATTTTTCCTGACAACAGCATTGTGTTACGTCATTGTTTTTCACAGCAGGTGTTTTCATATACTGTTTGCAGTCATTATGCATTCATTTATTATATATTTTTTTAGAATTTTATGTGACCTAGTTTTTGATATTTTCTTAAAAACTCATCCTAGTACAGAATTTCGAAAAAAACGAGTGGTGTCAAAGGTATAAGACGTATGTTGTATATTTTACAGGAAAACTATTACGATGTTTACAACAGATACACTTTCGAAATTCGAAAGCAAATAATATGGTCGATAGTACGGAACCCTCATCATTCAGGGGAGGGTGCATGCCTGTCTTATTGACATGTCCATGCTATGCATGTGCCCACGTTTCTATTGGCCGCGTTTTTGCGCATGCTCAATTGCGTCAGATGCAGTCGTCCGCGTCTTTGCGCATATCCAATTGCTCGTACTGCGCTTGCGCAACTTAAGTGACCAATAGAATGTGGACACACTAGCACTTGTTCAATCTAACAAAAGTCTATTTCTGTTTTTCAAAGAGCCCTAAGAATATTCTCTACCGGAGGTTACCTCCTGCATTCTTATCTCAAATCCTTTCCCCACGCCTAAAAATGGTTACAGCTCTCCCGACGTTACTTTTAAAGATAAAGGGTTCGGGTAAACGCCAAATGAAAGATCAAGAATCACACTACAGATCCTACAAGAGAATTTTTTGAAAAACAGTTTTGGCTACGTGTGAAAGATTACGTTCTAAGTTTTTTTAGGAAAATTTTTTTTAATTTTTTATCTAAAGGATCTGCTGTGTGATTCTTATTTTATTTATTGTAAATTATAGACGCGTCAACAACTTAGGTCATAAGCGTCTTGATTACATTAAATAACAGCTCACTTTAAAACTAAATGACATCACAAAACATCCATGAGCGGAGGCGGGATTCGAACCCACGACAGTCTGATCCAGAGGCCGCGTTGCTAACCACTGGATCACACTGTCCTCAGTGTGATTCTTGGTCCTTCATTTGGCGTTTACCCGAACCCTTTAGCTTTAAAAATAGCGTCGGCAGAGCTGTAACCATTTTTAGGCGAGGGGAAAGGATTTGAGTCGAAGAGTGCAGGGGGTAACTTTCGGTATCGAATACACTTAACAAGCTTCCGAACTGATTTAAGTGGTACCAATCCGTACAGTACAAAACATAAAAAAAACTGGCAGCAGAATTCTGTATTTTATTTATTACAGGTAAAAGGCGTGAAATTAATTTTATATCAGCTGTTCTTATATTTTTTCAGACATTCAAATATTTCAAATTGTAATTTTTGTACACGGAGGCGGATGGGACCGCTGGGATACCGGGAAAATTCCCAGTGGGCAGCCTATCAACTTTTTTAGGGGCCGCCAGGATATCAGACATTTTTGGTGGACCGCCGAGCTAATCTTTTATAAACATAATTTTTTTTTTGCCAATGGATTTTTCCCTCAAATAAAGCAAAATATTAGTGAGTCTGAATGTTCTTATTACGTCTCTAAGAGTCAATATTTCAAAAATTTTCTCCCAGGGGGACCCCCGAGTCCTCCATCCAAGGAGACACCCCAACGGGACTTCGCCGCTCTCTTTATGGGCCATCGGTGTCATCTATCCCGGTGCTATTTTATATACCCCAACCGCCCGTGCAAACAAAAGTAAACAATTAACAGAATTGTATGCTTTTGTGCGTTAAAATGTGTACTTGAAGCATGGACATAGGAATCTATAGGGACGGAGTATAAAGTACCACTTTAGACGAGGGGAGGAAGCCATTCAGGGGAGGGTGCATGCCTGTCTTATGGACATGTCCATGCTATGCATGTGCCCACGTTCTATTGGCCGCGTTTTTGCGCATGCTCAATTGCGCCAGATGCTGTTGTCCGCGTCTTTGCGCATGCTCAATTGCGCCAGATGCAGTTGTCCGCGCTTTGCGCATGTCCAATTGCGCCAGATGCAATCATCCGCGTATTTGCGCATGTCCAATTGCTCGTACAGCGCTTGCGCAACTGAAGTGACCAATAGAATGTGGACACACTTGCTTCCTCGCCCCCCCCCCTTTAACAGCAACTTCCCCACTCGCTTGTACTACGTCCCTAGATCTCTATGATTTGAAGTTATACTTCTTTAGCGAGGGTAGTGAATCAGAAAAACAAAACATAAATCGACAGATCAAAAACCGACTCAAATATTAACGAAACGCTGACGGATAAAATGACTCTAACGATTTGGATGAAATTTACTGAAAAGGGGTTTGGGGGGGGGGGGCAACAGGTACAATTTATAATTTGAAATATTTGTGTGTCAAAAATCATATAAGGCTCATTAGATAAAATGATTTTTCGTAGGCAATTGATCCATTAATTTAGTTTTTCACTTATAATTGTAGGTTTTAGAATCTTAACGTTATAATTTCAGGTCTGAAATATTATCCAGTTAATATTGTAGGCCATTTTTAAACATTTTTTTTCGTTTCGACTTTTGACTATAGATATATGGACTGCCAGTTTACAGTTACCCTTACTTTGCCCATAGAAGGAACATAAAACAATTGAAAGCAACATCAGCCGAGGTTCTAAGAAGCGGGACATTCAAATAACTTCTACATATAAAATAGTCATATTTTAACGCAAAATGAAAAAACCAAACACCTGTGAACACGATTGAAGTTTTAATTGTGACGCCATTGCTTATATGGCGATGCAATGGCTTCTCTATTATAAAAGTTTTAGTTCTTAGCTTCACCGCAATAGGGACTTTGTGTCGCAAAGATCTTGGTTTAACAAGAGTGAAGTTAGCGTTGGCAATCCATAAATTTAAATAGTCAAAGGTCTCGACTTTCAATATTTGTATTGCTAAACGACATGTAAATAAGAATTTTTGTCTCACAACCTTTCAATAAAGAACAGCTTTTTTTAGCAAAATGGATGTTCTGATTAAAAAAAAGATTGACTGCATTTTACACTACCCGTTACAGAAGTGAAAGAGACACACGACTGTAGAACACACACATCCATACGTCAACAGCGCAGAGGAGTGGTGGTGCAGCGTTTAGTAACGCCGTTTCGTTACACACCGCGTGATACATGTTCAACTGCATGAATTCAATTTAATCTACGAAGAATTTTCGGTTCGGAAAAGTTTCGAAATGCAGCCGACATCGTTATTGTTATATTTCTCAAAACTTGCGATCGTGACGGGTGACAACGACAACTAATGACCTAAGTTGTCGACGCGTTTATAATTTACGACAACGACAGGGTGTTTTGGGTCATCGTCACGCGACAAGGTTGCTTGTCTTGAACTGATTAATATTCAATTTCATTTTATTGGTACTTTTTATGTCCTGTCACGGTCGCCTGTTGTTTTCTCCTGTCACGGTCGCCAATTTCGAAAAACTATCTATACACAACTTTAATGCTGTTATATTTAGAATTGTATTACAGAGCTGAGCCGACGATCTGCGAAGATTTCTCACTGTAAATTTATAGTTACTTTTTCTCAGGCTGTACATACTGACGCTCTGAAAATGCTATCAGTCACATTCTACTGCGCATACATGACTCGTACATACAGCTATGCTAGATAAGTTTCTAACAAAAACTTTGTTACTTCCAAAATTGTGCTTTCTTAAGCCGACTACTCATTATGCAGTACTTTCTGAGAAACTTTATTCGGTACAAGTTCACTGTAGACACTACGTGTCCATCTGGTGAAATGTGACTGCCGATATAAAAGTGTAAGCTTAGTACTATAGCATAGTCATGGAGACTGATAGTGTTTGCCATTGCGAGTACTTCTCAAATAGTGTAGCGCGGCTTTATAAATACTCATTACTTTTGACTTTGGACCATTTACCGATCGCGAACGGAAAGTATGAGTACAGGTACGTGCAGTACGCAGCTGGGATTCTAGATGGTAGCATGTATGGTAGATGGTGGCTGAAATTATAAGCGCTTATAGGTTTGCACAACGAAGCTTTGATACTAGTATTGATGCAAGCTTAAATTGCCGTTTGAAATGTCAGATAGCGAAGACGAATATTTGTGTTCTTTTTCTACAAAGTGGTATATTTTAAATACAAATTTGGGTAGGAGCTATCATGTCCACCCTATTAATAGAAAACGATCTAAACATGGCGAATTTCATCATTTATACCAAGAATTAAAATTTTACCCAAACCTGTTTTTGGAATATTTACATATGGAACCACTTTCAAATACACGTCTTAGAAAAAACTGAAAACAAATTAAATAAAAACTGGCAAAATTTCATTTAAACTAGTCACATCTATTGAGAAACTTGTAACGGCCATTTGACAGTTGTCACACGTTGATTGTAGTAGTCAGCGCGCTGAAAGAATGCTGAGATACATTCTTGAATCTAGCAGCTCTTGTAACAGCGCTTATACCTGCTACACTCACTGCTTCGTTGTGTACGCTCGCATATATGACAATGCATTAATTTAAGCAAGCCCTGCTATGATCTACGCTACCATCTAGAATCCCAGCTCCATACTGCACATACCTTTATTGAGTTTACGCTTACGCACATCTTTACACACTACTTGGTACTGCGTAACGAGTAGCTAGCTTTAGATTTGTATCTTATGGGAAATCCGTCACAGGCAATTGAAAACGTTTAAATATTTGATCCACTTTTGAAAAAAAAGCTTTTCTTTACGCAACATATTCAAATGTTTTTAATCGACACTAATTGATAATTTATAGAATTTATGTTCTAGTCCTACAATTCGTTCCTAACCCAACATTCAATAAAGATCGACGTTGTGAATAAATACGGTCACTTTATTATGGCTTACCAATGATCGATTCAAATATCGGAATCGTCATCGATTTATCAATCTTTCGGGAGTGATCGTTAGATTCACTAAGAAAAATTGGCGAAGCTAGTTTTTACACGGTTTATCGAGGATACAATCACTGACTTATCGATCTTTCAGAATCACTGAATTATCAATCTTTCAGAATCATACAATCACTGATTTATCGATCTTTCAGAATCATACAATCACTGATTTATCGATTTTTCAAAATCATACAATCACTGATTTATTGACCTTTCAGAATCGTCCATTCACTGATTTATCGATCTTTCAGAATCATACAATCACTGATTTATCGATCTTTCAGAATCATACAATCACTGATTTATTGATCTTTCAGAATCGTACAATCACTGATTTATCGATCTTTCAGAATCATACAATCACTGATTTATCGATCTTTCAGAATCGTACAATCACTGATTTATTGATCTTTCAGTATCGTCCGTTCACTGATTTATCGGTCTTTCAAAATTGTACAATCACTGATTTATCGATCTTTCGGAATCGCTCGTTTCCGAAGTGTCCGTTAATCATGAAACCGACATACAGGTAATGAGCTGCTGGCACAGTTGACTATAAATCAATTGGTCACCGGAAATACGTCGCATTTTCATTTTGTCTTCGCACACCTTAACTTCAATTTGTATGCCGCCTTCATATTCGATCAGGCCGCTGTTCATATTGTCGTTGTTCAAAACAAAACACTTTGGAGGCACCTGACTGTTGATTGTTTCCTTAATCATTTCCAAAATATCGGTCGATTCAAGTTTAGAACAACCTTTCGACAGTTTCAATTCGAACATACCGCCCGCTTCGCTTGCTTCGACAGAAAACACGCGAACCGATTCGTCATTGTTTTCAAAACACATGTCACTTGTTTCATCTCCGCCATTTTTAGTCGTTTCGTTATTGTTTTTAAAACTATCACTAAATATCTGCACGGTATCTGTAAACGTTTGCGAGAAGTTTTGCACGCTATCTGTAAAAGTTTGTTCGTCGACTGTTTTATTTTGCGATTCGTGATTGGACAGTGGACTTTGATGACTCGCACTAAGACTATCATTCGATAAACTGTCCTCGCTATAACACGATGACTTATCGCTATTTCGTCGCACATATCGAAACGAATCGTCACTTAAATTATTGTAGTCAACGTTTTCACAATCACTTGTAGTTCTACTCGACATTCGGAGTTGGTCGTCGGGAAAATTTGCACTACTCTTATTGTCTCCGCTACTATCCGTGCTTTCGGCACTCATTTTCCTTCCCGTTCCCCTCGTAATCGACGGCCCGTTATCGACAGGTTCGCTGATCACAAACTGAGGAAGCTTCGCAATCTTCCGGTTCTCGAGACTGTCCATGCTATCCTCCGACGTGTCCGATGACGCTACGAGAGTCACTTCGCTCCCGAGGACGTCCGTTACGGATATCTGTGGATGACCGGTCGTTACTACCGCACTCGACGAAAAACTATGGTTCACTTGTTCCTCCTTGATCATATCGAGTCCTGGACTACCCGGGTTTGATATCGGCGAGTTCGTCAAACTTCTGTGATTGTGAATGTTCAAGATGTGATGGGCGTGTAAATTCGCTACTTGAGTGCCAAAAATACCTTGCGGCGGTCCGTACGTTGGGTTTGTGGAGCCGTATGACGTCGATGTACTTTGACCACCGAAAACGGTCTGAACGTTGACCTGGGGCGGTACGAAGTTGGCGCTGGTATTCTGTGGAAATGGCGACGTGTCCATGCTTTCGTCGGTCGCGTAGTGTTGTTGCTGCTGCAGACCAGACGCCGGGATGCCCTGAGTTATTGATCCAGTCGTGTTCAAACCGCTTATGCCTGAAATGGTAACGTACTTATTTTGACGATGAACGGACTAACAGCTCCAGGTGTGCAAGCTTTCACGGCCGGCATTGTTCCAAATCTTTATGGTTTCCGGGCTTGTAGGTCGTGGTCCGGTGGTATTTCTACCTGACGTTTCGTCTACAACTGCGATAGACATTCTCAAAGGCGATGTGACAGCGGTCGAAGTGTCCTCCTTGGCGGCTCACAGGTCAGTGTGTCAGTGACTGGTGTCCTCCCTTCTACTACGACCGAACAGAGAACACACTGGTACTAGGCATAAAAGAAGGGAGGACACTAGTCACTGACACACTGACCTGTGAGCCGCCAAGGAGGACACTTCGACCGCTGCCACATCGCCTTTGAGAATGTCTACCGCAGTTGTAGACCACCGGACCACGGCCTACAAGCCCAGAAACCATGAAGATTTGGGACTGACAGCTGTTTAAATTTATTGCAAAGTTGTCGATGGAAAAACAAACAATTATAGTAACTCTTCTTTAAAAATAAGCAAACCCATATTCGAGCGTTTTTTTAAATTCAACCCCTAAGGGGGTAAAACGGGGGTGTAGGATTTTTTGACTAATCAACGCCTAGGCCAAACCGCTGAAGCTATAAACCTGAAATTTGAACAGAAGATTCCTTTTGTGACGTATGTACCCACTAAGAAGGGCTTTTTCGAAATTTAACCCCTAAAGGGCTTAAAAGGGGGTGTATTGCACAGCCTAAACAACTGAAGATAGACACATGAAATTTGGGAGTTATGTTCCTTACAGGGTGTAGAGGCGCACTTAAAAAGAATTTTTTGGAAATCAACCCCTAAGGGGGCGAAAATGTTTGTATAGAAAATCGTATTCCCTGCGCGTATTGACTTGAAACTTGGAATAAATACTCTTCAAGACAAATAATAAAACACGTATTTTAAATTTAAATTTTTAAGACAACTTCTAAGGAGGGGTGCAACGGTATGTTGAAGTTTGTATGAGAAGGCATAAAAAAATCTAAATATACGTGAACGGAGCCATGGGTAACCGCTAGTAAGAGTGATATAATTAAAAATTATATATATGATATAATTAAAAATGATGCCTTTTGTAAACTGTCAATTTTATTATTTCAGGCCCTGCCTATGAGGCGTGATTCTTAGGCACATCGTCAGGGCCGGATTAACCATGTCGGGGCCCCTAGGCAATGCAATACTCGGGGCCCTTTTTCGACGCATGCTGTCAGTTGATGAAATACTTCATACTTACAGAACAGAACCATCTATTATCGAGTAGTAGAACTAATAACATGGATACGTTACGTAGCGTATTGTATGATTCATATAATACGCTACATAACGCATCCATATTATTAGTTCTACTACTCGATAATAGATGGTTCTGTTCTGTAAGTATGAAGTATTTTCATCAACTGACAGCATGCGTCGAAAAAAAGCAATAATACCTATTGTCATTGAGGATACAAATTTTCCAATTAAATTTTCACTCTATGAAACATTTTCAATTTCTTTTGTGCGCTCGCGGGGTCCCTAGCCGATGCGAGGCCCCTAGGCAGTTGCCTACTCTGCCTAATGGTTAATCCGGCCCTGCACATAGTTCGATTGTATCAGAACTAGTGATGTAAATGCGTATAAAACGTTTGTATAAAACGGTATTATACAGTATGTAAAAAAAATAATATACCACAGTTTTATACTAGGTATAAATACTGCCTATTTTACTATTTTATACAGCACGTATACAACGTTTAACACCGTTTAAAACGGTTTAATACCAAAATGAGAACAGGAACTTTTCTTATAATGCAGTTGGCAATACTGAATAATGCACTGTGACCGTAGTGTGAAAAAGTAAAAAACCGTTTTATACTGAAAAAATACGGTATTATACCATTAGTCCAGCAGTCAGGTACTTTTTACCTGGAAAGTATTCCGAAGCTAATGATATTTTGGTATGTTGTTTGTTGTTACTCTGTGGAGTAGAATCTGAGTTTTCGACCTCGAGGACCCTGTGCTAACGTGGGGGGAGCCGAAAAACCACGAAATTTTACCACCTTTTATGCTTTTTTCGAAGTCTCTCAGAAACGGTCGACTTAAGCAATTCTTCCACCATGTAATGTTTTAAAGAGGATTACATTTCCTACAATTTTCTATCCCACAACTTTTCTGTGGTACTAATGGTAAGCGCGCTGCAGCTTCTTGAAAATCACCCGCTCGGTTTTTTGTAACCTTTTTGTGGGAATGAAAATTGTAGGAAATGTAATCCTCTTTAAAACATTACATAATGAAAGAATTGCTTAAGTCGACCGTTTCTGAGAGATTTCGAAAAAAGCAAAAAAGGTGGTAATATTTCGTGGTTTTTCGGCTTCCCCCACGTTAGCACAGGGTCCTCGAGGTCGAAAACTCAGATTCTACTCCACAGAGTACCCACAAACACACCAAAATATCATTAACTTCGGAATACTTTCCAGGTAACCCCCTTCATTTACCTGCCACTTGGACTACATGGGTTTAATATACAAAATAGTTTAATACCATATTTTTACATCACTAATCAGAACTGCACGACGAACGTACCTTGAGTGATAGATGACACGTTCAGTTGAGGTGCTCCGCTAAACACGGGCGACGATTGTCCAGCGGCGGCGCCGTACACGCCGAGATTTACAGGCGAATTAGAACCACTGTACGCTGCTGGCACCTGTTGGTAGAAATTGTGACAGTGTATGGGACTCGCGTTGAACGGCGATATGTTTCCCGAGTTCAGTGGACTGTTGTTGGTGCTGATCGACGTGTATTGATAATGCGGCTCCGGGAAACAGGACGACGAGTCGCAACCGTCGACGCCGGACGTCCGATTATATAGAATCGGCTCGCCGCTTTGATGCAACGGGGAACCTATGCAATAATAATAACAAGACAAATAGAGTAGAGTCCGTCTATTACGACTTCGTTTATAACGGCTAACCGTTTTTAGCGACGTAAATGCAAAGTCAAGTTACGTTTCAGACGTACTATGAAAGCGTATCTGTATAGTACGACTCCGGTTTAAGCGACCAACTGCTTTTAGCGACCTAATTTTATAATAATCGTCCGGTTAGAATGAAATTACAATACATATTGATCCTCTGATCTGTCTGTTAATTATTAGGATTTAAAATATTATTTTCGTTTTGAATTCATAAAAATATCATATCGAAGAAAACATATTTCATTACGAATTTATTCTAATAGAATATATTGTGTTTTATTTATTAATTGTAAGAACAAAATATGTTCTTACTTTTAATAAATAAAACACAATATATTCTATTAGAATAAATTCGTAATGAAATATGTTTTCTTCGATATGATATTTTTAAGAATTCAAAACGAAAAAAGTGTTATTGATTATCAACAACTTTCAATTTTATGGCCTGGTTATGTAAAAATAATTTTGAAAAAGGCATATCAAGAATGAGTGTAATGTAACAAAATTATTGCTACAGCAATATTTTTACTCCTAAAAAAATAAAGTATGCAGTACCTACTAGCACTCACAATTTTTAAGGGGATAGTTCCTTCCTCCACAAACTACTTGATTTAGTCACTTTCTCTATGACAGAATCGTTGTCAATATTTGATAGTACGTGTTTCTCACAAGACATTAGCATAAATCCATCCAAAAAATGGTCTGACAACGTGCTCCTTAAACTATTTTTTATAAATTTGAGTTTTGAAAAGGATTGTTCACAACTCACTTGAGTAATAGATAGATAGATAGATAGATAGATAGATATTTATTTGATCACAGTCGACACTGACAGAATGTATGTGACAAGTCAAAATAAGTATATGTTAATTGAAATCATAAAATTCTTTCAAATCATAAAAGCAATTCACAATCAGGAATTTTTTCAATGTGCGTTAAAAAGAGCTAAAGTTGCTGTCTCGAATTGATATAGGCAATCTGTTGTAAATTTTACACCCAGAACCAAGTGGTCCTCTGCCGTACAATGATAGTCGGCAGTTTTGGATATATATCTCATTGTTTTGACGCGTTTGGTGACTGTGAATAGTGCTAACAAAGGTAAGGTCAGATATATTCTGTTTAATTAATTTACAAATTTCATATATATAAATGCACGTAAAAGTCACCAGATTATTAGTGTATTTGCCATATGGCACATACACTATTGGCGTCGGTCGGATGGCGGGACCTAGGGGTCGGATGGCGGGACCTAGGGGTCGGACCAAAATTTCTCGACGTTTCATAGCCTCCTGAACACTTTGGCACCATTTTTAGAAATGTTTATATATATATGTATATATATATGTGTGTTCGCGGCATAACTCTCGAAAGACTTAATTGATTTCAACGAAATTTGGTACACATGTTGGAATCCATCACCGCACGGAACCTATTTAAAATGGGCCCAATCGGACTATTTTAAGGGTAGTTTTTAGGGGTTGAAAAAAGTTTTTGGGCCCGAAAATACCGAAAAAAATTTCAGAATTGTTTCAAAATTGAAATTTAACCTTTTAGTAAAGATCAAAATATGCTGCTAAAATTTTAATAAAATCGGCTCGATAGGACCGGACTTACAAATTTTATGAAAACACTAGTTTTGCGGATAGTGATTTACTTACTGAAGGGTGTATTTAATTTGGTACAGAGGCTGCAATGATAATAATATTGAAATTAAGAAAAAAATATTATTTTAAGGGATGTATTAAGGGGTTGAATTTTTTATTTTTTCCAAAAACAAACTTAAGTTCACGTATTAAAGCCACAAGGCTTGTATTAGCAAATACACTATATTGTCGGCAGGGTTTTGGCACTGCGACCCGAGTTTTTTTTAACGAAAAAGGTGCGACATGAGACCCTGCGACCAATATTGAAGATTGCCCTAATAATGCGTTTTTGCAAAATAAAAATCCGATTACTCTGGCTGTTATTACCCCAAATCGCAATGTTGTAGCTCAAGAGAGAATACACAAATGCCGTAATACACATTAATTAATGTTTTAATGTCACAGTTTTGCTTTAAGGAGCGAATGCAGTATAGGTGATAATTAAGTTTTTTGCACACAAATTCAGCGTGATCATGCATAGAAAGTTGTTTATCCAGGAATATTAGAGAATATTAGGAATATTAGAGAAATTGAACGGAAGACCAATCAGAGGATTATGTTTTGAGGCACTGAAGAGGACAATAGAGGTTTTATCATCATTCATTACTAAAACGATTGTTGCTACACCATTTACGGAAGCCTTCAATAGCATTTCCAACCTTGATTGTTAATTCGTTTTCACTGCTAGCTGAAATGCCTATAGTCTCTTAAACAAAAAATATACCGCTTTTCTTATTAGTGTATTTGCCATAATATGGCACATACACTATTGGCGTCGGTCGGATGGCGGGACCTAGGGGTCGGACCAAAATTTCTCGACGTTTCATAGCCTCCTGAACAATTTGGCACCATTTTTGCAAATGTTTATGTATATATGTATGTATATATTTATATATATATATATATTTATATATATATATATATTTATATATATATGTGTGTACACGATAACTCTCGACAGACTTAATCGATTGAAACGAAATTTGGTACACACATTGGAACCCATCACCGCAAGAAGCCTATTTAAAATGGGCCCGATCGGACCATTTTCAGGGTTGTATTTAGGGGTTCCAAAAAGTTTTGGGGCCCAAAAATACCGAAAAATTTGTCAGAATCGTTTCAAAATTGAAATTTAACTCTTTAGTAAAGATTAAAACGTGCTGCTAAAATTTTAATAAAATCGGCCCGACAGGACCGGACTTTCAAATTTTATGAAAACACTGGTTTGTTGATACGGATTTACTTATGAAAGGGTGTATTTAATGTGGTACAGAGGTTGCATTGATAATAATATTGAAATTAAGAAGAAAATATTATTTTAAGGGATGTATTAAGGGGTTAAATTTTTTATTTTGTCCAAAAACAAACTTAAGTTCGCGTATTAAAGCCACAAGGCCTGTATTTGCAAATACACTATATTGTCGGCAGGGTTTGGCACTGCGACCCGAGTTTTTTTCTTATATTATTAAAATACAGCGGTTGGATACGGCCGGTCCTGGAGGGACCGGCCCACCGGGAAATCTCCCGGTATCCCGGTGGCCCAGTCCGCCCCTGGAAAGGGGCATTTACTACTAGGCTCTGCGCACATTGCGAATAGACGCTCGAACTGACCTGGCATAGAGGTGCTCGACATGAACGGCGACGAATGCGTGTAGTAAGGAGAGCCGAGCAACGTTGGGCTGTGCTGGCCGAACAGCGGCGATTGACTCTGCGACGAACCCAGCAACGGAATTACATTAGCCGACTGCAAGCTGTACAGCTGCGATCCGGAATGTGCCATCTGAGGTTGAGTGAATGGCGGCTGCATTTGGGGCGATGCACCTCCTGCAAAGTTCAAAAGATTAACTTTAATAAAGAAGCGAATTGGATAAGCAACCAAACAGACCATAATATCATAAGACAAGCCGTGAGGTGGGTCGTTTATTAGGATTAAAGTGCGACCCTTGAGGTCCACACGACAACTTCCCAGTTTGATAAATATTTAATAATAATAATTAAATTAGATATTACACAGAAAAGTAATCATTTTATTCATTAAAACATAATTATTATTTATTTTTAACAATAATTTAAAAAAAACGGCTGAACCGATTTTTATAAAATTTATGTCTGATCAAAATGACGTTAACACGCCTCGATTGACACCCTTACAAAGTCGATATAATTTTTTATTCGCGAGATATTGTGTAAAATCTACTTTTTTGGAGTCTATTTGGTTAAGAAAAAAGAACGGCTGAACCAATTTTGAAAAAATTTCTTTCAGATCATATTTACGTTAATACGCGTCGATTGGCACCCTAACGTAGTCGATATCGTTTTTCATTCTCGAGATTTCGTCTTAGAAAGAAATGGACACATACGTACGTACGTACGTACATACGTACACACACACACAGACATCTTTCTAAAAATAGTGTAAAAATAATGTAGTGACCTTGAAACAAAAATTTGTTATACATTTTGATTTCGATTTTCGGACCCATTACAATAACTTCCAATGGGAAGTTAAAAAAATTATTTTACAATCTATGTCACAGTCGGGAACCGAACCCGATCTTTTCTACTTTCGCGGCAGAATGTGTATCCTTACACTACCATGACATGATTATTATTAACTTCCCACTGGAAGTTATTGTAATGGGTCCGAAAATCGAAATCAAAATGTATAACAAATTTTTGTTTCAAGGTCACTACACTATTTTTACACTATTTTTAGAAAGATGTCTGTGTGTGTGTATGTATGTACGTATGTGTCCATTTCTTTTTAAGATGAAATCTCGAGAATGAAAAATGATATGGACTACGTTAGGGTGCCAATCGACGCGTATTAACGTAAATATGATCTGAAAGAAATTTTTTCAAAATCGGTTCAGCCGTTCTTTTTTCTTAATCAAATAGACTCCAAAAAAGTAGATTTTACACAATATCTCGCGAATAAAAAATTATATCGACTTCGTAAGGGTGTCAATCGAGGCGTGTTAACGTCATTTTGATCCGACATAAATTTTATAAAAATCGGTTCAGACGTTTTTTTTTTTTTAATTATTGTTAAAAACAAATAATAATTATGTTTTAATGATTAAAATGATTACTTTTCTGTGTAATATCTAATTTAATTATTATTATTAAATATTTATCAAACTGTCGTGTGGACGTCAAGGGTCGCACTTTAGTCCTAATAAACGACCCACCTCACGGCTTGTTTCTTTTTGAAGTACAGAACTTTAAGAATGTCTTATTTTAGTGTTTGGTGAGTAAATTACCGGCAGTTGTATTTCCTTGCGGCATGTACTGTTGCGACAGTCCGCCAGCTTGGGGCGAATGGCTGGGCGACTGCGCCAAATGATGATTCGGTGAGAACTGCTGTTTACTGGCCGAGACCGTCGTATCCGACAGAGGTGGACTCGGAGTGACCGCCAACCGATGCGTTTGACGATCTCGGTCGACGTTCCGTTGCAGCCGTTGATATTCCTGTTGCAGCGTCAACGTTCGGCATGAGTCGGGTAAATGGGCGGAGCCCTCGCTGGCACGTCGCACAGGCGAATAACGCTCTAACGACTTTGTCTCACGACCTATAAATAACATTTTTTTTAGGCAACGAAACGTTCAAGGTTTCCAGATTTATCGGCTGAATCTTAAATACTAATAATAAATCTCGTGTTCTATCAGTTGGTGAGATTTCACGGTGTCCACAGGTTTATCGATATATCGGATGTGCTAATTCGATCGATATTTTGAAAATTGATATATAGCGTATATCAATATGTAAACACCGATTATCGAAACCCATTAATTTAAGTTAAAAAATATACAAGAACACAGCTGTTTGTTTAGTAGTTAATATTCTAACAAAACTCTTTTTTCTATAATTGAGGATTTTTTTATTTTTTTAGCTTGTTATGTTGATACCTACTGAGAATTTAAAGTAAGATTTTTTGTGATTAATTTTTTTAAATTTGATTTCTAACATTATTAATAAAAATCACTAATTTTATGCGATATATTGATACATCGATATTTTCTGTGCGATATATCGAATGTATCGATATTCTTGTTTTGATATGTCGATTACGGGATATAACGAATCAATACATACAGGGTGTCCCAAAATTGCTGGGACACAGAGTTACCACGTGTAGTAGAGGTCAAAATAAGTCGATTGGACCCAATTTATTTATATACCAAAATGTACCGTTTGCCCGTGAGAAGAGTTCAAATTTTACATAACATTTTGTATATAAAATTTTGTATTACAATTTTATTAAACTTGTACTAGGAATATCTGTTAGCTTAAGAAAACATTTTTTTCCGTCGGAACTATGCGGAATAAGAAATTTTTACAAGAGTAACAAAATGAAGATAATTAATCAGTCTTCTCGCTAAAAAAATTTGAGAACCGTATTACCACCCCCAAGAAAGTTCTGAAAAAAAGTCAGGGGGTGAGGGTGGTTTTAACCCTTCTACAATTTCTTTTGGGTTTCTTTGATAACCGAAAGGAGAGTAATCCTCTAAAATGCACTTTTGTCAAATTTCATTCAATTTGTTTCACTCATTTCTGAACAGCGTACAAAAATGTGTTTTTTTATGTAAACTTTGAACTCTTCTCACGGGCAAACGGTACATTTTGGTATATAAATAAATTGGGTCCAATCGACTTATTTTGACCTCTACTACACGTGGTAGCTCTGTGTCCCAGCAATTTTGGGACACCCTGTAAATCCTGCATCCCTAATTGGGACAGGATTTGTAAAACAGAAATTCATGACGATTAAACTATGTTTCTATTTCCAAAAAGAATAAATTTTGTTGTGTTCCTATTTTAATAACTAATATTTCGTTCAATAAATACAAAATTATTAAAACAATAGAAAAAAAATGCTTAAGTTGGCATTAATGTTAGGTACACTTATCGAATGACGCAACATTACAATGCAATACAAGAAAAATTCATTTTTTAAATTGTGTTTTAAAGACCATCAACAGCTAAAGTTATTTGGGCCTCAATTCATATTTTCAATTCATTATTTTTTTTTTAATAATAAATTGAAAATCCAACTGACAGATTTACCAGCTCTCGGGCTAGAACCCGGGAACTGGGGACTTGTAATAGAGGAACCATAGCAACGCCATGTAAACAACAGCATTGCTACACGCTCGGCTATTCTCAAGTCCAAAAATTCATTTTAAAACTGTCATTGTATGGTGACAAGTTTAAAATGAATTTTGCTAGTATTGCATTTACGTCATTCGATTTGTATTTAATAGTTCCGAATACTCGATCATGTAAACATTTTTGCTAAAACAATTTTAAATATATTTTTTTTGTTATATAACTTACCTCGTAATTCCATCGATGTAAGACTTTATCAACACAATAATTAATTAAAAATAAGCAAAAAAAGAACACAAAAATTGACAAAAAGTTAACAAAAAGGGTGCAAAAACTTAACTAATTGAGGCAGCTTATAACATATTTTAATAAAGTAACAGTTTTGAAAACCAGGTAGATCTAAATCGATTCACAAGGTACGAAATTATCTAGCAGAAGACTGGGGGATTTGACTTTTGACGCTATGGCATCTGGTGGCAGAAAATGAAAGTATAGTAAAATGTGGTTTGCCACGTCTCCATGTCAAATCCTAATACTTCAAGGATCCAGAGAAATCTATACGCTCTAGTCCAGATTTTTAATAAAAAATTTATTGTCTGCACTCTACGGTAAAAATCATTAGATAGCAGCAGAGAGGGTATCGGTCGTCAAGTAGACAGTCCGTTGTTAAGTGAGGGCGGTACTTTGCCGCCAATAGACTGATGCACTGTGTCTTTCTAAGAGTAATCGGGCTCTAAGACCATTAGAGAGCAGCGGAGAGGATAACGGTCGTCAAGTAGACAGTCAGTTGTTAAGTGAGGGCGGTGCTTTGCCGCCAATAGACTGATGACGTCACTGTGTCATTGTAAGAGTAATCGGGCTCTAAAAACCATTAGAGAGCAGCGGAGAGGATAACGGTCGTCAAGTAGACAGTCAGTTGTTAAGTGAGGGCGGTACTTTGCCGCCAATAGACTGATGCACTGTGTCATTCTAAGAGTAATCGGGCTCTAAGACCATTAGAGAGCAGCGGAGAGGATAACGGTCGTCAAGTAGACAGTCAGTTGTTAAGTGAGGGCGGTACTTTGCCGCCAATAGACTGATGCACTGTGTCATTCTAAGAGTAATCGGGCTCTAAGACCATTAGAGAGCAGCGGAGAGGATAACGGTCGTCAAGTAGACAGTCAGTTGTTAAGTGAGGGCGGTGCTTTGCCGCCAATAGACTGATGACGTCACTGTGTCATTGTAAGAGTAATCGGGCTCTAAAAACCATTAGAGAGCAGCGGAGAGGATAACGGTCGTCAAGTAGACAGTCAGTTGTTAAGTGAGGGCGGTACTTTGCCGCCAATAGACTGATGCACTGTGTCATTCTAAGAGTAATCGGGCTCTAAGACCATTAGAGAGCAGCGGAGAGGATAACGGTCGTCAAGTAGACAGTCAGTTGTTAAGTGAGGGCGGTGCTTTGCCGCCAATAGACTGATGACGTCACTGTGTCATTGTAAGAGTAATCGGGCTCTAAAAACCATTAGAGAGCAGCGGAGAGGATAACGGTCGTCAAGTAGACAGTCAGTTGTTAAGTGAGGGCGGTACTTTGCCGCCAATAGACTGATGCACTGTGTCATTCTAAGAGTAATCGGGCTCTAAGACCATTAGAGAGCAGCGGAGAGGATAACGGTCGTCAAGTAGACAGTCAGTTGTTAAGTGAGGGCGGTACTTTGCCGCCAATAGACTGATGCACTGTGTCATTCTAAGAGTAATCGGGCTCTAAGACCATTAGAGAGCAGCGGAGAGGATAACGGTCGTCAAGTAGACAGTCAGTTGTTAAGTGAGGGCGGTACTTTGCCGCCAATAGACTGATGCACTGTGTCATTCTAAGAGTAATCGGGCTCTAAGACCATTAGAGAGCAGCGGAGAGGATAACGGTCGTCAAGTAGACAGTCAGTTGTTAAGTGAGGGCGGTGCTTTGCCGCCAATAGACTGATGACGTCACTGTGTCATTGTAAGAGTAATCGGGCTCTAAAAACCATTAGAGAGCAGCGGAGAGGATAACGGTCGTCAAGTAGACAGTCAGTTGTTAAGTGAGGGCGGTACTTTGCCGCCAATAGACTGATGCACTGTGTCATTCTAAGAGTAATCGGGCTCTAAGACCATTAGAGAGCAGCGGAGAGGATAACGGTCGTCAAGTAGACAGTCAGTTGTTAAGTGAGGGCGGTACTTTGCCGCCAATAGACTGATGCACTGTGTCATTCTAAGAGTAATCGGGCTCTAAGACCATTAGAGAGCAGCGGAGAGGATAACGGTCGTCAAGTAGACAGTCAGTTGTTAAGTGAGGGCGGTACTTTGCCGCCAATAGACTGATGCACTGTGTCATTCTAAGAGTAATCGGGCTCTAAGACCATTAGAGAGCAGCGGAGAGGATAACGGTCGTCAAGTAGACAGTCAGTTGTTAAGTGAGCGCGGTCCTTTGCCGCCAATAGACTGATGCACTGTGTCATTCTAAGAGTAATCGGGCTCTAAACCCATTAGAGAGCAGCGGAGAGGGTAACAGTTGTCAAGTAGACAGCCCGTTGCTAAGTGAGGGCGGTCCTTTGCCGCCAATAGGCTGATGCACTGTGTCATTCTAAGAGTAATCGGGCTCTAAAACCATTAGAGAGCAGCGGAGAGGATAACGGTCGTCAATTAGACAGTCAGTTGTTAAGTGAGGGCGGTGCTTTGCCGCCAATAGGCTGATGACGTCACTGTAACTCTAAGAGTAAATGGGCTCTAAAAACCATTAGAGAGCAGCGGAGAGGATAACGGTTGTCAATTAGACAGTCAGTTGTTAAGTGAGGGCGGTGCATTGCCGCCAGTAGACTGATGACGCTAATGTGTCATTCTTAAGAGAAATCGGATTCTACACTACACGCTACAGAAGTGAAACTTCTGGTCGCGTCGACTGGAGACACACGACTGTAGAACACAGACGTCAACAGCGCAGAACACTGTTTAATACCGTCGTTTTTATATATATCGTGTGTTACACACCGTGCGTTACAAGTTTAGCCGCATGAATCTAATTCACTTTACCGTGCGTAAAGAAGTTTCTCTACAAAAACAAATGAAATAAGCTGTCTCAATAATATTGTTATCGTTTCATTATATAGCTGCAGATGAAAACACACAATGAAATTTTATTTTTTTAATCGCTTGCTCGAAATCTCTCAAAAATTGCGACGCGTTTTGTGGACGGCCCCTCGTTGATAAACGAACATACGTAATTATTTTAATTTTAGTAATAAAACAAAGCGCGACTAAGGTGAACAATGGATTTCTTCTGTAAATGAGGGCTATCAGGCTTTCTTTCTACCACCCGATAGCGCCACTAGCAAGTAAGGTATAAAGTTACTATATCTAATAACTTCAGTAAGGTATACGTCACTTTAGTTAATTAAATGTCAGTACTGTTTATATTTTCCGCTACGTGATGACGCCACTAGCAAGAAAAGTATCAGTCATTCAATCATTTAACGGCCAAATCGCAGTTTTGTATTTATTAACTTCCCATTGGAAGTTATTGGATCCGAAAATCGAAATCAGAATGTATAACAAATTTTTATGTTTCAAGGTCACTACACTATTTTTAGAAAGATGTCTCTGTGTGTGTGTACGTATGTACGTACATACGTACGTATGTGTCCATTTCTTTCTAAGACGAAATCTCAAGAATGAAAAATGATATCGACTACGTTAGGGTGCCAATCGACGCGTATTAACGTAAATATGATCTGAAAGAAATTTTTTCAAAATCGGTTCTGCCGTTCTTTTTTCTAAACCAAACAGACTCCAAAAAAGTAGATTTTACACAATATCTCCCGAATAAAAAATTATATCGACTTCGTAAGGGTGTCAATCGAGGCGTGTTAACGTCATTTTGATCCGACATAAATTTTATAAAAATCTGTTCAGCGGTTTTTTTTTCTTTAATTATTGTTAAAAATAAATAATAATTATGTTTTAATGATTAAAATGATTATTTTTCTGTGTAATATCTAATTTAATTATTATTATTAAATATTTATCAAACTGGGAAGTTCGTCGTGTGGACCTCAAGGGTCGCACTTTAGTCCTAATAAACGACCCACCTCACGACTTGTTTATTTATTCCTTAATAATGGATAAATGAAGAATGACAACACAAATCGTTAATCTCTAAACGTTTGACATACCTTACTTGCAACTAGCGCCATCTAACGAATAAAAAATGTAAACATTTGACGTAGACCTCACTTGATACTAGCGCCATCTGATGAATAAAAATACAGTAGCCCTCGTTGACAGCTACGAAAGTTATTGCAGAATGTTATATTAATGTAATGTTTAAAAAAATGTCTACGATGATTCGCTTCTTACAAAAACAAAATTACATACATGATTTCAACTGCAATCTAGGATCCAAGGCAGCGCCAGTTATTCTATAATAAGTCTAGTATAAACCGACTTTTTGACGTAAAATTATATCTTCCCCGGCTAAAAAAAGGGGTATGTACTTTATCCATAAGCGCACGGTCGATTGTGTTTTAAAGACCACCAACAGCTAAGGTTATTTGGGCCTAGCACCAATACATATTTTCAATTCATTATTTTTTTTTTTATAATAAATTGAAAATCCAATTGACACTTTTACCAGCTCTCGGGCTAGAACCCGGGAACCGGGGACTTGTAATAGAGGAACCATAGCAACGCCACGTAAACAACAGCATTGCTACACGCTCGATTATTCTTAAGTCCCGCACGATCGAAGTTATACATTTACATTTTTGCTTTTCCCAGGTCAGCATTTTTAAAATTAATAAATAATTATTTTTAATAAAATTCATGATCATAAGTATCCAAAACCTGCATACAAAAAGTTGATTTTTAAAATTATAAAATCTATAAGAAAATGAATACTTTCTGGGATGAGATGCTAGATCGATTTTTTGCCCCCCAAAAACCCTTTTCAATCAATTTCATCCAAATCGTTAGAGTCGTTTTATCCCTGTCAGCGTTACAATAATTTTTGAGTGGAAAATTTTTGACTTGAGGTCATTCGCTAAAGGAGTATAACTTCAAAACGTAATAACTGACGCCTAACCTTGAAACGATAACAAAAACGCATCGTCAAACAACAACACAACTGACCTTGAAACTCCTGCACGGTCGGCAAAGCCTGCTGTGTTTTAGCGTGCCTGAGTGAGTGCTTCCTATTGGCTGAGGGTCCTGCATGGTGCTGATGGTACCTCATCGGCAATCTACCGGTACCGTAGTTGGTACTACCAATACCTGACGTACCGTATGACATCATCGGAATGTCGGAAGCCGACAGGCCGTTGTTGACGGAACCGGTAGATTGCGTCGGACTGTCGTCGCTGGAGCATCCTCCACGTTGCATCCTTGCCTCGATCTCGCGAACGATCTCGGGATTGATTACTGGTTACGTAGAGATTTACAATTACAAGACGGGTGCAAAATAAATAACTGTGCATGCTATTGATTATTTACAGAGGTTATAAAATGGTTATCGACGAGAGCCAGGCCCGGAATTAAAGACCCAGACAGTTGGGTCCCCCTAAGTCCAAAAAAAGGGGAAAAAAATGAAAAATGAAAATTTAGCAATTTTTCTTTAATTTCCATCTCCACCCTGGCCGGGACCCCCTCGGCGGCTGGGCCCCTAGGCCGGTGCCTTGTTGGCCTAGACAGAAATCCGGGACTGATGACAGTAGGTCTTCGACTGTCATTTCAACACTCAACTGTTCAGAATGCATTTTGCATAGACTTTGAAGCGGCTAATGGGAAATAAAATATAATGTTTGTCTCTACCACAAGTGCTACCTCTCGTGGATAACTGAAAGAACTACTCTCAGGAAAATGGCTAATTGAAGAATTCGGATTAGCTGCATTCAGATTATTGAGGTCATACTGTATATTAGGGTGGGTCAAAAAAATCAATTATTTTTTTTACAAGTGACACGGAAAAATGGGTTGCTAGACCCCTTAAAAAAATTCTCACCAAATATGAGCTCTTAATTTTAATAGAAAGATCCTCCGCATAACAGTCTTTTTTTTTTCTCAGTCCAATAGAAAAAAATTCATACCTCATCATTAATTGATTGTACAGAAAAATGTTTTATGAGAATTTTGTAGGAAATTTAATGCTCTACAAAAAAGGTATCTTATATTTTTCCGCAAACCTCACCATTTGAAAGATATTGAAGATTTATAATAGTCATTTATTGTCGAGTTATAAAATTCATAAACAAAAATGAAATTTGTCCTAAAATAATCAAACTTAAATCTTCAATATCTTTCAAATGGTGAGGTTTGCGGAAAAAAATAAGATACCTTTTTTGTAGAGCATTAAATTTCCTACAAAATTCTCATAAAACATTTTTCTGTACAATCAATTAATGATGAGGTATGAATTTTTTTCTATTGGACTGAGAAAAAAAAAAACTGTGATGCGGAGGATCTTCCTATTAAAATTAAGAGCTCATATTTGGTGAGAATTTTTTTAAGGTGTCTAGCAACCTATTTTTCCGTGTCACTTGTAAAAAAAATAATTGATATTTTTGACCCACCCTACTGTATATGTACGTATGTATAGATTTTGAACAGAGAGTTTTTGAAATCGATCTACTATTGTCGAAAATTCGTCATTAGGACAAGATAAAACCATTTAAATAAATAAAAAAATATAATATATACATATAAAAAAAAAGATTTGTGCATAAAGAAAAACTGCTTAATAAATTATTATAACAAAAAACAAAATGTATAAAAAATTTGCTGATATTAGAGGCAAAATCTAAAGGAAAAATAATACAATTAATAAAACATTGCAGACTACAAAATTAATCAGTGGTTCCGAAATAATTTTTAATAACTTACCTTTTCGAACAGTTAGAAGTTTGATCGAAAAACTGTTTGTTGAAAAATAATTTAAAAACTAAGTACAGTAGACTGTTTCTTAATTGGCCCTTATGGAACCGGAATAGATCGAGAAATTTTTAAGTTTTAAGAATAAGCCAATTTCCAGAGAGTAGTTCTTTCAATTATCCAGGAGAGGCAGCACTTGTGGTAGGTACAAACATTATTTATAACCCCATTAGTGTCGTGTCATTTTAATGGTATAACTTAATTATTAAATTATTATTAATTAAATAATTACGTTATACCACTGAAATGACACGACACTAATGGGGAATAAATAATGTTTGTACCTACCACGAGTGCTGCTTCTCGTGGATAATTGAAGGAACTACTCTCACGAAAATGGCTCATTTAATAGTCTCAGCGATTTAAACACAAAAGAGAGATTTAGGACTACTAATTAGTTTTACGTTTACCCTTATAAAAAAGTAGCAGGAGTGGGGGGTGGGATTTTCGGTATGTCAGTTAGGGAACCGCCCTCGACAATTTTCCGCCAAAATCCGCTTTTTTAATACGTTTTCCTCTCTATTTTTCCTAATTCGCCCAGACTATTTCCTATAATACACTTTTTACGTACTGTATTCGGATCTGACAAATGGGAGGAGTTTACTTGTGACGTAATCAATATGGCGACATTACAAAGATGTAAAGGCTTCCCATATATGTAATACTACTATATCGCCAGCTTGAGAGAGTGAGATTTTATTTATTTATTGTAAATTATAGACACGTCGACAACTTAGGTCATTAGCGTCTTGTTTACATCAAATAACAACTCACTTAAAACTAAATGACATCACAAAACATCCATGAGCGGAGAGAGAGAGAGAGAGAGAGAGAGAGAGAGAGGCACGTCGCCGACAGTAGAGCGTAGACGATCGTTTCTCTGTTGCACAGTCTCAGATATTATGTAATACGGGCACAATAACATAGTATGCGTGTGGTAGAGGGCACGTCATCAATAATATGCTAGTGAACGCCTGCTTGCCCGCAGACAGTGCCGTGTACACAAAACTGCACATTGGGTTTTATGACGTTAGGTACAATTTTGGCCAACTGTATTCATGACAATAAACAGCCAATAGCAAGCTAGAAGGCGGGCGCAATGCATTCACGTTACTATGACGCGGTGGCTTCATCTTTCGCCGCGCGAGGTCTAACACACGTAAACGACACGTCGATGTCTCGCTGCACATGCGCGTTAGCACCCAATTCTAATCTAGCATCTCTGTCTCTCGGTGCGCTTTCCTCTTACAGGCGACGATAGGAAGCTGGCAATATAGGAGTATTACATATATGATCCCACAGACGTTAGAGACAGCGGGAATGAGAGCGATCGCGGCACGGGATCAAATTATACGGAGGGATATTGTTTGAGTGTAATCAATTATAGTGTAATCAATTACAGAGACACAATACTATAAGAATGACACCATGACGTCATTGCTCGACAACGGCTATTGTTCCGGTTATAACGCAACAGCTCCAAAAATAAAAAATACACGCTGTCTATAATAAAAACCATTAGAGATTAGCAGAGAGTAATCAGACTCTACTTGCAACTCATAACCGCCGTCTCTGGTAAAAACCATTAGAGAGCAGCAGAGAGGGTAACGGCTGTCAAGCAGACAGTCCGCCAATAGGCTGACGACGTCACTGTGTCATTCTAAGAATAATTGAATTGTACTACAAACAAATAAACAAAACAACCCGACTATATCAACAACACGCCAGAACTGAGTAGACCAATGGCCGGTTTAAAGCGGCGGCCGATTGATCCGGAACCGTATAAGAGAGAGTCTACTGCAGTAGAAAAAAAAGTGTTTTACAGTGAAATTTACAAAATCGGCAATGTTTGTGTCACAGGTTCTCCGTAGCCTTCTAAAGCCCACCACAGACGTGCATCTCCGTCGCACATGTATGTGAGACAAACTCGTCGACGTTTAACAAAAAAAAGAGCGCCGGTTGAGAGAAAGAGATTATAGATTGAGCGTCGATAACCTACAATCTGTCACTCTCTGTTGACCAGCGTTCTTTCGTCAAATTATACGAACGTCTGTGGTGAACGCAAAAGACAAGTAACTTATGTGAGTCATTGTATATAAATCGAACACATACCTGGCGGTCTTTGACTGACTGTGGACAGTCCAGAACGTCGGGTCCTCATGCCACCCGTTGGTGTTCCCATACCGGATCCGCTAGTGTGGGACTGCTGGCTTTGCTGCATCGAATGAACCTCATCCGTGGTCGCCATTGTGTGACGTTTAGAATTTCCACGGCACTGCATGTATCTGAAATTTGATTTGGAAATATTTTTATCGGCGACGGTTATGCAATTTGACATTTGAAGCTACATCTGGTGGCAGAAAATGAAAATATAACAAAATACGCTTGCCACGCCTTCGTTGTGTGTTTTAAAGACCACCAACAGCTAAGGTTATTTTCAATTCATTATTTTTCTTTAATAATAAATTGAAAATCTAATTGACACTTTTACCAGCTCTCGGGCTAGAGCCCGGGAACTTGTAATAGAGGAACCATAGCAACGCCATGTGAACAACAGCATTGCTACACTCTCGGCTATTCTCAAACCCTCAAGCCTTTGTTTGTTGACATTCTGGGACATGGAGTATAGAGAGAAAGGACAATAATCTTAAAAGTGCCGTGTTTGCTCTATTTCCAGTGAGCCGTATTTCTCCAAATTTCGTAGGATTATAGCTTTTCATTAGTGACGAACGAGTTTCCTCAATAGGGGCGGAACGCAGCTACTTGGAGCCAACTGACCAGAGTTAGATTATGCACTCGATATTCTCTATCTGTTCCCCCCAAGCGGTGCATCAGCACTATGACGTATGAAAATCATCATTGGCTCCCATGCTAAAATTTTACTTCAAAATAAATAAAATATCGAAATTCCGCCCTACCTGACGACGGCATTATTGTCAGCCAATTCTTCGAAGGCTCGTTTGGTGCTTATTTCTGCGTCGGTCCCCGAGCTTCCGACAGTTATCGGCGGCACCATATATCCAAGTCCTCCAATCGTCTGATGATTCTGTCCTCCAGCCGGAGGCATGTAACTAGAGCCCTGGTTTGACCACACTCCATCCGTTTGGTGACAAAATATGTGAAGATTGGCACTACCGTCCGATGCTCGTCTGCCTAGACCACCAACTGTACAAAAAAAAAAAACAAAAAACAACCATGAATTCGGTGTGACTTTTCAAAATTGGATTGTGAAGTGAAACTTCTAGTTGCACGAGTCATTACAAACACGAATATGAACGTATGTAATATGCATAAAAAAACAAGCGTGATGGGGATCTGGTCACATCAACTGTACACACACATATCCATACGTCAAACACACACACATCCATACGTCAAACACGCACACATCCATACGTCAAACACACACACACATTCATACGTCAAACACACACACATCCATACATCAAACACACACACATTTATACGTCAAACACACACACACACACACACACACATCCATACGTCAAACACACACATTCATACGTCAAACACACACATATCCATACATCAAACACACACACACATTTATACGTCAAACACACACACACATTCATACGTCAAACACACACATACATCCATATGTCAAACACACACACATTTATACGTCAAACACACACACACATCCATACGTCAAACACACACACACACATTTACACGTCAAACACACACACACATTTATACGTCAAACACACACACATCCATACGTCAAACACACACACATTCATACGTCAAACACACACACATCCATACGTCAAACACACACACATCCATACGTCAAACACACACACCCATACGTCAAACACACACACATTCATACGTCAAACACACACACACATCCATACGTCAAACACACACACACACACACACATTTATACGTCAAACACACACACACACACATTTATACGTCAAACACACACACATTCATACGTCAAACACACACACATCCATACGTCAAACACACATTTATACGTCAAACACACACACACATTTATACGTCAAACACACACACACACACATTTGTACGTCAAACACACACATTTATACGTCAAACACACACATTTATACGTCAAACACACACACATCCATACGTCAAACACACACACATTTATACGTCAAACACACACACATCCATACGTCAAACACACACACATCCATACGTCAAACACACACACATCCATACGTCAAACACACACACATCTATACGTCAACAGACTGGAGGAGTAGTGATATTGTTAGGTCTTTTCGCTACAATGCATCCAATGAAGATGGGCGCTGCCAAACTTGACCGCTAAGGGCGCCAGCTATGTAACCACCTCGGTCTGTGGGCAGTTCATAGTAGTGTGTACAGAATAAGTTTATTTAAAATAATAAAATCATTAACAATGCCGATGTGCTGTGTTTACCGATGTTCAAATCATAGAGGTTTTATATTTCCAAATTAGGATCTGGAACTGAAAAGAAGTGGTTGCATGGTATCAGAAGTGAAACAACTTGATTTCTCGCGCGTTTTTCTATGAAAACCGACAACTTAGGGGGCTATAAACCTGCTGCCATCTACATTACGTTTCTCATGTGCCCATCTCTATTCACTTTGCAATCTGCAGTGCGTCAAGAAGTTTCACTTCAGTAATGAAGGATTGTTCTATTGTGTACCTGCGCCTAGGACCGTCGGCGGTTTCAGCAAATGCGGATCTTTGACACTGAAATTGTGAGGCGGCATGTTCTGTAGCAGCGGCAAATTTAGCGGCAGGTTGGTATGCGGCAATATTCTGCATCCGTTGTGGTCGTTCGGTGCCGATGATCCCACGACTGGTGGCAACACGGCGACTTGTTCGTGCGCCGTGTCCCCGGGTCCCACCGTGTGCCTCCGAGTCGTCAGGTATTTATCGCCGCCGCCGCCGTTTGCCGCCTGGCTATTCAAAGCCGAAGCTGTATTGTGTCCGGGGGCGGTGGGAGTCGATGGTGTCGTAGCTTCCGAGGATTCCAATTCCATATCGCCAAACTGTAAAATAATAATAAACTTCTATATTGAAGGTAAACTGGAGAGAGTATCCTGTATCTAAGGTACTTTTTGCATCTAAAGGGTTGATTACACTATAGGCGAGTTTACTTATAGCTACTCGTCACTCAGTAAAGTCGTACGTGAGTGAACGTGTAGCCCATGATAGTGGTTAGAGATTAGAGACTGAGAAAGTAACAATAGATTACGAAACGTCCCTAGTAAAAATTCGTTTCTAAACTGATTATTTTGGTCCTCCTGTCCTCTGAATATTTTCTATATATTGAATTAAATCTGAACTATTATAATAAACTTATTAGCTTCTACCGACAGTTAAAAATTTAATAAATAAAACAACAACAAAATAACTGGCTACAGCTGTCCAATCTATATTTAAGTAGATGCGTTTCGGTCAGAGACGTAGCTACTTAAATAAAGATTGGATAGCTATAGCCAGTTATTGTGTCGTTTTTGTGTTTTAAAGACCACCAACAGCTAAGGTTATTTGGGCCTAGCACCAATTCTTATTTTCAATTCATTATTTTTTTTTTTAATAATAAATTGAAAATCCAATTGACACTTTTACCAGCTCTCGGGCTAGAACCCGGGAACTGGGGACTTGTAATAGAGGAACCATAGCAACGCCATGTAAACAGCACCGCTACATGTTTGGCCGTTCTCAAGCCCATAGTCAGTTATTGTATTGTTGTTTTATTTACTGAACTATTATAATATATTATTAAAAATGTTTGTGAGAGGCATTTGCTTACTTTCTCTAACGGTTGTGACGAATCGTCGATTAAATATACAGCCGGTAAAGTAGGCATCGACACGAACGGCGATCCGGCAACGTTTGGTTCGCTCCGGTCCCCGTCTACGTCGGCCTGGTACTCGAGCGAATCGACGTGACTGAGATCTTCGCTGCTGTTCGTCGATCTTCGCCGTTGCATTATTCCGTCGGCCGTTTCTTTATCGTCGTCGGGTAATTTTACATTCAATATTTCGTCCTGCGCTGGCGGATGACAACTTCTGTCAACAACGCCTGTCGTTATGCTAGTTTTGCGAACTGGGAGTGTCGTTTCGGTCGTTATGTTCGATTGGAACGCCAGCATGCGCTGGTGGAGTTTGTTCAACAGGAGGTAGTAGATCGCCGAGATGTGATCGAAAGCATTGGTCTTCAATGACTGAAAACGGAATTAATTACATACAGCAGTTCCCTAACTGTGCATTGGGAATGCAATCTCGAACCGAGATTGGCAATTCGAGATCTCGCGAGATTGTCTGGCGAGATCTCGATAGATCTCGACAATATCGAGATTTCGCCTACTTTTAAAAAGAATGTATTATTTTGTATCTAAAATACTTAAAAATTAAACTACTTACTTGGGACAGTGTGACTGTGTCACTGTGTACGTGTGTGATTTATTGCGTAGTGCACTGTGCAGATGATTATTATTCATTACTTTCCTTAAATAAACGTTGATTTTTTTGTTTCAAGATTCAATTAATGTTTTGTTTTATTTTCAAAATATAACAGCAATAACTCACACAGCACACTATATGTCAATTAATTATTTTGGAAATAACTTCTTAAGAGTTATGCAGCATAGAGTAAGTTACTATTAGTAACGTTCACGAACATTTGGTTTGAATTGTTCTTAGACATATTCAGTATTTACTTAAGTTTGTAATTTGTTAGCCATCTAATGCTTGTTAGAAGTTAAATAACTGTCAATTTCACTCAAGAAAACAATAATTAAAACAATATATGCAGGGAAACAAACAGAATCAATTAGCGCGACTGTCAAAAACTATTACGTATAAGTTATAAGTTTTTTTTTTCAAGCGCGTTCGTTCTTGAAATCTCGTTCGACATCTCCACCATATGGGGTCGAGATCTCGAACGAAATTTCAAAAACGAGATTGCCTGCCCACGAGATTAAATCTCGAAAAATGGCTCGAGATCTCGCGAGATCGAGATTGCGTTCTCTAGACGAGACCTAGCTAGATAGATTTTTTGCCCCCCGAAACCCCTCTTCAGTAAATTTCTTCCATATCGTTAGAGCCGTTTTATCCCTGTCAGCGTTTCATTAATTTTTGAGCCGGTTTATGTTTTGATTCACTACCCTTGTTAAAGAAGTATAACTTCAATAAATAGATAACTGCTTAATATTTACCTCGACGATCATTTCTTCGGTAATTCCTGGCACCTGCAGCATATGTTCAACAACTGTATGATTTATTCCGTTTTCTTCGATGTCGTCCGGGTCGGACAGGTGTTCCGGGTCGTCCGGCGCTTCGCTAGCCGCGTCCGTGTGATGAGACGAGTGCATTATGAGCCACCTGTGCGACTTAATTTGCGACATCGAGAACCTCCGCTCTGGGTCGACGATTAACATGTGTCGTATCAGGTGCTCGCATTCTAAGAAAAAGACAAAAGTTTAGTTAAATCACGGACGTATAATACACAGGGTTTCCGGTATTCACCCGGACAGTCCGGTATTAGAATGTCTTGTCCGGATAAAAAATAATAAATATTAGTAAAAAAAACTTTTTAGAGACAAGCTTTTATTTAAATGCACTAAAAAGGAAAAAATAACTTTTAATAATTTAGGTTAATAATTATAAAAGCGTTGGTCGTGACTAATAAACTATCATTGAGTTCACGACCCACGCTTTTATTATTATGAACCTAAATTATTAAAAATTATTTTTTTCTTTTTAGTGCATTTAAATAAAAGCTTGTCTCTAAAAAGTCTTTTTTTACTAATATTTATTTTGTTCATTTTAGTCTTTCAAAATTTTACCCTCCTTTGACACCCGTAGGGGTTGAATTTCGAAAAATCCTTTCTTAGTAGATGCTTACGTTCGAAAACGAACCAACTGTCCAAATTTCAAGTTTCTAGCTTTAGCGATTTGGCCTGGGCGTTGATTAGTCAAAAAAAAAAAACCTACATCCCCGTTTGAACCCTTTAGGGGTTGAATTTATTTCTAAAAACCATTTATTCATGTATTGTCATCGGGAATACATCTGTGTACAAAATTTCAAATCGATCGGATACGTGGAAGTCGTTCAAAATTGACTTGCAAGTTTTGACCTAAACAAACCACACAAACTAACATACATTGCAAGTTAAAAAAAAGCTTGTAAAAAGAGATCTGAGTTATGAAGCAACCAGTATTTCTGTAATCGTATCATATAACAACTTTAAATCGTTTTCGATCATCTCTGCGCCATCTCTGAGCTATTTTATCTACAAACTAAATGAATACAATTAATGAGTCTCACCTTGTGACATGAAGTAGGGTATTCTAAACTTTCCGGCTAACACCATATTTCTGAGTGCTTGCAGGGTGGCGCCTTCGAACGGCAAAGCGCCGCATACTATCACGTACAATACTACTCCTAGACTCTGAAAACAAACGAACGTCTTTTATTAATTTTAGTTTCGAGGCTATTATTTTAGGTTAGAATTCGTTTTAACATACTGTCTAGGGTTGCCACCTGCCGCTAGTTGATTAAAGGGTTACCAGTATAAAAAATACGGGTTTTAGATATTTTTACAGGAGTCAATTAAAACAGCAATGTTTAATGAAGATAATCTATTTTTTATACATCGAAGCATTCGATGTATATTAAATTCGCTTTTTCTCGTATGTATGTATGTCTCAATCCTTTGTCGTACCATAACTCGAGTAACTGTAATTTTTAAATTTGTATTTATGGTTAGAAGAAACAGCTTTTAAAAGCACTTCATTTTGAGAAGCAAATATATAAAAATCTTTGTAAGATAACTTAAAATTACATTGGACTTGTAACTTGGAGCTTTATTTACCCCGTATTTTATTTTCGAAATTATGGGTTTTTGTATTATCTTAGCCTGAAAAACGGGGTAACCCTAATACTGGCAACCCTAATACTGTCACTACTTTTTATTTTATTTATTGTAGATTATAGATGCGTCGACAACTTAGGTCATTAGCGTCTTAAATACATTAAATAACAATTTTCTTAAAACTAATTGACATCATGAAACATCCATGAGCGGAGGTGGGATTTGAAACCACGACAGTGTGATCCAAAGGCCACTACGCTAACCGAACTGTCACTACTCGTGAGTAATATATCTCGTTGAGTCTAGGACATTTGTGTTAGTTTGTTAATGTACAGTTGTCCTGCATTTAAAATAGAATAAAAATATTTTTGCAACACTTGCATCAAAAGTACAATTTTAGATGGCTGTGTACCGTTTAAAAAGTGATTCTTTATGGAAGCTTCTGATGCGTTCGAATGGCAGTGTTTAAAGTAAATTTTAACGCACTCCGTTCTATAAAGTAATACTGTTTTGTTTTACTTTATAACACACGTGCGTAATAAAGTACTTTATAGATTACTTTGCTATAATGTCACTAATAAAGTATTTATCCAAATTGTGTTTTATTTGCTTAAAATTAAACTTTTGAAGCAGTTGTTGCAAAAAATATTGTATGTAACGCGTGGCTAAAGTGACGAATCTGACAGTCGCGATTTTACAATACTCTCTTAAGGTTATGTTGCATTTATACTAGAACTCCTATGATTACCGCACTTGCCTTCGGCTCGCGCGGTAAACACACACTCGTTGTGGTATAAATTCAACATAACCTTACGAAAAAAATTGCGAATACGCCGTGGCAAAACGTGCCATTCCCTATCTCAAAAAAATTGTGTTTTAAAGACCACTAACAGCTAAGGTTATTTGGGCCTAGCACCAATTCATATTTTCAATTCATTATTATTTTTTTTTAATAATAAATTGAAAATCCAATTGACACTTTTACCAGCTCTCGGGCTAGAACCCGGGAACTTGTAATAGAGGAACCATAGCAACGCCATGTAAACAACAGCATTGCTACACGCTCGGCTATTCTGAAGCCCTCATTCCCTATCTCATTACGCCACTAGACATATAATCTACTATTTTCAGCTTGTTCGAGACAATACTCTGTATAAATCTGTGAGAAGAGATCCTCATTCATCGATGTCAGTGAAAGCATACTCACCCAGATGTCGGCTTTAGGCCCGTCGTATTCCTGTCCTTGAAACAGTTCAGGAGCAGCGTAAGGCGGTGATCCGCACCACGTAGACATCAACTGTCCTTTCGTGTATTCGTTACTGAAGCCAAAATCGGCCAACTATGGAAAAACAAAGAAAGATAATTTAAAAATGATTTTTTAATGAAGTGAAACTTCTTTAGCGCGATAGACAGGGTTGTAGTTAGGATCATCGGTGCCCAGGGCATGATTCTGATTTCGAGCTCTTTGCTTGAAAGAAATTATATTTGCATCTAGTGATGTAAAAATACGATAAGTATTAAAGTAGAGATCAGTACTACAGTGTATCGTGTTCGGCTGGGAGTCAGTGGCAGAATCTGTTCCCTTCTTAAATATAGCAATTTCAAGACGAAAACGCACTATATGCGAGAGCTAACAATTCCAAGCTGTGATATACAACTATTTAAAATTGTCAACCCGCCATGTATGCGAGAGTTAACAATTCCAAGGCGTGATACAACTATTTAAAATTGTCAACCCGCCATGCATGCGAGAGTTAACAATTCCAAGGCGTGATACAACTATTTGAAATTGTCAACCCGCCATGCATGCGAGAGTTAACAATTCCAAGGCGTGATACAACTATTTGAAATTGTCAACCCGCCATGCATGCGAGAGCTAACAATTCCAAGGCGTGATACAACTATTTAAAATTGTCAACCCGCCATGCATGCGAGAGCTAATATTTTTAAGTTATAATACACTTAAAATCTCTCCTCATTTGGCCAGGGAAGGCGTAAATAAACTCAAGATTTACGAGTTACGGTGGACGGTTACAAATAATTAAATCATAACGATTTTGTTTCTCCCGTAACCATTTTCAAAACAATTACGTAGTGAATAATATCAGGCAGCGCTGCTTAAGAGATTCTACATTCAGGCACTGTGGAGTAACTGGTAACTCATTCAGTCGGAGACTGGAGGTTTCGGGTTCGAACCCCGACAGTGTCATTTGATTTTTCTTAGATGTAGCGCTTGGCTGATATTATTCACTACGTTATTGTTGTGAATAATATTGTTGACATAAGGAAGAAACTAAACCGTTATGATTTAATTATTTGTAGCCGTCTACCGTAACTCGTAAATCTTGTGTTTATTTAGGCCTTCTCTAGCCAAATGAGTTGAGATTTTAAGTGTATTATAACTTAAAAATATTAGCGCTCGCATGCATGGCGGGTTGACAATTTCAAATAGTTGTATCACGCCTTGGAATTATTATCTCTCGCATGCATGGCGGGTTGACAATTTCAAATAGTTGTAACACGCCTTGGAATTGTTAGCTCTCGCATGCATGGCGGGTTGACAATTTCAAATAGTTGTATCACGCCTTGGAATTATTATCTCTCGCATGCATGGCGGGTTGACAATTTCAAATAGTTGTAACACGCCTTGGAATTGTTAGCTCTCGCATGCATGGCGGGTTGACAATTTCAAATAGTTGTATCACGCCTTGGAATTGTTAGCTCTCGCATGCATGGCGGGTTGACAATTTCAAATAGTTGTATCACGCCTTAGAATTGTTAGCTCTCGCATGCATGGCGGGTTGACAATTTCAAATAGTTGTATCACGCCTTGGAATTGTTAGCTCTCGCATGCATGGCGGGTTGACAATTTCAAATAGTTGTATCACGCCTTGGAATTGTTAGCTCTCGCATGCATGGCGGGTTGACAATTTCAAATAGTTGTATCACGCCTTGGAATTGTTAGCTCTCGCATGCATGGCGGGTTGACAATTTCAAATAGTTGTATCACGCCTAGGAATTATTATCTCTCGCATGCATGGCGGGTTGACAATTTCAAATAGTTGTAACACGCCTTGGAATTGTTAGCTCTCGCATGCATGGCGGGTTGACAATTTCAAATAGTTGTACCACGCCTTGGAATTGTTAGCTCTCGCATGCATGGCGGGTTGACAATTTCAAATAGTTGTACCACGCCTTGGAATTATTATCTCTCGCATGCATGGCGGGTTGACAATTTCAAATAGTTGTAACACGCCTTGGAATTGTTAGCTCTCGCATGCATGGCGGGTTGACAATTTCAAATAGTTGTACCACGCCTTGGAATTGTTAGCTCTCGCATGCATGGCGGGTTGACAATTTCAAATAGTTGTGTCACGCCTTGGAATTGTTAGCTCTTGCATGCATGGCGGGTTGACAATTTCAAATAGTTGTATCACGCCTTGGAATTGTTAGCTCTCGCATGTATGGCGGGTTGACAATTTCAAATAGTTGTAACACGCCTTGGAATTGTTAGCTCTCGATGCATGGCGGGTTGACAATTTCAAATAGTTGTATCACGCCTTGGAATTGTTAGCTCTCGCATGCATGGCGGGTTGACAATTTCAAATAGTTGTGTCACGCCTTGGAATTGTTAGCTCTTGCATGCATGGCGGGTTGACAATTTCAAATAGTTGTATCACGCCTTGGAATTGTTCAATGTTAATCACTATCTTAAATTTTGAAACTTGACTATAGTTGACTTACTTTAATGTTCATGTTGGCATCGAGGAGCAGGTTCTCTGCCTTGATATCTCGATGCACGATGCCTCTATTGTGGCAGTAGTCGATGGCCGACACGATCTGTTTGAATATAGTTTTGGCTTGCGGTTCGTGCATTCTCCCAGTCGCTACCAGGTAGTCTGTACGCACAAAAAAAAAAAACAAACCTCAAAAACTGCATGGTCACAATAATTTCCTATCCATGCTGAAAATATTTCTCTGAAAAAAATTTTCAGAGAAATTCATGAAGAGTGAGGATTTATTTATTGTAGATTATAGACGCGTCAACAACTTAGGTCATTAGCGTCTTAAATTACATTAAATAACAACTAACTTAAAACTAAATAACATCACAAGACATCCATGAGCGCAAGTGGGATTCGAACCCACGATAGTCTAGTCTAGAGGCTGGTACCAAGTACGCTATCCACTAGGCTACACTGCCCTCTAGAAGAAGAGTGAGGATACAAAATATTAAAAATGATCACAAAACACCAAAACGTTTAACAATTCTCGACGTACGTTTCGCCAACCATGTTAGCATCATCAGGAGAGTTTTTAATCATCTCCTGATGATGCCAATATGGTTGGCGAGAATTGTGTTTTGTGGTTATTTTTATTTTGTAGAGACATTCAGAAAAACCTGAAATTTTTTGGATAAATTAATAGATTTATACGGCTGAATTGCAATTGAAGATTTTCGTTGGAAAGCAGCCAATTAAATTGATTCCAAACATATTGGAAAAAATCATTTTACCAACCATAGTCACAGTCAGTATTCTAACCTGAACCTTTCCACTTTCGCGGCGGAATGAGTTTACAATTACTCAACCGTGACATGATTACTAATCTAACATTCTCCTTATATGTTTCGGAATCAATTGAATTTCACTATATGCGAGTGTTAATTCATTATAGCTAGGTTGTAGGTGTGAATCTTCGTACTAGCGAGAGCTCATCATGAAAGTGAAAATTATTTCAAATACCCTTAAATGGGATACATTAAATAAGTACCTAGATATATCAATGCTATAAATATATTGGTATTACTACATAGTATTCTAGAAATAATTATATCTTGTAGACATCGTAAGATAATCTACATGTTAGATACATACATAAAGCACAGTATAGAAATCAATCAACAAGTTTGATTTTTTTTGTTTGAGTTTTTCAGAGAAATTTTCTGCACTTCTCTGAAAATCTATATCTTGCTCAGAAACTTTTCTGAATTTCTCTGAAAACCTCTGCTTATCTCTGAAACTTCTATGAATTTCCTTGAAAAAGCTGGTGTTGTCCTGATTCGGGTCTATACGCCGTCGTTGGTTGGAATTGCTTCCTAACGTTTCGCTAGCACGAGTGGCGAGCTTCTTCCATCTCCGATGCTGGGTGTAGAATGAAATGTACATCCAGCATCGGAGATGGAAGAACCTCGCCACTCGTGCTAGCGAAACGTTAGGAAGCAATTCCAACCAACGACGGCCTATAGACCCGAATCAGGACAATACCAGCTCATCAACTGGCCGCGAAAGCCTCAACCAATTTCCCTGAAAAAGATTTCAGAGAAAAACTAACTTTTCCTGAAAATATTTCTCTGAAATGACTATGAAAAAGGTCAGATTTATTTTCATAGAAATTCGCTGACAATTAGGAAGTTTCCATTGGACGAAAATACTAATTATGATACTGTCACATCATTATAATAAGGATAACTTTAAAAATTCTGAAAGAATTATTTTGATATCTTGAATTTCAACGGAGATAATCAATTTCTTGTACGTGGGGTCGCAAACGAAACTGATTTTTGAATATGACGTCACGCGGTACGAGTTTGCTGTTTTTTAGCTTTGTGAGTAATTAGAACCTAAGTTACTTAGTAACTATTTTGTTGTAATACAGACTTTTCTATTTATATTAAATTAAAATTAACTGTCAAAAATTTAAATATGTCAATATTTTCCGTCATCAACTGGTTTGTTTTAGTGTTTCCATAACAATTTACGAGTTTAAAGAAAGAGATTTATCGGAAGTTACCATGTTAAATTACCACATATACAAACTGAAAATAACTTTTAAAAATATCGTGCCGCGTGACGTCACCTGGACTGAAAACGGAATTTCTTGGAGAACTGTCAATTCAAACTTTGAGATAGCATAACTTTGTTGTTTTTAAAGATATTTCAAAAATTCTTCCGCCATTAATTTTATAATTTTTAGAACTATGATTAGGACTAAAAAAATAAAAAACGGAAACTTCCTAATTCAAATTTACCGAAAATCTCCCCCTTGCTCGCGTACTCCGTCACCAGGTAGATGGTTCGAGGCGTCTCCATGACTTGATATAACCTGGTTATGTGTTTGTGGCGTAGTCTCTTCAGAAGGGAGATCTCTCGAAATACTTTGGTCAAGTTATCTTCATCCAGGGCACACTTATCTATTATTTTTATAGCGACCTGCAACAAACAAACGACATACTTTAAGACTCGATTTTTGTAACCATGTATCAGAACATGAATTCTGATTTAAGGTATGTAATTTTCTAGGTACAACCAACGCTAAAAATAACCTCAATCAGTGGCGGCTCCTCTATGAGAGCTGCGGAGCTGCCACACTGCCAGAAAATAACGCACAATTAAAAAAAAATGTATTATAAATTTAAAAAAATTGTATCATAAATCTGCATAATATGTTTTAATTTCATAATTATGAAGCCATCACATAGCATTATTATAAATGACGGCATGCTGCAGGGCCTATATTCTATAAACCGTCCTCAGCCGTAGTAAATTCACTACGCACGTGACACGTTCTGCATTATATTTTGCACCAAAATCAATGTGTTAAAGAGAGAAAAAAACAGTAAAAAATGAGACAGATTTATACGATTTATAGCTTATCTGGGTGCGCAGAACGTTTATATAGCATAGCTTATTAATGTTGTTCCAAACTGAAAACGCTCTTGTCACATAGTGACTGGTGATATCTATCTGTTGGCACACACACACACACACACACTGGCTGGTGCATACAGTCTAATATTATGTTTGTGTTGATGGCGATATAATTCGTTTTCAATTGTAATTCAAATTTCAAACAATGAATGTAATAGATAACCTCACGCGTGTGAAACGTTTTTCAAATTACACATTTGAAGAAAAACTAAAATTGAAGGCACAAGGTCGCCCTTTGCCTGATATTTTCATTGAAAAACAGTGCTCTAGCCGTGAAAAAAGAATAAGCGGCAATTCAACAAAGAAATATATTATAACAATAATAAATATTGTTATAAAAATCACTTTATTAATTACGACTAGAGCGATAGCGACATCATTGTATAATGTATTGACAAATTATTCAGATCAACAAATACACTTAAAAATTGCGTCAAATGTATTTTTGAATTTTTTTTTTCGAGGTCCCCGCATAAGGGGGGGGGGCTACTCTAGTCTCCAGGTAGACTCTGCAGAACACCCATTTAAAATGTTCACGCGCCGCCACTGACCTCAATCGTCTGAATACAGATTGTATCAAATTAAACCTGTGCATAGGGTATTCTGTGTGTAAGACAGAGATTGATACATAAAGCAATAAGTAAGAATGAGATAAATGATCGCTAATAAGATGTTACGTGGTTACTGTAAATTAAACTGATAAAAGATTTACATTTTTACAGCATAGAAGGAGCGAAAAAACAAAGATGACGTTATTAGGTTGTATAAATATTATTTATTTACAGTAACCACGTAACATCCTACGCGATCATTTATCTCATTCTTACTTATTGCTTTATGTATCGATCTCTGTCTTACACACAGAATGTCCTATGCACAAGTTTAATTTGATACAATCTGTATACTAAACATAGAGAAACATGAGACGAAACAAACAGGGACATATTTACAGGGTGGCAAATTCGTAGGGGCGGCAAAAAAGAAGAAAATAAGAGAAGCCAGGAAAAGGACAAGAAAAACGTGCTCTTCAGATGTAATGCAGGAAATTTCAATTAGCGGTTTTTTGTTTATAACAAAAAAACTACTGTAAAATTGTTGTAAAAAAATTGTTGTAAAATGTTTCTCGTCTCGCATATCTCGAGAACAAAGAATGATATCGACTCCGGATCAATTTCATTCGACGCATAATTGCATAATGAACATCTGATAAGGTTTGCAGGAAATTTCAATTAGCGGTTTTTTGTTTATAACAAAAAAACTACTGTAAAATTGTTGTAAAATGTTTCTCGTCTCGCATATCTCGAGAACAAAGAATGATATCGACTCCGGATCAATTTCATTCGACGCATAATTGCATAATGAACATCTGATAAGGTTTGCAGGAAATTTCAATTAGCGGTTTTTTGTTTATAACAAAAAAACTACTGTAAAATTGTTGTAAAATGTTTCTCGTCTCGCATATCTCGAGAACAAAGAATGATATCGACTCCGGATCAATTTCATTCGACGCATAATTGCATAATGAACATCTGATAAGGTTTGCAGGAAATTTCAATTAGCGGTTTTTTGTTTATAACAAAAAAACTACTGTAAAATTGTTGTAAAATGTTTCTCGTCTCGCATATCTCGAGAACAAAGAATGATATCGACTCCGGATCAATTTCATTCGACGCATAATTGCATAATGAACACCTGATAAGGTTTGCAGAAAAATTTGATTTGGCGGTTTTTTTATAACAAAAAAAAAACATGTTAACCTGTATTGCAAATAGTTTCTCTACGGTAGGACTGGTTTCTAATCTTAATGGTCACCCAATGGGAAGTTAGCAGTGTGGCTTTACCTTCACACCAAGGCCTTTTTTTAATATTTATCGCAACTGAGTCGTGTTTTTTTTAAATTTTTAAGAGCAATTTTCAAGTTATAGTTAAAAGTATGGCATTTTTCGACGCTCGACATACGCTAATGACCTCTGTTGTCGAGCGTCTATAATCCACAATTCATTCATTCGGCGCTCGACATAATTGTGTGTGTGTGTTTTTAAAGACCACCAACAGCTAAGGTTATTTGGGCCTAGCACAAATTCATATTTTCAATTCATTATGTTTTTTTTAATAATAAATTGAAAATCCAATTGACACTTTTACCAGCTCTCGGGCTAGAACCCGGGAACTGGGGACTTGTAATAGAGGAACCATAGCAACGCCATGCAAACAACAGCATTGCTACACTCTCGGCTATTCTCAAGCCCTGACGCTCGACATAGGAAATGTATGTGAAACGCGTTAACTATAATTGTAAATAACTCAAATTTGGCACGTGAAATCATTCTAAAATTTTAACAGCTGATAAATATTACTATTTTCGATAAAATATTAATTTAATCAAATTCCTAAAAAAAGTGATAAACGGGTGAACTACCTACCTTAAAAAAAATTACGTAAAATATGAGAAAAATTATAGAAGAACATTGACGTCACAGTTGTCCGTGGCGTCAGGGGAATTTCGCCAACAGTATAGTATACGTGAAACAGCTGAGCATAAGTCATTATATTAATATCATAAGGTCAATTGTACTCAATGATAGGTCTGATGAAGCCAAAGGCGTTACTTGCTGGAGACGCAAATATTATAGCAATCGCTAAAAAATAAAATTCACAGATTTCGCAATCCTTGCAACCATCGAGGACATTGGAAATGATAACAGCATATATGAAACATAATTAACTGTTTATTATACACACAATATTTATCAATGCACTGTTTAGTTTTGTCAGGAATAACCCTATTATTCTTCTGTTATATACGCGTTCACTTTTGCTTGATTACTTAACTTTTAAATGGATTTTTCTACAGTATTTATTAACATTTACTCAAAAATAACACCGCAGATCGTCGCAAATACCTCTCAATTAACTAGACATGATATAAAACACATTTCGAAAAAATTGCACTTGTTCAATTTTGCATGATTGCTCCTCACTTGATCGCGACACCGTTGTCTTCGTCGCAAATACCTCTCAATTAACTAGACATGATATAAAACACATTTCGAAAAAATTGCACTTGTTCAATTTTGCATGATTGCTCCTCACTTGATCGCGACACCGTTGTCTTCGTCGCAAATACCTCTCAATTAACTAGACATGATATAAAACACGTTTCGAAAAAATTGCACTTGTTCAATTTTGCATGATTGCTCCTCACTTGATCGCGACACCGTTGTCTTTTGGCCTTGAACGAAAACTCGTAACTCTGCCCCCATATACGAACATAAACATTTCCAATGTTAAAACAATGGTGTGATTTTTTATGAATTTGCGAGACTCCATTAGCTCTACACCTAAACCTATTTAAAGTAATAATTTTCATTGTTAATACAGGGTCTGGCAAGGAGGTAGGTATGGTGTTTTTGAAAAGCCTGTCATACATTTATTTTCGAACCAATTTCAAAATTTATTGAAACGGAACCCTCTCCACGCGAGCCCGACTCTCAATTACCCGTTTTTACAAGCTTTTATTTAACTTGCAATGTATGTTTGTTTGTTTAGGTCAAAACTTGCATGTCAATTTTGAACGACTTCCATGTATCCGATCGATTTGAAATTTTGTACACATATGTATTCCCGACGACAATACATGAATAAATCGTTTTTAGAAATAAATTCAACTCCTAAGGGGTTAAAACGGGGATGTAGGGGTTTTTTGACTAATCAACGCCCAGGCCAAATCGCTGAAGCTAGAAACTTGAAATTTGGACAGTTGGTTCCTTTTCTGACGTAAGCATCAACTAAGAAAGGATTTGTCGAAATTTAACCCCTACGGGTGTCAAAGGGGGGTAAAATTTTGAAAGACTTAAATGAACAAAATAAAATATTAGAAAAAAAAACTTTTTAGAGACAAGCTTTTATTGAAATGTATTAAAAAGGAAAAAATAATATTTAATAATTTTGGTTCATAATTATTATAAAAGCGGGGGTTGTAATCTCTATGATAGTTTATTAGTCGCAATCCCCGCTTTTATAATAAATATGAACCTAAAATTAAATATTATTTTTTTTTCCTTTTCAGTACATTTCAATAAAAGCTTGTCTCTAAAAAGTCTTTTTTACTAATATTTTATTTTGTTCATTTTAGTCAGTCAAAATTTTACCCTCTTTTGACCCCGTACGAGTTGAATTTCGAAAAATCCTTTCTTAGTGGATGCTTACGTCAGAAAATGAACCTCAAGTTTCTAGCTTCAGCGATTTGGTCTGGGCATTGATTAGTCAAAAAAAATCCTATACCCCCATTTGAACCCCTTAGGGGTTGAATTTAATTCCTAAAACGACTGATTCATGTATTGTCATCGGGAATGCATATCAAATTTTAAATCGATCGGATACGTGGAAGTCGTTCATAATTGACTTGCAAGATTTGATCTAAACAAACAAACAAACATACAAACTTTATATTAGAAATCGTGTCCATCGTGATTATAATAAAATTAAGAAAAATCGCAGGATAGTGGACAAAATATTTGATTGATTAAAATTGTTATTTTTATGTATGTACTTGAAAAAGTCTAAATCTATAGACGAAACGTTGTACATTTAATAAATCAAATATTTTGTCCACTATCTTGCGATTTTTCTTAATTTTATTAACATACAAACATTGCAAGTTAAATAAAAGCTTGTAAAAATCTAGTTGGTAAACGGCTTGTTTACTCTGACTTTAGCAAAAATTTGAAAAGTTCGAATCCTGGTTGCTCCCCCCCTGACTACGGCCTTGGTATTCTATCACAAAAATAACAAAGGGGCGTTTTCACAAAATATTTTAACCGCCACAAAAATGTCAAGTTACCTCGTGAATAAACAGTATTAAGTTGGTATTAATACGGCCCTCCCCACAAGCGGACGCCTCTGGCTCATTACATACGATGTGATAATATTATAATACGTGTTTTTCAATGTTGTCACTTAGGAGTAAATCGATCACATTTACACAAACAATCGCTGTTTAAGCTGCATTTGCGATGGCCAGTTTATACCAGCACTTTAAGTTACAACGTTCTGCTACCGGAAAAACCCGGAAAAGTGCGATTTAGACTCGTGCGCCGAAGGTTCCGTACAATCAACCATAATATTTGCCATATGGCCGGTTTATCCTACATTTTAATCACGATGTTTTTTAATCACACTGTTTTAACAGTGTGATAAAAAAAAATCGTGATTAATTTTAATTTATTGTACACTGTAAGAAATGAGAAGGCCGATTTCAAAGATTATCGATGGTCCATTTGTAGCCAGCGATTAATCTGGTAATAGGCACACAAAGAGACAATGGCGTCGCAAACAGGTATCGCCTGCACATCGCGTAGATTCCATAAACACACATTGCGCATGCGTGGTTACTAATATTACATTAATTTGTTTTGTATTCATCCATTTTATATATGTAACTATACATTTTATTTTGTAATTTTTACACATTTTAATGGAATATTACACAAATTATGTAATTTTAATTTACTTTATGTAAAAATCACAAATTTGTTTAACTTTACAGTAAAAGTCCAAGTTTTTATGAAGTTTTCTGTGTAAAAATAAATAATAGTGTAAAATCACTTAGAAAAATCGAGCGAATTCTACCTTAACTTTCAAAATATTTTTACATCCATTTTTTAGTGTAGATTATAGACGCGTCGATAACTCCAGGTAATTACGTCTTCAACACAACAAATAATCCATTTGTGTATTAGAATCCGCCGCAGCCGGCATACACAAACCGACTGGTACGAGCTCGGGTCCCTGGGAGCGCTAATTCCCACAAAACATTGGAATGCAAACTAGTCGTGATTAAAATGTACGATAAATCGGCCATTAGAATTTTGAAAACTATAGTTGCGTTGGAATAGTAGACTGTATAGCTAGTTGCGTAATGGCGTATATTACTGACGAGTAAGTGACATTATGTTAAAACGAGCATAGCGATTTTTAACAGTAACATGAGTCATATTATGGTATTTTTTACCGAGTAGTTAACCGAAAAGAATTATTTCGCTCTCGTTGTGTACAGGAAGCCGTTGAGGTGATCCAATATAATTTTTACTTAAATCGGTTCAGTAGTTTTTTTCTAGTTTAGTAATCAAATATAAAGAAAGACATGGGCTAATAACGTGCAAACTACGTATTTCCAAGGCACAAAAAGTGAAAAATAAAACTTTTTATAAAAAAAATTCAACCGCCTTCAAAAACAGCCTTTAAAAAACTTTTTAACAAAAAAAAAACCTCCTTCAAAAAGGCACTAAAAAGAGGAAAATAATGAAATTTTGAGGTATGTGCCAATTAAAATATGAAGTTGGTTAAAAAGAAGATATTAATCACTATACTATACTTTTTAACCGACTTCATATTTTAATTGGCACAGACCTCAAAATTTCATTATTTTCCTCTTTTTAGTGCCTTTTTGAAGGAGGTTTTTTTTTTGTTAAAAAGTTTTTTATTTTTTACTTTTTAGTGTCAAAAAGTGACATTTACCTTAAAAGAATCACACGCCGTTACTTACTTTTATTAAAATCAGCCGAACTACTGAACCGATTTTGATGAAATTTCTATGGGACCAATCTGAATCCTTTCAAATAAAAAAAAAATTTTCAAAATCGGTTCATAAACGACGAAGTTATCCACAAACATAAATAAAACATAAAAAATATATACGGTCGAATTGAGAAACCTCCTTTTTTTGAAGTCGGTTAAAAAGAGACAATAATTTAATTTTAAGGTCGGCACCAATTTAATAAAAGTATATAAAAAGTTTTAGTATCTACCTAATTAAATTGGCGCCGACTAGACCTCAAAATTTATTATTTTTCTCTTAGTACCTTTTCTTAAAGGCGGTTCAATTTTTTTATAAAAAGTTTTATTTGGGATGTGAAACTTTGGTAAATTTACGGGAAAATATTTTTTAGGTCCTGACTATCGCAAGGATATTAAGAGACGGAGAAGAGAATTAAAAATAGAAAATCCAAGCGAAAGAATTTTTTTTTTAATAAATTGACAAAAAATCTTACAAGTTGAAAAAAGAAAAATCGTCCATTAATGTAGTTTTTTTATGTTCTGATGTGCAACAAAGACGGATACAGATAATGACAAGGTCAGACGGACAGATAAGATAAGCGATTTCATTTGTTTTCAAAATGATCACACGTAGGTATACTGGATGTTTATTAAATTGATTTGATTTTTTATGATAATCAATTGAATAATATTAAACAAACATTGCAAAACTTTTAATTTCACGATCAACAAAAAAAAAATCGGCATGACTTTCATGTTCCAAAAAAATGGGTGTGTGTTTATGACCACACGACAGAAGTGTAAACTTGTGATTTTTTAATTTTAAAATATATATATGTTTTTTAGTGTCATCTATTAGCGCACCTATGAACTACAAATAACTTATTACCAACACACTACAAAAACCTTTTCAATTAAGTTTTAGTGTCATCTATTAGCGCACTTGTGAACTACAAAAAACCTTTTCAATTAAGTTTTAGTGTCCATCTATTAGTGCACTTATGAACTAAAAAAAACTTATTACCAGCATGCAGCTACAAAATATACCTTTTCATGCTTGAGCCGAGTAAAACCGATTCAGCGTCACTGACCCGAAGCGTGACGGTTTACTTTCGTTCACTACTCAGGTAAAGCGCGCCTAAGGAAGTTTTCACTTCAATAATTTTTAATACGAAAAATATTAGTGGAAATTGCCAGAACACCCTTTTTGACGTGAATAGTATCTAATGTCTCATACTGAGGTGGCATTTTAGAAATATATTAGATGAAACGGAAATAGTCAGAAATGGTTTACATGTGAAAAAAACACAGCATGTCTCAGCCACAGTAAGCCAGGTGGCCGTGCGGAAATGTACGAGTCTACCGACAGGTACAAACGCCAATTCCAGGTTCGAATCCCGAAGGTTTTTAATATTTTATTTTTAATAAAATTACAATTATTTTTATAACTTCCCATTGAAGTTGTAGTAATGGGTCCGATTTTGCGAATGATAAATTTTGACATATCTGCGCGTTTTGAAGTCCCTAGAGTCCGAATCTACTGTTTTTAGATTTATTTATTTATTGTAGATTATAGACGCGTCGACAACTCAGGTCATTAGCGTCTTAAAATACATTAAATAACAACTAACTTAAAACTAAATAACATCACAAAACATCCATGAGCGCAGGTGGGATTCGAACCCACGACAGTCTAGTCTAGAAGCTGGTACCAAGTACGCTATCCACTAGGCTACACTGTCCTCTACTGTTTTTAGAGCTATGTCTGTGTGTACGTACGTACGTTCGTTCATTCGACATGAAAACGAAAATTGTTATTGATATCAACATTAATTTTCAATTATCTAGCGTCGCTAATAAAAAGTAATTTGGAAAATATAATATCAAGAAAGTGTGTTAATATAACAAAAATGTTGCTATAGTATTGTTACGAATCAACCTGTATATGAACGACAGGCAACAGTTCCGAGAAAGCGGTGTCTGCTTACCGAACAACTAGTAACCGCGCGAAGATTCTAGACGTTCTGGAAAACGCTAGAAGCGCTGTGCTTAAGCCACGCAGTCTTTATATAAGCAGCGAGTCGACGGGAGTCAGTCAGTCTACGGTGACTCACGCAAGTAATCAGTTCAACGGAGATTAGGCAGTCATTAGTGACTCGTGCAATCAAGTGCGTCTGATATAAATATTAGGCAGTCATTAGTGACTCGTGCAATCAAGTGCGTCTGTTATAAATATTAGGCAGTCAATGGTGACTCGTGCCGTCAAGTGGATATAAATATTGATCAGTCAATCAGTCAGTACAGTGATATAAATAGTGGAGTGGATATAAATAAATAGTACTGAAGTAACTCGGTAAATGACTGACCGAAATAAATCTGAAATAAATACAGTGATGTAAATAGTCCTTGTATATAGTTAATTGTTACGAATTACTGTAAATAAATATTTATTCCGCCAACTCAGAAAACAGTCTTGTAACAGTACTATATATAGGTACTTTTAAAATTTCCGTTTAAATCAACGTTTCTGAAGACTCCATTAACCTTGCTAGTAACTATGCATGACTCACTCTTGATTTTTTTCGAACCGTACTATATAAGTAGTTACTTTTAAAATTTTCGTTTAAATCATCGGTTTCTGAAGACTCCATTAACCTTGCTAGTAACTATGCATGACTCACTCTCGATTATTACCGAACCGTACTATATAGTTACTTTTAAAATTTCCGTTTAAATCATCGGTTTCTCAAGACACCCCGTACGTGAAATTAATTATTATATGTTATTTAATGAATATACGTAAAAATTTTAAAGGATGGACAAAATCAATCTTCAATCGTATTATTTTATTAATTTATACTCAATCATTGACAAGCGAGTAGATGTAAAGTCCCTAGGATAATTTATTTTCTATATTGATCGTATTATTGTTTATTAAATTTTTATGTTCTTTGGTTCTGAATTATCACTATATTTGTATTTATATAGCTATCAGTCGTGATCTAATTAGACAATAAAAACCCATCCCTAGAACAGTTACACCTCTAACAGACAAACAAAAATTGTGTGACTGACTATCACTTGTTTCACGGCTGCGCGCAAAGGTTAACAAAACACTAATGAAAAAAACAAATACGCATCACGATTGTATGAAAAGCTGTTTGTGAAGTTTTATTTTTCTTGTAAATAAGCATAATTTGAATTTGAAAATTTGTTGTCTGAGAGCTATGCGTTTTTAGGGCTCCGTGCCAGAAAGGAACTCTATTGTGCGAACGATGGCTGTCTGTCTGTCTGTCACAGGCCTCTAACTTCTAAATGAAATAAGATAGAAACTTGAAACTCGCATATAATATGTATTACCGTGGCCCAAAGACGGGGAGAATAGCAAAAGTTTAAAAAGGTTTATTTAAGGGGGGCGTCCAATGCCCATACTTGCAAACGGTGGTAAAAACAATTTTTTTAAACCTATTCTTGTGGGGTATCGTTGAAAAGGGCCCTTTGAATAGATTATGAATATATTTTAATTTATAAAGGTAACTTTCCGGATAGCGAGCCACTTGAAAATCCGTGCAGAACACCAAAATGGCGGCCATTAAAGATGGCCGTCATTAGCCGCATTAATTTTTTTTCTGTATCTCAGCTCCTAATGGTGCGATATCGATTTTCTTTTTTTTTTTGTTTGAAAGCTCTTGTGAAAAGGATACTTTTTTGTCTCTAAACATTTATCTCTACAACTTAATAGACCGAGAGTTAGTGACAATTTTTTGGTGTTATTTATTCAAGGCCTTATTTTTGTGTGAAGATGTTGAGGGAGGCATATTAAAGTGCCCTGAGTAAGGGATTTTGCTAGATAGCGGTATGGGAGGGATGCAGACCGCCCCCAACATGTAACAAAAACAAGCCGTGAGGTGGGTCGTTTATTAGGACTAAAGTGCGACCCTTGAGGTCCACACGACGAACTTCCCAGTTTGATAAATATTTAATAATAATAATTAAATTAGATATTACACAGAAAAGTAATCATTTTTATCATTAAAACATCAATAGTTAAAAAAAAAAAAAAAAAAAAAACGGCTGAACCGATTTTTATAAAATTTATGTCGAATCAAAATGACGTTAACACGCCTCGATTGACACCCTTACGAAGTCGATATAATTTTTTATTCGCGAGATATTGTGTAAAATCTACTTTTTTGGAGGTTATTTGGTTAAGAAAAAAGAACGGCTGAACCGATTTAAAAAAAATTCCTTTCAGATCATATATACGTTAATACGCGTCGATTGGCACCCCAACGTAGTCGATATCATTTTTCGTTCTCGAGATTTCGTCTTAGAAAGAAATGGACACATACATACGTACGTACGTACGTACGTACGTACGTACATACGTACACACACACACACACAGACATCTTTCTAAAAGTAGTGTAAAAATAGTGTAGTGACCTTGAAACATAAAATTTTTTTTTCCTTTTTGATTTCGATTTTCGGACCCATTACAATAACTTCCAATGGGAAGTTAATAATAATTAAATTAGATATTACACAGAAAAGTAATCATTTTAATCATTAAAACATCAATAATTAAAAAAAAAAAAAAAAAAAAAACGGCTGAACCGATTTTTATAAAATTTATGTCGGATCAAAATGACGTTAACACGCCTCGATTGACACCCTTACGAAGTCGATATAATTTTTTATTCGCGAGATATTGTGTAAAATCTACTTTTTTGGAGGTTATTTGGTTAAGAAAAAAGAACGGCTGAACCGATTTTAAAAAAATTCCTTTCAGATCATATTTACGTTAATACGCGTCGATTGGCACCCCAACGTAGTCGATATCATTTTTCGTTCTCGAGATTTCGTCTTAGAAAGAAATTGACACATACATACGTACGTACGTACGTACGTACATACGTACACACACACACACACACACACACACACAGACATCTTTCTAAAAGTAGTGTAAAAATAGTGTAGTGACCTTGAAACATAAAAATTTTTTTTCCTTTTTGATTTCGATTTTCGGACCCATTACAATAACTTCCAATGGGAAGTTAACAAGCCGTGAGGTGGGTCGTTTATTAGAACTAAAGTGCGACCCTTGAGGTCCACCCAACGAACTTCCCAGTTTGATAAATATTTAATAATAATAATTAAATTAGATATTACACAGAAAAGTAATCATTTTAATCATTAAAACATAATTATTATTTATTTTTAACAATAATTAAAAAAAACAAGCCGTGAGGTGGGTCGTTTATTAGGACTAAAGTGCGACCCTTGAGGTCCACACGACGAACTTCCCAGTTTGATAAATATTTAATAATAATAATTAAATTAGATATTACACAGAAAAGTAATCATTTTAATCATTAAAACATCAATAATTAAAAAAAAAAAAAAAAAAAAACGGCTGAACCAATTTTTATAAAATTTATGTCGGATCAAAATGACGTTAACACGCCTCGATTGACACCCTTACGAAGTCGATATAATTTTTTATTCGCGAGATATTGTGTAAAATCTACTTTTTTGGAGGTTATTTGGTTAAGAAAAAAGAACGGCTGAACCGATTTTAAAAAAATTCCTTTCAGATCATATTTACGTTAATACGCGTCGATTGGCACCCCAACGTAGTCGATATCATTTTTCGTTCTCGAGATTTCGTCTTAGAAAGAAATTGACACATACATACGTACGTACGTACATACGTACACACACACACACACACAGACATCTTTCTAAAAGTAGTGTAAAAATAGTGTAGTGACCTTGAAACATAAAAATTTTTTTTCCTTTTTGATTTCGATTTTCGGACCCATTACAATAACTTCCAATGGGAAGTTAAAAACGGCTGAACCGATTTTTATAAAATTTATGTCGGATCAAAATGACGTTAACACGCCTCGATTGACACCCTTACGAAGTCGATATAATTTTTTATTCGCGAGATATTGTGTAAAATCTACTTTTTTGGAGTCTATTTGGTTAAGAAAAAAGAACGGCTGAACCGATTTTGAAAAAATTTCTTTCAGATCATATTTACGTTAATACGCGTTGATTGGCACCCTAACGTAGTCGGTATCATTTTTCATTCTCGAGATTTCGTCTTAGAAAGAAATGGACACTATACGTACGTACATACGTACCCACACACACACACACACACACAGAGACATCTTTCTAGAAATAGTGTGAAAATAGTGTAGTGACCTTGAAACATAAAAATTTGTTATACATTTTGATTTCGATTTTCGGACCCATTGTAATAACTTCCAATGGGAAGTTAAAAATGGTCACTATTATTATTGCTTCAAGGCTGAAATTGTTTGTATAGCTTGTCGGTGACCCAATAATGCCATTATATGATTTGCAGATCGATTGGTCAGTATTAAAGGGGTGGCAGATCACCCTAAACGTGTCATGTACCCGACGAAATTTATATTACCTATTTATATTATTAGGGCGAAGTCGGACCAGGCCGCTAGTAAATAAATGTTAACTAAATGAAGTGCATACGGTGTCGGGTTTTTCAATTGATTGATGGGTTTTTTTCAAAACTTTCATTAAATTCTGTATGATAAGAAGGTGGACAATGAATTATTAAGCGTTTGTGGGTGATAATGGAGATTATAATTTAACAAACAGCAAATAAAAAAATGAGATATGATAAGAAACGTGCCTGCAAAGTGATTTGGAAATATAAAATATAAGAATTATTGAGTTTTAAAAAATAAAATTATTTCGACTTAAAATTTTTAAACGCACTTTTCAATCAAAATCGGTACAGAGAACTATAAATGACTTCTACAGGGTGTCCCAAAAAGAATGAGACATAAAGTAACAGCTAATTCCTTACAAAAAAAATTCGACTGATGACCAGTCCTATACTTCCTACCTAGTAAATATTTGCAAAAAATAAACACTCTTTTTTTATTCTTTGAAAAAAGAATGGCCCTCTTTTTTGTTTGGTGATCTACTGATATAATACTCGAAAACATCAAAATGACAGACATAACACGCTAATGACCTCAGTTGTCGGGCGTCTATAATTTACAATTCATTCATTCATTCGACAGACATAACCTCACATAAATTTCACATGGATCTGACAGATCTAATTGTTGCAGCTTTTTTGCGCACCCAAATTCTATACAGATTGTATCAAATTAAAGCTGTGCATAGGGCGTTCTGTGTGTAAGACAGAGATCGATATTTAAAGCAGTAAATAAGAACAAGATAAATGATCGCTAATAGGAAGTTTCTGTAGTTACTGTAAATAAATAATACTATAACCGATACAACCTGATAACGTCATCTTTGTTTTGTGATTTTATCAATAATTTCTTATTTCAGTAGCCAGTAACTACAGAACCATCCTATTAGCGATCATTTATCTCGTTCTTACTTATTGCTTTATATCGATCTCTATCTTACACACAGAACGCCCTATGCACAGCTTTAATTTGATACAATCTGTATACTTACATAATTTATACAGTTAGATACAACAAAGGTCATTGTAAAATCAAATTTTCTGACAATGCTTTCTGCAACCCAACACAATCTAGTGGTTAATAAAATACTATATCGATGAAATATTGAATTATTGGCCGAAACGTCGCTATATGTGTGAAAATGCAACTGTAATGATATCTAAGTATCAACAAATTTACTAGATAACATTATAACCTCAAATAAATTGTTTTACGCGATAATAATGGAGTATGTTATAGTAAAACAAATGAAGAACACATCAAACATGTAGTAAACAAGTGAATGACACCGCACATTCACTTGTTTTACGGTATCGCGATTGTTTTATCAGAGGTTGTACTTTTCCGTTTCAATTAATAATTACATTTGTTATCAAAAAGATCAAAGAACGTCTTCAGAGATAGCGCCACTGATCTCTATATTTACTGGCTAGTTCGCCAGTGTTCCAATTTGAACGGGTAATTAGCGCCACACAATATCGGGTCAGTAACTAAAATGTACCTTATTGCTAACCCGATATCAACTGGTTCCATGTTTTTAACTTTTTACTTCCCACCTCTACTATGGTAGGGAAGTAATGGATTTAGTCCGAAGAAAATATTTCGAGATTTTAACAGATCTTCACATTTTGAGACTCTAGCAATCGTTTAAGATCATTTTCTGATTGATGTCTGTATGTGTGTGTGTATGTGGTCAATTTTTCGCCTTCGATATCGTAAAAACGGAACAACATACGGGCATGCCGATTGTTCTATTGTGTTTATCGGCCTTTAACTTAGATCTGATTAGATTTTGAGTCAAATCGGTTCAGTGGATCCTGAGATATTAAAAAAAACGTTCTCAATGTCACGTATTAACATATAGGTAAAAAAAATTATAAATGAATTCTAGATGTTATAATATGAAAAAAATGTAAATATTTTTTTTCTCTAAAATGTAGTTTTCGAAAAAAAAAATATTTTACTAAAAAAAATAAAAATTGTACGTAAATCAAGGTAACCATGATTTTTGCTATATTAAGTTAGCCATCAGTAGATCACTAAACAAAAAAGAGGGCCATGCTTTTTTTCAAAGAATAAAAAAAGAGTGTTTATTTTTTGCAAATATTTACTAGGTGGGAAGTATAGGACTGGTCATCAGTCGAATTTTTTCCATATGCATCAGCTATCCAGTTAGTAAGTATATTATAGAGGTCGGTGGACAGCGCTGTTGCAAAGATGCGAACTTCTTAGTAAATTCTAGATCAAAGTTGGACAAATTACTATATATATGTAAATTTGTCCAACTTTGATTTCAGATATTTCAGAGCCGTTTTAACCACTACGCCACGCAAACCTTGCAGTATTTATTTTATTGTAGATTATAGACGCGTCGACAATTTAGGTCATTAGCGTCTTAAATACATTAAATAACATTATTCTCTTAAAACTAAATGACATCACAAAACATCCATGAGCGGAGGTGGGATTCGAACCCACGACAGTGTGATCCAAAGACCGCTACGCTGACCGTTACACCACACTGTCCTCAAACCTTGCAGTAAGCTGCTATATTTATATGCTATAGCGAGTTGGACGATAATAAGTGTGACACCAAGACAGAAGGACAAAAATTCAAATTCAATAAAAAACATCTAATAAATACACCATACAAATCCTGATGTTATGTGACGGATGCGGTGCTAATTAATGACCGCTAATTAAGTCACTAATTATTATAATCTTGTCGGTTTTGTTTCCTCTACGCTATCTCATTTTTTTAAAGTAAAACTTCTTAGGTGGAACTGTCTCGACGATTTGATGGGTAAAATGCTGGTTCGATAAAACCTCAGAACAGAGATAGCTATAGAAGGGGCATTATCACAGCTTGTATTTTTTATTTATTGTAAATTATAGACGCGTCGACAACTTAGGTCATTAGCGTCTTGATTACATTAAATAACAACACACTTAAAACTAAATGACATCACAAAACATCCATGAGCGGAGGCGGGATTCGAATCCACGACAGTCTGATCCAGAGGCCGCGACGCTAACCACTGGACCACTCTGTCCTCCACACACACAGCTTGTAGGTAAGTACCTACAATTGAAGCCAGTTGAGACGTGCGGGGAACAATTGAAAATATAATAATAGTAGATTGTATATCTAGATGTGTAATGGGCTATATTATTTACGAGTGATGATAGCTGTAAAAACGAGGGATAGCGAGTTTTATAGTCACACGAGTCATAATACCATTATACGCACAAGCTATGATATATGTTTTTTTTGCCATATCCACTACAAAATACCTGCTTTTCACTTCATTTTCAAAAAAATTTGACAGATCATTTGCGTCGCCATCTTTGCTTTTACAGTATGCCGTGAAAGTCGTGGGATAAGTAATCGCAGGCGCACATAGGCGGATAGAGCGAATAAACAGAAGTTGCTATGGCAACCGTTTACTTACCGCACTAGTGCAGTAAGTTAAACACTTTTGGCACGCTTGCCATAGTCAAATGACCCATTACAGGCTGGTATATATACACCGAAAAGCTATTTTGTAGTGAGTATGGCGAAACATATTTTAACTCACTTAAGATACACCTAGATTTTTCATAAGTTCTTTGGAACCTTTAATGTAACATCCAGGCACACCACACGAAATAAACAGTAACTAACAGTAGTTGTGGCTTCATAAGCGACGTGATATATTCTTTCCATAGCTATCTTTGTTCTGAGGATTAAACGAAAATGGGTAGCCGCTAGTTTTAAATAATGTTACAAAACTGTTTTCTGAGTTGGCAGAAAAACTATTTATTTACAATAATTAAAAATACAATAATAATAAATGCAGCAACGAAAAGTCAATTCTAACAATAAAAAAAACTTAAACGGTAATTACTGAACTAAACGAGCCACTTAAATAACACTTAACAAATAACTACATATACAAGGATTATTTATTTGTAATTATTTATGTCACTGTATTTATATCAGATTTATTTCGCTGTTCAACACTGTCACAGTACAATCTACACTGACTGATTCCCGTTGACTGATCAATATTTATTTCACTCTAATGACTGATGGCACGACTCACTATTCACTGACTGATGGCACGACTCACCATTCACTGACTGATTCCCGTTGACTGATAAATATTTATTTCACTGTACTGACTGATGGCACGACTCACCATTCACTGACTGATTCAACACGACACATTCCTGTTTATATACCTGGGTACGGTGTACGCTCAGTGCGTCCTCGTTTCCTCTAGCGTTGTCTAGAATCTTCGATATCATTCCACGCTTTACTACTGTGACCTTTCTTTCTCGTGGTTTCTATTGGAGGCAGTGGCGTAACATCTTGGGGTTTGTTACAATAAACTTATTCTATACACACTACTATGAACCGTTCACAGACAACGGTAGTTATATAGCTGGCGCCTCTAGCGGTTAAGTTTGGCAGTGCCCATCTCCATTAATAAACATGTAATTTTAATACAATAAAAATTATGTAAGATACCAAACAGTATTTTACATACAAGATACTCCCCAGCTCTAACATTTATAATATTGACGATTTGTAAAATAAGAAACAAGAACTTCCTGAAATAGGATATGGCGTGTAAACCGGAAATGGAAGAAGGTGTGTCGATTTAAGGGAGGGACGTGTGACAAAAAAAAAGAGACTGCCTCAACAATATGACGTCACGAACATGAGCGACAAGCGACAATAAGTTGTAGCTAAACTTTAACCATGACCTGTTAACTGTTAAGAAATGCACTGTGACCTTAAACGCGTCTAAAGGTCAGTCTACGTCATATCCGCTTTGACGGTGTTTTGTTATTCTGATTTAAATCTCGTCCGAAGCTTGATTTTTGCAGTTGGGCTCGGCAATGTGTACCGGCGTACGTTTTCATTGTCTTTATTTATTTATTGTAGATCATAGACGCGTCGACATCTAAGGTCATTAGCGTTTTTCAACTACACTAAATAACAACTAACTTAAAACTAAACAAGCCGTGAGGTGGGTCGTTTATTAGGACTAAAGTGCGACCCTTGAGGTCCACACGTCGAACATCCCAGTTTGATAAATATTTAATAATAATAATTAAATTAGATATTACACAGAAAAGTAATCATTTTAATCATTAAAGCATAATTATTATTTATTTTTAACAATAATTAAAAAAAAAAAACGGCTGAACCGATTTTTATAAAATTTATGTCGGGTCAAAATGACGTTAATACGCCTCGATTGACACCCTTACGAAGTCGATATAATTTTTTATTCGCGAGATATTATGTAAAATCTACTTTTTTGGAGGTTATTTGGTTAAGAAAAAAGAACGACTGAACCGATTTTGAAAAAATTTCTTTCAGATCATATTTACGTTAATACGCGTCGATTGGCACCCTAACGTAATCGATATCATTTTTCATTCTCGAGATTTCGTCTTAGAAAGAAATGGACACATACATACGTACGTACGTACACACATACACATACACACACACAGACATCTTTCTAAAAGTAGTGTAAAAATAGTGTAGTGACTAGGGCATGCAATTCGAATATTCGAATATAGCGAATATTCGGCTGCATTTATTATTCGAATAGTAATTCCTATTATTCGAATATATTCGAATTATTTGTTAAGAATTAAAATTGTTTAAAAACGGTTTACGGCGGCGCTAAAACATCTTACAAACGCTACACTAGCTCTAAGTTCGCGCTAGGGCGTGGGAGGGGAATCAAAACGGGGCGAGGAAAGTTTTTTTTTGTTAATTATTGCATGTTTATTTGATATAACTGTTTACTTCCGTTACGTTACGTACGTGTACTTAATTGCTTGATTTGCTCTTCGCACGTGCTAATAGACGTATTATTTATTTGTGAAGTATTTTTTTTATAGGGGAGCAATATCCCATACTTTTGTGGTACTAATTAATAAAAATGCGTCTTAGATGCTCATTTAATATTTTTGTTTGAATAGGAAAAACAGAAAGAAAGAATTTTGAATTTTTTTGATTACTTAAATATGTCCATTTGATCTATGGTTCTCGGAAGCTATGTGCGCTCTAATATTTAGTTGATTTGATCTGAATTTTTACGTAACTAAGTAAAGTAAAAATGATTATTTGATCTCTTTTTAATTAGAAGTAAGCTGCTTTTGTTGTTAAAATGATTGGATTTATGGACGTGCAGTAGGCGTGTTGATTTTAAATAATTAAAAGTCATTTATTGAAGTCCCATGAGCGTTTTTATTATTTTTACCAATTATTCGAATATATTCGAATATTGGCTAAAATTTGAGCGAATATTCGAATACCTGAAACATCCGAATATTTGCATGCCCTAGTAGTGACCTTGAAAAAAAATTTTTTTTTGATTTCGATTTTCGGACCCATTACAATAACTTCCAATGGGAAGTTAATAACATCACAAAACATCCATGAGTGCAGATGGTATTCGAACCCACGGCAGTCCAGTCTAGATGTTGCGGCGCCAAGCATGCTAACCACTAGGCTATACTGCCCCCGTTTTCAATGTCTATTAATTATTTACTAGCCCAGTGAAATTAAGACACTACACTTCGAAAAAATTAGGGAAAAGCTGGATTTTGGTATGAACGTTGATATTGTGGTTCTAAAGAAATTAGAGGACAGTGTGGTCCAGTGGTTAGCGTCGCAGCCTCTGGATCAGACAATCGTGGGTTCGAATCCTGCCTCCGCTCATGGATGTTTTGTGATGTCATTTAGTTTTAAGTAAGTTGTTATTTAATGTTTTCAAGACGCTAATGAACTTTAAGTTGTCGACGCGTCTATAATAAAAAAGGGTGTAGGTCTCTCCCCCGACAGATGTGAAACATCAAAGAAAACGTTATTGAACTCGGTGGTATTCTCTATGTAGTAGTATATATTTTTTCAAAAGCAGCAACTAACTGTTATGCTGACGTAATCCTATATACTGCACTGTAATACACGCGGTTGAGTGAGAGAGAGAGAGAGACATAAGATGTTTCACATCAAAAAAATCTAAAGAAATTGTCAAAAATCGTCATCGATTCGAGTGCCGCTAACAATTTTAAGGGGGGTCAGACGTCACGAAAAACGTTTTTTCCGAATTTCTCGGTTCGGTTTGTTTTTATTTTGCAGGTTCCGAGTTAAACTCCTACGGGAGGTAGCGTTGCAAATGAGTCAATTATTTCATAATTTCATACCGGCTGATAATTATACCAATGTTAGTTCTCATCCACCTGATGAGATATCCGACCGTCAGCTGCGCCAGTAGCGGTGGGGGTAGTAGTAAGAGGGTGTCAAAGTCGCTAAAAAATAGATTTTAAAGTTATTTCATACTGCATCAAACTTGGTATGGTGATTCTTTATGTAATAAACAATAAGAAAAAACCGTCAGTTAATTTTGAATACACAAATAAGCAAGGCAGACAGTTTTGGAAATGTAAACATATAATTAAAGTACCCCAAAGTTGAAATATCTCACTGACAGCTAAAAATATTTACTTCGTTACCATAGCAACTATATTTTATTCCATACGAGAAATATAAAAGTATGGTTGCTATGGTAACGAAGTAAATATTTTTAGCTGTCAGTGAGATTTCAGTGAGATATTTTTTTAACGATTTTGATACCCTCTTACCACTACCCCCACCGCGAGTGCGACGACTGACGCTCACTTTGGTTACTGTTGATACTTAAGGTAATTATACAGGTGTCCCAAAATTGCTGGGACACAGAGCTACCACGTGTAGTAGAGGTCAAAATAAGTCGATTGGACCCAATTTATTTATATACCAAAATGTACCGTTTGCCCGTGAGAAGAGTTCAAAGTTTATATAAAATTTTGTATTACAATTTTATTAAACTTGTACTAGGAATATCTGTTAGCATTATTTAAGAAAACATTTTTTTCCTTCGGAACTATGCGGAATACGAAATTTTTACAAGAGTAACAAAATGAAGATAAATAATCAATCTTTTCGCTAAAAAAATTTGAGAACCGTATTACCACCCCTAAGAAAGTTCTGAAAAAAAATGTCAGGGGGTGAGGGTGGTTTTAATCCTTGTACAATTTCTTTTGGGTTTCTTTGATTACCGAAAGAAGAGTAATCCTCTAAAATGCACTTTTGTCAAATTTCATTCAATTTGTTTCACTTATTTCTGAACAGCGTACAAAAATGTGTTTTTTTTATGTAAACTTTGAACTCTTCTCACGGGCAATCGGTACATTTTGGTATATAAATAAATTGGGTCCAATCGACTTATTTTGACCTCTACTATACGTGGTAGCGCTGTGTCTCAGCAATTTTGGGACACCCTGTATTATCACAATTTAAGGTCGTCAAATCAAATTTTTTGACAACGCTTTCTGCAACCGAGCGTCACCACTATTTTCTCTATGTCATCCACTACATATTTACATTGGATCTTATGGCCCATAGCCTACTACAAAATTGTAAATGTTCTCAATGTTATTTTCCCTATGTTCGGTAAAACCGTCTACACACGTCATTATGGTTTACGTAATCTCAACAGTGTATTGCATCGAATCTCGACACACACTGAGGTTCTTCAATTATTTTATGTAACAATTCAATTGTTTTATATAACAAAAGAATAATGACAATTAACATTTATCAACGGAATAAATGTGTAAATAAGCTTATAGGCTCTGAGGTAACAACAAATACATCTAATTATTAACGACTAAAAACTTGACGTAGGCAGATATAATATTATTGATACGTCATCAAAGGAATTTAACAAATGATTATCCGCAGATATTAACGATTTTACGTATGTGAAAATTTTAATTAAATCGCCTTTAGAAATTATAGATTGACACGAGTCATAATATCATCACGCACGAGATGGTATTTTTGGCCATACCCACTATAAAAAAGCTACTTTTCACTTCATTTTCAGTATTTTTTTAACTTCCCATTGGAAGTTATTGTAATGGGTCCGAAAATCGAAATCAAAAAGGAAAAAAAATTTATGTTTCAAGGTCACTACTCTATTTTTACACTACTTTTAGAAAGATGTCTCTGTGTGTGTGTGTACGTACGTACGTATGTATGTGTCCATTTCTTTCTAAGACGAAATCTGGAGAATGAAAAATGATATCAACTACGTTAGGGTGCCAATCGACGCGTATTAACGTAAATATGATCTGAAAGAAATTTTTTCAAAATCGGTTCAGCCGTTCTTTTTTCTTAACGAAATAACCTCCAAAAAAGTAGATTTTACACAATATTTCGCGAATAAAAAATTATATCGACTTCGTAAGGGTGTCAATCGAGGCGCGTTAACGTCATTTTGATCCGACATAAATTTTATAAAAATCGGTTCAGCCGTTTTTTTTTTTTTAATTATTGTTAAAAATAAATAATAATTATGTTTTAATGATTAAAATGATTACTTTTCTGTGTAATATCTAATTTAATTATTGTTATTAAATATTTATCAAACTGGGAAGTTCGTCGTGTGGACCTCAAGGGTCGCACTTTAGTCCTAATAAACGACCCACCTCACGGCTTGTTTTATTTTGACAGTGTGTCGCTAACTTCACTTCTATAGTACGCCGAGAGTAGCTGATATTATAGATAAAAGCTATTTTATAGTGGGTATGGCCAAAATATAATTACGAAATAATTCTTCAATATAGTTTGACAAATGCTGAAATTACTTGGTAATCAACGCATTTTAAAAACAAGCCGTGAGGTGGGTCGTTTATTAGGACTAAAGTGCGACCCTTGAGGTCCACACGACGAACTTCCCAGTTTGATAAATATTTAATAATAATAATTAAATTAGATATTACACAGAAAAGTAATCATTTCAATCATTAAAACATCAATAATTAAAAAAAAAAAAAAAAAAAAAAAAAACGGCTGAACCGATTTTTATAAAATTTATGTCGGATCAAAATGACGTTAACACGCCTCGATTGACACCCTTACGAAGTCGATATAATTTTTTATTCGCGAGATATTGTGTAAAATCTACTTTTTTGGAGGTTATTTGGTTAAGAAAAAAGAACGGCTGAACCGATTTTGAAAAAATTTCTTTCAGATCATATTTACGTTAATACGCGTCGATTGACACCCTAACGTAGTCGATATCATTTTTCGTTCTCGAGATTTCGTCTTTGAAAGAAATGTACACATACGTACGTACGTACGTACACACACACACACACACACACACACACACAGACATCTTTCTAAAAGTAGTGTAAAAATAGTGTAGTGACCTTGAAACATAAAAATTTTTTTTCCTTTTTGATTTCGATTTTCGGACCCATTACAATAACTTCCAGTGGGAAGTTAACAAATGATAACGACAAACAATTGCGGTTTTGATAAAAACAAAACATGATCTGTAACATTTTCCGTGTTGAATTCTTGTCGTTACTTTTTGAATATTTGTTAATTACGCCAATCCTGCAATTGCAGGCGAATTTGTAAGACTATATTGAATAATTATATTTGTTTTAAAACTGATGTTGGAACGTATTTTGATTTGTATAACTAAAGGGCCGGCGCATACAATCAATTTTTAATCGCACAACTGTTTAGTCGTTTGTCAAAAGGCTATGTTATTGGAAGAGACTGCGCAATGCGCATTATACTATCGACACGATAGTTGTACAACAAAAAAATTATAAAACCACATCGATCGTCATTTGACTTTTTGTCGAACAACTATCGTCGGCAGCTTATGTCCACAGCTGTGTATTGACGCTAGCATACGCTCGACTAAATAGTTGTCCGCCGACCCATTGGTTTTATAGTGAAATTATGGCACGACTGATTGATTGTATGTGCACCTAACAACTAAACAGTTGAGTCGAATTGAAATCGCGACACGTACGCAACTCGACTAAACTGTTTAGTCGTGGAAACAATATTGTGTGTATGCGCCCGGCTAACACGACATAGCTTTTAGATATTTTGTGATTTACTTCTGACTGCTGGCCGTAGAAGACTATATTGAATAATTATATTTGTTTTAAAACTGATGTTGGAACGTATTTTGATTTGTATAACTAAAGGGCCGGCGCATACAATCAATTTTAAATCGCACAACTGTTTAGTCGTTTGTCAAAAGGCTATGTTATTAGAAGAGACTGCGCAATGCGCATTATACTATCGACACGATAGTTGTACAACAAAAAATTATAAAACCACATCGATCGTCATTTGACTTTTTGTCGAACAACTATCGTCGGCAGCTTATGTCCACAGCTGTGTATTGACGCTAGCATACGCTCGACTAAATAGTTGTTCAGCAACCGTTTAGTTTAATAGTGAAATTATGGCACAACTGATTGATTGTATGCGCACCTCTTTTACAACTAAACAGTTTAGTCGAGTTGAAATCGCGACACGTACACAACTCGACTAAACTGTTTAGTCGTGGAAACATTATTGTGTGTATGCGCCAGGCTAACACGACATACCTAACTTTTAGATATTTTGTGATTCACTTCTGATTGCTGGCCGTAGATTGAACGCACTGTGTTTTATTTATTTATTGTAAATTATAGACGCGTTAACAACTTAGGTCATTAGCGTCTTCATTACAAAAACAACACACTTAAAACTAAATTACATCACAAAACATCCATGAGCGGAGCCGGGATTCGGACCCACGAGTCTGATCCAGAGGCCGCGACACTAACCACTGGACCACACTGTCCTCTGAACGCACTGTGAACACTGGTGTATTTGATTAGGCCGTGACCGGACCGTGATCTTAAACCGTGACTTGACCTATTAGTGTGAATCGACCCTAACTGTCAGTATAGGTAATAGCGGGCGGATCAAGGCAAATAAACATAAATCTAATGATTTATGTTTATTTGCCTTGATAACATTAATAAAAGCTATTGCTATACAAACGCTCATTTAGTTTATGCCGCTTTCGTTAAATATGAGTTCGTACTCCAACATCCGTACTGTGTGCAGGAAAGTATCTTTCCCATACTGGGAAAGCAAATAATTTCCTTATAATTAAGGAAAGATACTTTCCTGCACACAGTACGGATGTTGGAGTACGAACTCATATTTAACGAAAGCGGCATAAACTAAATGAGCGTTTGTATAGCAATAGCTTTTATTAATGTTATTCAAAACTGAAAACGCTCTTGTCACATTGTGACTGGTGATAATAGGGTATTATAAACATGAACTTCCGACTAACTTCATGGTGTTACTATCGACTAACTTCATGGTGTTACTACCGACTAACTTCATGGTGTTAAACGTAAAAATTCACTCTCATCATTTTTCCATAACGCGCCAAAAGAAGTATAACTTCAAAAATAACTGAAAATCATTACCGTAAAAAACAAAAGTTAAGTTCGTTAAATATTCTGACTTAAAAAGAAAACAAAAACGATATTCAAATGTTGTACAAGAAAAAAAAAGAAGAGCGTACAACTGTTTAAACTAAATTTAAATGATTTCAGGAAAACGCAATAGTTTTGCATATTACGCTAGGCGCATCTAATTAAAAAGTAAACAGATGTAATATTAAGACGTTTTCATTGAGTTGAAACTTAACCGGCCGCCATCATAGGTAGTTAATATAACGGGTGTTCAAGAAAACACGATGATCTTGTACTACTCATTGGCGTAGCTAGGTGATCAAGGAACCCAGAGCAAAAGATAAACTAGCCACCCTAACCAATATTATCTTTATCGAAATATAAAAATTATATTTTTTTATAAGTTTATTACTATATGTAACCACAAATATAATAATCTGTCTGAAAAATTGTCCAACACCTCTATACATATAGACCGAGAGCTAGTGACAATTTTTTGGTGTTATTTATTCAAGGCCTTACTTTTGTGAAGATGTTGAAGGAGGCATATTAATGTGCCCTGAGTAAGGGATTTTGCTAGATAGCGGTATGGGAGGGATGCAGACCGCCCCCAACTTGTAACAAAAAAAACGGCCACAATTATTATTGCTTCAAGGCTGAAATTGTTTGTATAGCTTGTCGGTGACCAAATAATTCCATTATAATATTTGCAGATCGATTGGTCAGTATTAAAGGGGTGGAAGATCACCCTAAACGTGTCATGTACCCGACGAAATTTATATTGTTAGTTCAAGGTTCAAACTTTAATATGTTGTTACGGCGACTGTTTTAAACATATATTTCAATTTGACAAATGCACCAATAATTGTGCATTGTTCAAGGACACATGCAAGGATACAAGTGAATAAATTGCATAACTGTTCCCACGACTGGTGTAATCGGCAAATATTCATGCTTGGATATTGGGATCCGTCAAATGAGCATATGACATCTGGTGGCCGAAAATTGTACTCAAAACGAGGGAAAATTTTACATGCTAACAGTGCAAATTAATCATGAAATTGTTTATTACAAAAATAAAACAAGTAAAAGAAACAAAAAGTTTACCGAAAATGGAATTCGCGACGTTTTCTAATATCATGGCAATAAACACTGTCAGTAATTGCCTTGTAAAACTTACTTTACAGAGAATTATTTTCTAATGAAATGTGGAAAAACTGTATTTATGAATTAAAAAATTTTTTTTATATTAATAATAAGATGTACTTATTATCATACTGCACTACAATAGTTGAATCCCTGATGATTGACAAATTTATAGGATTAACTTTGTATACAAATATTTTGAGGTTAGTAACTTACCTACTTATTACAATATAACTTATTATGTTGCAGTTATATGTTTACATTATTCACCTAACCCAGCCTTAAAGGCGCATTGAACGCGGATGATTAATTTCGTGGAGATTTTCTTTTAATTTTGATGTTTTTAAGCAATACGTCGTAAAGATTACTACTTGTGACAGTTCATTTTGCATGCATTTTTCTCGTTATATTTCCGACATTTGATAATATGCCCGGCTTTGAGAATCCGTTCTCCTTCAACAAAATTCCTTTGTTTAGGATTCGTACCGGCCCAATCACAAATTGCACTTATATTTATCATTTCTTATCACTTTGAAAATCATAAAATTACACGCAAAAGTATAGCCCATATATGAAATTTCCCCCCCTCTGCGCCATGTTTTTTAAGCTCCACCTATCTGACGGATCCCAATACTTGTCAAATGTTTCTTTTCAGATTTGTCATGGCAGTGACTCACGTGTTAGAAAACGTGGGCCATATACTATCGATAAATTGATCTTTGACTTGTCAAGAATCCGTCCTTTGACAATGAGTCATTTTCCTGACAGTAGTTCCTTCAATTATCCACGAGAGGCAGCACTTGTGGTAGGTACAAACATTATTTATCCATTTTACCTATAGATAAACAACGTTTTGAGTCGACTCTCGCATGTAGTGTGTTTTCAACGTGAAATTGCTATATATAAGAAGAGATCGGTTTCCACTCTCGGGCACTGTGGAGAAATCGGTAACTCACCTAGCCGGAAACTTGGGGTTTCGGGTTCGAATCCCGACAGTGGTCATTTGATTTTTTCTTAGATATAGCTCAAAAATCATGGCAGCATAGCTGTCTGAGATATTTATTATTTTCACCTCTAATTGTTATGTGAATAATATGGTGTGGATATAAGGGGTTTTAAATCGATTGATTTTATCATTTACCAATTTATTATTTATCCACATTAGTGTCGTGTCACTTTAGTGGTATGAGTTAATTATTTAATTATTATTATTATTAAATTAATTAAATAATTAAGTTATACCACTAAAATAACACGACACTAATGGGGAATAAATAATGTTTGTACCTACAACAAGCGCTGCCTCTGGTGGATAAATAAAGGAACTACTCTCAGGAAAATGGCTCATTATTTACGGGATATGACCAGTTGCAAGCATTTGTACAAGTACACCCGTTTTAAGACATGACAAGTATCTTATAATACCCTGTTGACACTATGCTAGTTGACTAGCGCTAGTCGACTAGCATGTTACTAGTATAATGTAAACAGGTTACTAGCGCTAGTAGCGTGCTAGTGCGACTAGTACCAGTAAAGTTAAAAGCATTTCTACTTTTGCTGCTAGTCGTGCGATTTCAAAATGGCGCCAACTAACACATGGACTGAACGTGATACCTTAAAATTTATTACGTTGTATAAAGAGTGCGAAATTTTGTGAAATGTTCGCGATGGAAATTACAAAAATCGTGATAAGCGGAAATAGTGCATTCGAATATATACAACGTGAAATGAAAATGAAAAATTCGACAGTAAATATGGTAAAGAAAAAAATTGAATCTAAAGAGACACATACAGTTTAGAGAAAAATAAAATTAAAAAAAATAACAAATCCGGTACATTACTTATTTTTACTAAACTTCCAAATTAACAGTAAAATGTATTAATTTGCTGGTACCAATATGTAAACAGCGTTAGTAGTGCTAGTCGACTAGCGCTAGTCAGCTGGTGCTAGTCAGCTGGTGCTAGTCAACTAGCATAGTGTCAACGGGCCTTAAGTGACAAATATTTGTCAAGTAGGTACATAGTCGTGGGATTTCGGCCTATTAAAGCAAAAGTAGATAGAAATGTATATTATTTCGTTTTTTTTTTTTTAAATTAGGTCAGTGCTTCATCATAATAATATAATAACTACATCAATCGATGTATGACACTAAAGACCGGGTCACACGACGCGTGGATACGTCGTCGAGCCATCACAATTACTACGACAGTCGACAAGTCACCACGAACACGCGTCGTGTTGACATGGGTCACTCGTAGTTGCGCGTGACTCGTAACTCGGAGGATCGCCTCGAAGACGGTAAATGAACACGAGTCAAAGAGTTTTATGATGGCTCATAATATAATAATATATCACAAAATTGACCCTACCTCCACGAGCCATCTATATAGAACCACGAGCCGCGCCAAGACGAGCCACGAGTAGGGAATGCAATCTCGATCTCGCGAGATCTCGAGCCATTTTTCGAGATTTAATCTCGTGGGCAGGCAATCTCGTTTTTGAAATCTCGACCCGATATAGTCGAGATCTCGAACGAGATTTCAAGAACGAACGCGCTTGAAAAAAAAAAATTATACGTAATAATTTTTGACAGTCGCGCTAATTGATTCTGTTTATTTCTCTACATATATTGTTTTAATTATTGTTTTCTTGAGTAAAATGGACAGTTATTTAACTTATAACCAGCATTAGATGGCTAACAAATTTCAAAGTTAAGCAACTTACCCTATGCTTCATAACTCCTAAGAAGTTATTTCCAAAATAATTAATTGACATATAGTGTGCTGTGTGAGTTGGGGTATTGCTGTTATATTTTGAAAATAAAACTAAACTTTAATTGAATCTTGGAACAAAAAAATCAACGTTTATTTAAGGAAAGAAATGAATAATAATTAATCATCATGCACAGTGCACTACGCAATAAATCACACACGTAACAGTGACACAGTCACACTGTCCCAAGTAAGTAGTTTTCATTAAGTTTAAGTATTTTAGATACAAAATAATACGTTCTTTTTAAAAGTAGGCGAAATCTCGATATTGTCGAGATTTATCGAGATCTCGCCAGACAATCTCGCGAGATCTCGAATTGCCAATCTCGAACCCAGACTGATCTCGTGAGATCTCGAATTGCCAATCTTGGCTCGAGTTTGCATTACAGTGAACTGGGTTAAGCTCGATTTATATTATCCGGTCAGACACGGCGCGGGAACGTAGCGTTTCAGGCACGACAAAGGACGGGATCGCGCTAAGTATAAATATTCGTATTTGAAATGCATGTAAAAATGTTTGTCTTGCGGGAAACGCTACGTTCCTGCGCCGTGTCTGACCGGATAATATAAATCGACCTTTAATTGTAAAACGAGAAGTTACAACGTACAACAATTCATCAGATATTCTGTAAATGTCAATTTATAACATTTAAGATGTAGATTTAGCGTAAGTTTCACTTCTGAAGTGTGTAGTGTAAACTGCACGACTCATTTTTCTTAGCATATCGACTATGCAAAAACACGGTGTATAAAAACTTTTTGAAGTGTAACTTTTTTAGTCGCGTTTTTCACTGTCAGACCATTAGTCATTATGGGTCACATGTAACCGGGTTACATGCTTTATAACGCGCGTCAAGGTTACACGTCCCTATTTTTTGTTTTTCTGTCTGGTTTAGAAAAATACAGTAAATACAATAGGTATATTGCACAAATTATACGTAATTTGAGATATGAGAAAAATAAGGATATGTCTTTACCACAAGAACTGCCTCTCGTGGCTGATTAAATCAGGAAAATGGTTCACTGATAAAACTGAATAAATACAGGACATTGTGTAATAGATTGTCGATTATAGACGCTCGAGAGCTGAGGGCATTTAGAGATAAAGTATATCTTATCTAGTTACGTAATTAATTATTGCTGTCAAGTATAGACAATAATAATCATTAATTTAAAACACAATTATGAAAACAACAGACCATTGAACCTAACCTAAAAAGTAAAGACATTTGAACCATAAACAGACATACAGAATTTGGTCCTTGGGTATGGGACCCTAAAGAAATGAATTTGAGAAGTAAGGTTATGTGTGTCTTCAAATTCGTACGAGAAAACAAAAGAAAAAGGCAGCCGTTTTGGTTGAAAATTACTTTAATCTGACAATCTGTTCAACATACTTGTCAAAAACTTTATTCATTGTTTTTTTGAAAAAGCAGACATGAAATGGAGGAGGGAAATATTTTTTGCATAAAAAACATCCCATTTATCATCTTCGTACCTATACTAATATTTTTAAAAAACAAATTGAGACAATCAAATCAATTATTATCAATAAAAACAAGTTAACTGTTTTTAAGAACAAAATTAATCAAAATGTAGGTAAAATGTATTACATTGAAAAAAATTGTTTTTAACAAGTAATAATGAAAAAAACAAACGTATAGGTTCCCAACTCGTGACACATAAGAAATTGAGATAATAATTAATTAAAATTATCAAAAATGAACCAAAAACAAAATAGGTACATTAGATCAGTGAACCTAACCTAATCATTAACCTGTCAAATCAAAAACAATTGAGTATCAAACCTAAACAGTCAATTGTTCTACAAATGACAAAATCAAATCGCTGTCATCAAATTCGTCATAATTTTGACGCAAAAGAACGGGGAATTGATTAAAAAGAACTCACCTTCGTTTTCGTTATAAGATGAGTGGCCAATTTGACAATGGCAAAATTACCTTTGCCAATTGTTTTTTCCAATTCGTAATATCCAACACGCACTAATTTATCTAATTTCCCGGCCATTGTTTAAACAATAAAATTTAAAAAACAAATCACTAACTAACAAAATGTTTTAATAATAACAATAACACGAAATATTCCATTGCCCTGTACCCTAGATGTTCGTTTGTTCACTATCTGATGTGAAGTGAGCTATGGTATAGTTAACCAACCCGTCACCAGATAACAGTAGCATGTTGACTGTTGTGAACGTCACTGTGACGTCACGGACGGACGCAGGTGGCTGCGGTAAAGCTGGACGTTCACCTCACAACGAATTTGAATAAAAATATGTTACAACCTCCACTTGCAAAGCGGGGATGCATATTTTAATCGTCTACTAACAGATTACGAGTTTCTGTTCTCGTAAACTTGTGCACTGTCAAGTTGGCTACAATTTTAAATGATCAAAAAACAAGTGACAAGTGTATGTATGCATCTCTTACTTTAACAATAAATGCACACAATACAGATATCTTGATTACAGTGCGTTCATTAATAGAAAGATCATATAGATTACAGATCGACCATTAATTGAAATTGTGAATTTTTTTAATTAATATTTCCACAACGGCAAACTATCCCTGGACCATATCCCTAAAATTGTATGTTAGTTGCTCAATCACGCATTAACTGCTGAACGGATTTAATTTATTTTATACTGTATTATTATTACTACGGGCTGGGCTAAATAAGTGGTTGGTTAACATTAAATTTTATTAGAGCGTCTTTTACATTGACGTCTGTATCTTATGCAAATCTGTTCTGTTCTCTAGTAGGCATATCAAATATGGCGGCTATTGCCAACTTATAAAATACAACAGAACATGTCACAAATACCAACAGCTGTTTCAAAAATAAATACTAGAACATTTGTAATGATTAGTAGTCTGTTGTTTGCCTGGCTAAATGCGATAACTCGGAAACTATTCAACTGATTTTCACGAATACTGAAATAATATATCTAGGACGATCTATATTTCAAGACTGTCATTCCCGGACAAAGCCGAAAAAAACACTTCAATAATAATATGAGTCTATTTCATCCCACTAATGGGCAAAAGCACCCCCCCATAATTGCCCATGTTTTCTTGTCTACTGCAATACTGATGCCCAACATTTTTCAGCTAATTTTAAATTAACTGTTTTTTATTAGTCTACAAAAGTTTTTGTCAAGGTCTATTCATTTATAAACATACTGTATTATTTTACGAGTATTGCACAACGAATTGTGGGTTGAGTTTGTTTAGTTTTACATACTGTACAGTAGCTTGGAAAAGAACTGATTATAATAATCGACTCGTTTTTTTATTAGTTTGTACACTGGTGTATAGTTTTACGTTGATATCGTAATTTTGATAAGAAACAATACTAGAGTATGTAATATAATAGAAAAAAGCGGCCAAGTGCGTGTCGGACCACGTACAGTGAAGGGTTCCGTAGTCGGGAAGAACTTTCATTGTTAAAATTCAAAGTTAATAATAAATTTAATAATAATTTATAAAAATAGTTTGTACCTATTTCATAGTATTTCTCAAAGGCACTTTGAAAAACAAAGTTATTTCTGCGGTCGCTAAACTCAAAAAAATTCGACTGATGACCAATCCTATACTTCCCACCTAGTAAATATTTGCAAAAAATAAACACTCTTTTGTTTATTCTTTGAAAAAAAGCATGGCCCTCTTTTTTGTTTAGTGATCTACTGATGGCTAGCTTAATATAGCAAAAATCATGATTACCTTGATTTACGTATAGGTAATTTTTATTTTTTTTAGTAAAATATTTTTTTTCTCGAAAACTGTACATTTTAGAGAAAAAAAATATTTACATTTTTGTCATATTATAACATCTAGAATTTATTTATATTTTTTTTTACCTATGTTAATACGTGACATTGAGAACGTTTTTTTTAATATCTCAGGATCCACTGAACCGATTTGACTCAAAATCTAATCAGATCTAAGTTAAAGGCTGATAAACACAATAGAACAATCGGCAAGGCGAAAAATTGACCACATACACACACACACACGTACAGACATCAGTCAGAAAATGATCTTAAACGATTGCTAGTAGAGATGCGCCGAATATTCGTTTGGTATTCGGTATTCGGCGTATTCGGCATCTTTTTCACTATTTGTATTCGGCCGAATTATTCGGTTTTGGTGCCAAATATATTCGGTTCGAGTATTTCTATTTTCTAGTTAATATTATCAATATTTTTGTAATAATAAGCACCTTTGTTCGTATTTTTAACGTAATTGCGCGATGTTTTGAAGCAAAGTGATAGCGCGGTGTGCGCGGGTGGCGGGCGGTGAGGTACGGCTTGCTTGTCAACTAGCCAGCAGCGACACGTAGCGTACATGTTAGAACCTGTTTACGCGGCAAAACAATGAAATGGTAAACCGAATAATTCGGCCGAATATCCGGTTCGGTAAAGGTTAAACCGAATAGTATTCGGTATTCCGTTATTCGGTGAAACCACTATTCGGCGCATCTCTAATTGCTAGGATCTCAAAACGTGAAGATCTGTTAAAATCTCGAAATATTTTTTCGGACTAAATCCATTACTTCCCTACCATAGTAGAGGTGGGAAGTAAAAAGAGGACCATGCTTTTTTTTAAAGAATAAAAAAAGAGTGTTTATTTTTTGCAAATATTTACTAGGTGGGAAGTATAGAACTGGTCATCAACCGATTTTTTTTTATTAAAGGCTTGTACTGACATCAGCCCAGTGAGCAGTCGGAATTTCTAAATACTTGATCGTTAAACTTCTTAGTAGGTACCTGCCTCGTTAATATCCGGGTCCAATCACCAGAACACCCTGTATAAATGTGGGCAGTGTTTTTCGTGCATTTACATTTATTTCCTGAATTCAACACGCAGTGAGCTCTGTATTAAGGTGTGGGATGGACGACAAATGACAATCGCTAGTCGCTACTCAAGTTGGGCAATCCATTGTTTGAGGTCACAGACCAGGGTCTCCCAAACATTAAAATTTGGAGGAAAAAATATTCTTGTTATTGCGTATTTGCCAATCAATTTTTGTTCTTTTATTTTTGTATAATAATAAAAAGAAAAATATTGACTGTCAAATGGGCAAATGACATCTGGTGGTAGAAAATTTTACCCGAATAAGGGAAAATTTACATGCTAACAGTGTATTTTTATCGTGAAATTGTTTATTACAAAAATATAACAAAAAGTTTATCGAAAATAGAATCCGCGATGTTTTCTAATAATATCATGCCATTAAACACTATCAGTAAATCTTACTTTACAGCAAATTATTTTCTAATGAAATGTGAAGAAACTGTATTTATGAATGAAAAAAATATGTACAGTCGCGGACTTAATAAAGTTTACACTTGAGTTTTTCAGTGTAAGTTCACAAAAAGTCAGTATAGCTTAGCAACAAATTTAGTTTTTAATAGGTAAATGTAAATGTCAAAAATTAAAAGAAATAATTGTCGTTTAAATTGCTCGAAATTATTAAAACGATGAACAAAAAAGAAAAATTATTGCAAGATTGGGGGAATGAATTTGCTAGTATCAAATATTATCAAATCTTTTTGTTTTAATTGAATAATATTGAGTAATTTGGATTATATAATAATAGTCCAGTCACGAGAGCTTAAAAAGATAGGTCCACCTTGCGTTTTGCGCAGCAAATGATTTTATTTTTTTGTGTCCTCAAGCATGTTTAGGAGATGTCAAATCCAAGTTTGCGACCTCTAAAACAGAGCGGTGTAGTTTTGGTGGGCTAAAAACCATGATTTTTTTGCACTTTTTTACGTTTTTTGCTTATAACATAAAAACGGCTTGTCCTATCGAAAAAATGGTCCTATCGTCCTATTCAAAATTAAAGAGCACAAAATTTACTTCAAAATGCACTAGTCAAATATGTTTTTGTTCCGATTTTACCGACTCTACAGAACTTAGAAAAACAAAAAAAAAATAAGTACTTTTTTTGTTTGAAGGCGCTAATCTCAGGAACTACCAGTCTGTAAAAGAAGCAAAGTACTAATCAATGAGACCCTATACGAGTTTTTTAAAAATTCAATCCCAAAGAGTGAAAACGGGAGTGTAGGATTTATTGTAATAACAAAAAATCCTACATCCACGTTTTAATCCCTGTGGGATTGAATTAAAAAAAATAATCGAATAGCCTATAACTTTCCTTAATAAACGGGCTATCTAACAAAAAAAAATTTTTTTTAAATCGGACTTGTAGTTCCTGAGATTAGCGCGTTCAAACAAAAAAATAAACTCGTTTTTTGTTTGAACGCGCTAATCTCAGGAACTACAAGTCCGATTTAAAAAAAAAAAATTTGTTAGATAGCCCGTTAATTGAGGAAGGTTATAGGATATACGAGTTTATTTTAAATTTAACCCCGAAGGGGGTAAAACATGGGAGTAAGATTTTTTGTAATAACAAAAAATCTTACACCCCCGTTTTACCCCCTTTTGGATTGAATTTAAAAAAACTCGAATTGCCTAAAACCTTCCTTAATAAACGGGCTATCTAACAAAAAAAAATTTTTTTTTAATCGGACTTGTAGTTCCTGAGATTAGCGCGTTCAAACAAAAAAAGAATTTATTTTTTTTTGTTTGAACGCGCTAATCTCAGGAACTACCGGTCCGATTTGAAAATTTTTTTTTTGTTAGATAGCCCGTTTATTAAGGAAGGTTATAGGCTATTCGAGTTTTACAATAGTCAAAAGCTTGAAAAAATGCTTTTTTTTCATTTTGGTATATTTTGGCGATTTTCTAAGTTCTGTAGAGCCGGTAAAAATGGGAACATTAACATATTTGACTAGTGCATTTTGAAGTAAATTTTGTGCCCTTTAATTTTGAATAGGACCATTTTTTCGATAGGACCAGCCGTTTCCATATTATAAGCAAGAAATCGAAAAAAGTGCAAAAAAATCGTGGTTTTTAGCCCACCAAAACTCCCCCGCCCTGTTTTAGAGGTCGCAAACTTGGATTTGACATCTCCTAAACATGCTTGAGGACACAAAAAAATAAAATCATTTGCTGCACCAAACGCAAGGTGGACTTCCTCTCGTGACTGGACTATAAACAACTGAGGTGTTTTGATAATAATTTTTTATTGAATTTTTAGGATGTAACCTTAGTAATTGATACAGTACTATCAAAAGCCAAATTACATAATGCAAAAATTAAAAAAATTGGTAACTAGATGATACAGGTGTAAACTTTTTTATATAACACATGCACGCTTTTAGTGTTTTTTCGTATCAGTTTTGCGAACTTTAAATGGCCGTTTATTGACAAATGACGTCATGATCCATTATGAAACGCTTTTCGATGAATAATGGAAAAACATTTGAAAAACCCGTTATCTAATGAACATTTTGAACCTCTTTTCGGTGTTATAAATGAAATATGGTTAGGTACTATGGTAACGAAGTGATTAAATATTGTATCGAGCCCAATGTTTTTATTATGAGATGTACTTCTGTCAGTGACATAAAATTATTCAATTAAAGTCTAAAAGCGTGCATGTGTTATATAAAGTATAGTGTGCAACACGTATGCTAAATATTTATGCGTCAGGCGCGATGTTTTCAGCACTCGTATTCGGTTCGCGATGCTCACTCGCCAAGGCTCGTTAGCGCTCTCCTACTACTCGTGCTGAAAACATCGCGCCTGACTCATAAAGATGTATTTAGCATACTAGTCACACAATATACTATTAAGTCCGCGCGACTGTATCTAGGTATTTATATTTGTTTAAATAATAAAACAATAGCAATTATCGAAATTTTTCCCCTAACTCCGCCATGTTTTTAAAGTCCCTCCCATTTGACTGATCCCAACAGAAATTGGAAACTTATTGGTTATAATATAATGTTTTAAAATTTTCTTCCCTGTATCTACTGCGATGAAGTAAAATAATAACCGATCCTAATAAGTTAATAACGTAAGATTATAGATATTAGATGAAGACGATGGTTTCGTGGCTGAAGGATTAAATAATCAGGACACAAACCATGGGGCACTTTGTGTCGCTGCGTCAGCGGAATAAGTAATAATTTGGGACTTTTAACAGACTAAAATAAAAACGTGGAGCGCATTTGAAATATTTCTGTTGGTGGGCTTGGAAACACATTTTTCGAATTTTTATGGGTCCCACGTTTTTATTTTAGTATGTTAAAAGTCCCAGATTATTACTTATTCCGCTGACGCAGCGACATAAATTGCCCCTTAGTTTGTGTCCTAATTATTTTTTGGTTTTTGGTACAGCTGATGATTTAAAATAAAACCGTTTAACTTAAAAGTTTTTTTACCTATTTATATTTTCTAGTTTTTAGTTTGATTTCTGGCCCGTATCATTATGCAAACTTCTCATCCTTTCAACTGTCCACCTCCTGATTCCATCATCAGACCCTCGTTACCAAGTTGAAATTATCATAATATTGTATTGTCACGGAAACTCAATGTGTGTGCAAAGTTCCATAAGAATCGGTTAAGTAGAAGTAGTTGAAAAAGCTGACGCAAGATTTGAAACAAAGATAGTAACAAACAAACAAATATACGGTGTCAAGCTAAATAAAACCGTTTAAAAATTAATGTTTTTACTGTTTGGTTTTTTGCATTTAATAAAGATGTAAACGAATTTTTTGGTTAGGTATAATATAAAATTTTTAAGACGTAGTTATTAGTTTGTGATTTTTTTAAACTTAGAAAGGAATAATATATGCAATTGCTGTGTTGTTTTCTTTTGTTGCAAATCTTTTGTATTTTTTAAACAATTAAATATACAAAAGTGTAATTATAGCTAAAATTATGTTCGATATAAATATTAACTAGGACCGCCATATTGACGTGACCAAACTTTCCCATGTACTGACAATTAAATAAATAAAATTAAAAATAACTGTATTAAAAACAAATGTAAAACATTAATGTATTCTTTTCTCTTGAGGAAATTTCGGACTGAATATGTACATAACACATGCGTAACAATTAAAACAACTGACGAGCACGCGATAGTCAACTGTTCTATTCATAATATACAAACAATAGAATGTGCATAAACATCTTCCATTACCGATCATGCCAATTGCCATGCATTTATCTTCCTACTTTCGGAATATTATAAAATGTTATGATACAGGAAATTTCTAAATTTAAATAAACATGAATAGCTCTCGCTATTACGATGATTCACATCTACAACCTAGCTATAATTAATAACACTCGCATGTAGTGGAAATCTATTGATTCCTTTGCATATATGGAGAATGTTCGATTGTTAATCATGTCACGGTTGAGTAATGTAAGCTCATTCCGCCGCGATAGTGGAAAGGTTCAGGTTAGAGTCCTCACTGTGACTATGGTTGTTAAAATGATTTTTTCCGATTTTTGCAGGAATCAATTATGTAATTGGCTGCTCTTTCAATAAAAATTTTCAATTGCAAAACAGCCGTATAAATCTATTTAATATAGAATATTATACGTATATGAGGTGTGTAAAGGTACGTGCAGTACGCAGCTGGGATTCTAGATGGTAGCATGTATGGTAGATGGTGGCTGAAATTATAAGAACCAGGTTCAAACAGTCTAAAAAATTCGAGAATTACACTCTCGAATTTTTTAGACTGTTTGAACCTGGTTCTAGAATCTAGCAATTATAGGCTTCTAGAACCTAGCAGTTCTAAGAGCCTAAAACTACTAAAATCAAGTTCAAACAGTTCGAAGAATCCGTTAATCCGGTGATTTAAGCAACAAACAAGCAGTTGTGTGCGAAGAGTTCTGTATTGCCAACAAGCGCTTTAGCAGTTCAGAACTTCTCAACAAACACACCTAAAGGTACGTGCAGTATGGAGGTGGGATTCTAGATGGTAGCGTAGATCATAGCAGGGCTTGCTTAAATTAATGCGTTGTTATATATGCGAGCGTACACAACGAAGCAGTGAGTGTAGCAGGTATAAGCGCTGTTACAAGAGCTGCTAGATTCAAGAATGTATCTCACCATTCTTTCAGTGCGCTGACTACTACAATCAACGTGTGACAACTGTCAAATGACCGTTACAAGTTTCGCAATGGATGTGACAAGTTTAATAAGTGAAATTTTGTCAGTTTTTTTTAATTTGTTTTGAGTTATTTCTAAGACGTATTGAAAAGTGTTAGGTTCCATTCGTAAATATTCTAAAAACCGGTTTGGGTAAAATTTTAATTCTTGGTATAAATAATGAAATTCGCAATGTTTAGATCCTTTTCTATTAATAGGGTGGACATGATAGCTCCTACCCAAATTTGTATTTAAAATTACCACTTTGTAGCAGAAGAACACAAATATTCGTCTTCGCTATCTGACATTTCAAACGCGATTTACGCTTGTATCAATGCTAGTATCAAAGCTTCGTTGTGCAAACCTATAAGCGCTTATAATTTCAGCCACCATCTACCATACATGCTACCATCTAGAATTCGAGCTGCGTACTGCACGTACCTTAATATGTGTCACTCAGGGCAGTGGTATATTTTATGTTCAGTGCCGCCCCGGGTTACTCAAAATTAGCCGCCCCCCAATGCCAGTATTTAAAACTGACCATACAGAAAAAAAATTTAATAGTGTCGTCCGGGTTCAAACCAACGACCTACCACTACGCCACGCATCCCGTTGTGATCACTGCTATATTTATGATATGCTGCAAGTTATCTGTTTGGGATGACGCAGTTTTCTGCAATAGTGTTGAAATATATACACGATTCTTCGATTGGACGTGACGTGACGTGACCTCGACATGCGTAACGGAAAAAACGAAGCTAAAAAGTTTCATATAAAAACACAAAATATCTGTAAAATTATGTCTATTTACACTCGTAGTAATATTGAGGAAGAAATGACATTTTCGGTTTTTTTTAAATTTTTTCCCAAAAAAATACTTGTCCTTTTTTGCATAATGCTCTTTCCAGCAGTTGGTTCAGAGGTAAACTGTAAGAATAATGTTATTTTAATAACAGACGAATAAATGTTTTTTTTTATTTAAAGAAATGCCACAATGGAAGGTCCGCTCAATTCGACGGTTTCGTCGACTCTCGCGATTTTCTCAACGAAGCCCTCCAGGTTCCAATGCACCACGAATTGTTTATAAAAACAGTTGTGACTTCATGGTTGATGTTCAGCTATTGAGTTCATACCGCAACGCTCCGCTCTACCCAGGGGCGTATTAATTCGGGGCCTTAGAGGGCTATAGCCCAGGGCTGCAAGTTCGTAGGGGCGGGAAAAAAAGAAAAAAGTAGTGTTTTATTTACGATATTTGTGATAGGGAATGGAAGGAGGTTTGGGAGACGAATTGAGGAAAATATACGGAAGGTTAAGATATAGGATGGGTGAGAAAAAATTAATGAAGGGGGCAGCAAATACTGATTTAGCCCAAGGGCGGCAAAATTCTAAATCCGCTTCTGGCTCTACCTCGAAGTCATCAACTGATTATGAATAGTTAATAAAAGATTGAAGCAGATTACATTAGAGTTTAGCATACGTTCCCAATGATCCATTTTCCTGAGAGTAGTCCTCTCAATTATCCACGAGAGGCAGCACTTGTGGTAGGGACAAACATTATTTATTCCCCATTATAATGTCGTGTCATTTTAGTGGTATATAACTTGATTATTAAATTAATTAAGTTATACCACTAAAATGACAAGACACTAAAGGGGAATAAATATTAAATAAGTTTGTCCCATAGATATCGAAATCTGGGATATAGTACAAGCGAGTTGAGAGGTTGCTGTTGAGGGGGGGGGGGGCGGTGAAGAAGAAAGTTATATTACGCGTTGCTTTGTGTAACGCACAGGTACCTTATCCTACCAGAAAATTACCATTGAAGTTACTTTTTACCCGGTTAAAGGTACGGCGAATTTCATCATTTATACCAAGAATTAAAATTTTATCCAAACCGGTTTATTGAATATTTACGTATGGAACCTAACACTTTTAAATACGTCTTAGAAAAAACTCAAAACCAATTAAATAAAAACTCGGGTCGCAGTGCCAAACCCTGCCGACAATATAGTGTATTTGCTAATACAGGCATTGTGGCATTATTATGTAAACTTAAGTTTGTTTTTTGACAAAATAAAAAATTTAACCCCTTAATACATCCTTTAAAATAATTAAATTTTTCTAAATTTCAATATTAGACATGGATTTTATCAGTACACCCAATTAAATACACCCTTCCATAAGTAAATCCGTATCAACAAACTAGTGTTTTCATAAAATTTGAAAGTCCGGTCCTGTCGGGCCGATTTTATTAAAATTTTAGCAGCACATTTTAATCTTTACTATGCAACATATTGTCAAAATATTCAATTTGACAATATGTTGAAATAAAATCAGTTTTGTATTTTTTTTTTAAATTTTATTCATAAAATGTAAGAAATTATGCAATGTGCGATCATTTATCTAACAGATTGTGATTGCGACCTTGCTTAAGGTCAAGACATTAAAATTGTCTTTTTTCGTGTTTAAATATTATTCATTTCATCTCTCATTTTTGATAGTATAAACTGCTGACTTAAAAAGCACTTAAAAATATTAGAAATATTAATACTTTTTTGATCTAATATTTATAAAATAAAAAGTGAATAATTAAGTAATATTTAAAAATTTAAAACCGACTTCTGGTACGCTTTAATTAAACAGTACATTAATATATAGTATGTATATGATCAAATATAATTTTAAATAAACATATTAAATAATTAAATCGAATCTGTCTTTAATAAAAAAAAAAACTAACGTTAAAAATAGAATTCAAACAAGAGTAAAAAACGTTACAACTAAAGAGTTAAATTTCAATTTTGAAACGATTCTGACAAATTTTTCGGTATTTTTGGGCCCAAAAACTTTTTGGAACCCCTAAATACAACCCTGAAAATGGTCCGATCGGGCCCATTTTAAATAGGCTTCTTGCGGTGATGGGTTCCAATGTGTGTACCAAATTTCGTTTCAATCGATTAAGTCTGTCGAGAGTTATCGTGTACACACACACACACACACACACACACACACACACACACACACACACACACACACACACACACACACACACATATATATATATATATACATATATATATAAACATTTTCAAAAATGGTGCCAAAGTGTTCAGGAGGCTATGAAACGTCGAGAAATTTTGGTCCGACCCCTAGGTCCCGCCATCCGACCGACGCCAATAGTGTATGTGCCATATTATGGCAAATACACTAAAAAACTGGCCAAATTTCACTTATTAAACTATAGTCACATCCATTGCGAAACTTGTAACGGCCATTTGACAGTTGTCACACGTTGATTGTAGTAGTCAGCGCGCTGAAAGAATGGTGAGATACATTCTTGTATCTAGCAGCTCTTGTAACAGCGCTTATACCTGCTACACGCACTGCTTCTTTGTGTAAGCTTGCATATATAACAATGCATTAATTTAAGCAAGCCCTGCTATGATCTATGCTACCATCTAGAATCCCAGCTGCGTACTGCACGTACCTAAGCCTGGATTAAGACAGAGAAACCGCCAAATTCGAAATCTGGCGGCAAAATTTATTTAATGTGTGAAAATAATTAACCTGTATGAATAATCCCACACAAACGATGTTTCCCAAAAAATATTTATATAGAAATATAACAATCTTAATTGATGAACTACTTACAACTTACAAGTTTGTATTAATTAACAAAAAGGTCTTACTAATTAGGTCACCGGAACCCCATGGTCACCCGACTAAACTTCTGAATATGTTACTCTGTTTACGTAAGTGGCACGCTAAGATCTTTCTATAACAAGATGATAGAATTATCTGTGGAGGCAAATGGCTTGAGTCCAATGTGTCGAATTTGTTTAACAGCAGACGCAACTCTCGTTGATTTGTTTGCGTATTCAATAAATCTCAAAGCTCGAGTTGTTGATACTTTTCAGGCGTGCACCTCCGTTCACGTAAGTAAAAATATGTCACAATTAATCTAATCTGTTTATTTCGTATTTATTATTTATAGGTAACAAAAAACGACAACGTTCCGTCCTATATTTGCAAACACTGCTACTGTGAGTTAAAAAAGTTTCAAGAATTCCGAGCACGTAGTATTCGATCCGACGCTATTTTTCACAGTTATTTAAGCTCATTGAGTGATTTCGGAAACTACAAGGACAAAAGGCCAAACAACCTTATCAGCAAAATTGAAATTGAAGAGGTCTTTATCAAAGATGAACCTGACGACGATACTGAAAATGGTTCGCAACTTGTAGTCGAAAATTTTGAAAATCCTTTGGAATCTCAAGGTTACGAGTTTCCTCGGCTTCAAGAAACTTCTCAACTTCATGACGTTACTTCAGTTAAATCCGAGTTTAATTTCTTACGAAAAATATTAACGTCTAAAAGTAGATTTAAGTATCAGTGTCAAGCGTGTAGCTATTTTTTTAAAAGTTCAACTATTTTGAATGATCATAAATGCGGACATACTGATGAGCAACTTTCGTATCGTTGCGCAACAGTGTCGTCCCTAAATAGTCATAAATGTATCCGTGCTGACGATAAACTGCTCCATGCTGGTGAGAAACTTTCGTACTATTGCGCAGCGTGTAATAGCTGGTTTGAAACAGTGTCGTCCCTAAATAGTCATAAATGTATCCGTGCTGACGATAAACTGCTTCATGCTGGTGAGAAACTTTCGTACTATTGCGCAGCTTGTAATAGCTGGTTTGAAACAGTGTCGTCCCTAAATAGTCATAAATGTATCCATGCTGACGATAAACTGCTTCATGCTGGTGAGAAACTTTCGTACTATTGCGCAGCTTGTAATAGCTGGTTTGAAACAGTGTCGTCCCTAAATAGTCATAAATGTATCAGTGCTGATGATAAACTGCTTCATGCTGGTGAGAAACTTTACAGTTGCGCAGCTTGTAATATCTTGTTTAAAACAGTGTCTTCCCTAAATAGTCATAAATGTATCCGTGCTGATGATAAACTGCTTCATGATGGTGAGAAACTTTCGTACTATTGCGCAGCTTGTAATAGCTGGTTTGAAACAGTGTCGTCCCTAAATAGTCATAAATGTATCCATGCTGACGATAAACTGCTTCATGCTGGTGAGAAACTTTCGTACTATTGCGCAGCTTGTAATAGCTGGTTTGAAACAGTGTCGTCCCTAAATAGTCATAAATGTATCCATGCTGACGATAAACTGCTTCATGCTGGTGAGAAACGTTCGTACTATTGCGCAGCTTGTAATAGCTGGTTTGAAACAGTGTCGTCCCTAAATAGTCATAAATGTATCCGTGCTGATGATAAACTGCTTCATGCTGGTGAGAAACTTTACAGTTGCGCAGCTTGTAATATCTTGTTTGAAACAGTGTCGTCTCTAAATAGTCATAAATGTATCCGTGCCGATGATAAACTAATTCATACTGGAAAGCAACTTATCTACCATTGCGTAGTTTGCAACGAATTGTTTGATAGAGCGTCTGATTTAGAAGGTCATCAGTGTGTACATACAGGTGATAAACCTCGTGATAGTGACGAAATTGTATCTAGTAATGACAAAAAACCGTTATATTATTGTGAAATTTGTCCCGAATCATTCTTCTTATCGAACGATTTAGATATTCATAATCAATGTCATACCGATGATAAACGATTCGTGTGCGATTCTTGTCAAAAACGTTTCAAAACTTCAACTGGGTTAATTATTCATAAACGTACCCATACAGGTGAGAAACCGTATCGTTGCGACGTTTGTTACAAGTGTTTCGGAGATCAAAGTACGATGAAACGACACCAACTTATACATACCGGTGCTAAACCGCACGGATGCAACGTGTGTGGAAAGCGCTTTCGTGACAGAAGCACTTTGAAGAAACACGTTCAGATACACAGCAGGCTATTTTAATTTCAGTTGTTTTTAGTGACGCTGTTTTGTTTTAATAATTGTATTTTGTTTATAATAAAAGTTATATTTATATGAATTGCTAGTTTAATCATCGGTTTTATAATAGATCGAGAGCTAGTGACAATTTTTTAGTGTTATTTATTCAAGGCCTTATTTTTGTGAAGATGTTGAGGGAGGCATATTAAAGTGCCCTGAGTAAGGGATTTTGCTAGATAGCGGTATGGGAGGGATGCAGACCGCCCCCAATATGTAACAAAAAAAAAAGGTCACAATTATTATTGCTTCAAGGCTGAAATTGTTTGTATAGCTTGTCGGTGACCCAATAAGCCCATTATAATATTTGCAGATCGATTGGTCAGTATTAAAGGGGTGGAAGATCACCCTAAACGTGTCATGTACACGACGAAATGTATATTATTAGTTCAAGGTTCAAATTTTAAAATGTTGTTACGGCGACTGTTTTAAGCATATATTTTCATTTGTAGAACAAAATGTCGGTTTTACCAACTTGCTCGCCTAGGTGTTTATATCGTTCTGCAAGGGGGTTAATACCGACATTGTGTTCTGCAAATTGATTTATATGATTTAAACAGTCGCTGTAACAACATATTAAAATTTGAACCTTGAACTAATAATATACATTTCGTCGGGTACATGAAACGTTTAGGGTGATCTGCCACCTCTTTAATACTTACCAATCGATCTGCAAATATTATAATGGCATTATTGGGTCACCGACAAGCTATACAAACAATTTCAGCCTTGAAGCAATAATAATTGTGGCCGTTTTTTTTGTTATATGTTGGGGGCGGTCTGCATCCCTCCCATACCGCTATCTAGCAAAATCCCTTACTCAGGGCACTTTAATATGCCTCCCTCAACATCTTCACAAAAATAAGGCCTTGATTAAATAACACCAAAAAATTGTCACTAGCTCTCGCTCTAAAAGTCTCGATTGGATTTTTAATTTACTATTAAAAAAATAAATATGCATTGGTGCTAGGCCTAAATAGCCCTTGCTGTTGATGGCCTTAAAAAAAGAAAGATATTTTCACCATTTCTCGGATTAGTACCTGGAAACTGGGGGCTTGTAATAGAGGAGCCGTATAAACAACGGCGTCGCTACACGCTCGACCAAACCCGCGAATTCGACGAGCCACTGTCTAACCGAATCAATATAGGCAACGTCTGACGTGACGTGGCAGCAGAGATGCATTTTTGCGTCACGTCCTATGACGTCACGGCGTGCGAAGTGGGTCACCTTTTACTGTTATCCAGCGTGGTCATTATCACGTTATCAACTATATACAAACGTAATGTACTGCCCGATGTCACGCAGTAATTATGCTAATTAACGGAGTGTAATTAGAAGAAAAAAAACGTGTTTAAATAATATTAATGCTCTTTTGCCAGGATGAACTGCAGAATTTCTAATTAAACATTTATGAGAAGCCGCCATGTTTTATTGAACAGTCGGAATTTTTAACCGACTAAAAAAAGGCATCTGTCGTGCCACATTACCGAGGCAACATTTCTATTGGTGTGTGAAGACCACCCAACAGCTAAGGTTATTTGGGCCTAGCACCAATTCATATTTTCAATTCATATTTTTTTTTAATAATAAATTGAAAATCCAAGTGACACTTTTACCAGCTCTCTTTTATTTATTTATTTATTGTAGATTATAGACGCGTCGATATCGAAGGTCATTAGCGTCTTTCAACTACACTAAATAACTAACTTAAAACTAAATAACATCACAAAACATCCATGAGCGCAGGTGGGATTCGAACCCACGGCAGTCCAGTCTAGAGGTTGCGGCACCAAGCATGCTAACCACTAGGCTATACTGCCCTCATTTACCAGCTCTCGGGCTAGAACCCGGGAACTTGGGACTTGTAATAGAGGAACCATAGCAACGCCATGTAAATGACAGCATAGCTACACGCTCGGTCATTCTCAAGCCCTATTTCTATTGGTACCTACCTATAATTAATTTTTCTAAACATGGAAATTGTTATAATTTTTTTTATTTAATGCAAAATTAAGAACATATTAGTAAAAAAACTTTTTAGAGACAAGCTTTTATTTAAATGCACTAAAAAGAAAAAAATAATTTTTAATAATATTATTTAAGTTCATAATTATAAAAGCGTGGGTCATGAACTCTATGATAGTTTATTAGTCACGACCCACGCTTTTATAATTATGAACCTAAATAATATTATTAAAAATTATTTTTTTCCTTTTTAGTGCATTTAAATAAAAGCTTGTTTCTAAAAAGTTTTTTTTACTTTTATTTTGTTCATTTTAGTCTTTCAAAGTTTTACCCACCTTTGACACAGGGGTTGAATTTTGAAATTCTTTTCTTAGTGGATGCTTACGTCAGAAAAGGAACCAACTGTCCAAATTTCAAGTTTCTAACTTCAGCGATTTAGCCTGGGCATTGATTAGTCAAAAAAACCCTACATCCCCGTTTGAACCCCTTAGTGGTTGAATTTATTTCTAAAAACGGTTTATTCATGTATTGTCATCGGGAATACATATGTGTATACAATTTCAAATCGATCGGATACGTGGAAGTCGTTCAAAATTGACTTGCAAGTTTTGACCTAAACAAACACACAAACTAACATTCATTGCAAGTTAAATAAAAGCTTGTAAAAATACAAAGCTTAATAGACCTAAATACCTATCTTCTATATATTTAAAACACAAGCCCTATTTCTCTAGACAATCCGCCAGCAACCCCTGCTCAACCGATTGACATATTTTTTTTTTAAACTGAGGCCTTTAGTCCACAGATATGTTATCGCTATTTTTTTTTGGTGAAATTTCTTTAAAAGGGGTGATTTCAAGCGATAATAGTAAAAATGACGAGGGGGGCTGTTGGGTGAAGAGAAACGTAAACAGAGAAAATCCATCGGCGTTCACGATACATGAGTGTGAGAGAAATGCAAATATGAACGCATGTCGTGGATAGGCTATGCAAACAATAAACAATGACACATCTTGACAGTTGTACATTTTAATTTTTAGAGCCCAGATTTTAATAGGGTTATATTGACAAAATTTCCAAAAGTATTTAAAATTAAACAATAAAGATGTATATGTACGTGCAAATTTTTTTTCTCTTTTAAATATAGTACCTACTTAGTTTCTCAAATACCGACACTCATCGATTTTTTTCTGAAGATCATTCGTACGTAAGTATTACACTGATAGATACGTTCTATAGCTTCTAAAAAACTACTATTTTACGTACACTTTAAAGTTATGTTTGAATCAAAAATATTTATCAAAAATTATATTAAAAACATTTCGTTAAAAGCTAGGTTATGTGTTTTACGCACGCGTTCGTATACACAATGATATCATTGATTAACATATTATATGGGAAGATAGAGATCCATGTACTGAAAAATATACTATAGCTGCCCGCTTACGTTTCATTCCCCTGGCCCACAAACTCAATATTGACTTGTGCTTCCACCTATATTATTGTTGAACTAACAGCTCAGATATTGTCAATGCTACCTCTTACTGATCCTAAATAATGATATAAGATATTTACATCACTGCCAGCTGACATTATTTTATTGTTTTGAAATTTGTTGAGACTGTATAAAACTTATATAAAGTGAACTTAGTTTAGTTACATAATTTATCTGTAAACGCTATCTGATTTTATATTTCTTTGTCTCTGAATAAAAATTGTTCAAACACTCGTAAAATATATTTTGATGTATTCATAGGCTAAGAGCTGATAACACTTTTTTCATGTGTTTTTATAAGACTTGGAACTTTTTTAAAAGATGAATTTTATATATCTCTACAAGGGGTATATAGTCTGTCATTCCAAACGCGGGGCAAAACCATCCCATATTTTTTTGTTCACTCTTGCGAAAAAAATAGACTTATGTGTGTTTATCATTAGTAAAGCCTGGAAAAGTTTTGCCCCGCGTTTGGAATGACAGACTATTTAGTATTTACCCCTTGTAGAGATATTTAAAAGTCATCTTTTAAAATAAGTTCCAAGTCTTCTAAAAACACATAAAAAAGTGTTATCAGCTCTTAGTCTATCATAGCAACTTATACTAATTATGTTAACAAAAGCAAGCAGTTTAAGAGAATTAGATAATCAAATTCATTAAGATTGTAAAATTTGTTGTTAAATAAAAGAATTTAAAAAAAATCTTTCACAATTTTTACAATCGTTAGGGGCCTACACACGATCAGTTTAACTTCGCAGTTTATCTGTGCAGTCAAACTGCACAGTTGTGTGAACTGTACGGTGTGTGAACTGTACGGTGTGTGGGCTATTTCAGTTTTCTCCTCAGTTCTGTTCTCAGTTCTCTCAGTTTGAAGAGCTGACGTGCGTGGCTAGACACGACTAGAAAGGGTAAGTTCGGTTTTGCGCTCAGATCGATCTGAGCGCAAAACCGAACTTACCCAAAGACTACACAAGACTGTGCCAACTGTTCAATTAACTGAGCTGACTGCGCAATTTATCGGTGCATGGTAGTCAAATGCGCAGGCCAAAAGCCTGGGTTAAAATTTGCTGAAACTGTGCGGTTATCTTAGTTTATCGCTCAAACATGACGTCACAAGGGTTAAACTGCGCAGTTAAACTGATCGTGTGTAGGCCCCTTTAATGAATTTGATTATCTAATTTTCTTATGTATGAATATTTTTAGTTTGACATAATAATGATTAACATTATTAAGTTTAGAATTAAATAAAAAATCAGAATGGTCCAAAAGTCATGCCCTAATGTTAAATCCAATTAAATTCAATATAATGTCTATAATAGGAAGCCGGAATCAGTTGGCTAAAGTGGCTTCTCTAACTCGCTGTCTGGTCATCAAATTGATTCTGTAGACTATTGCAAAAATTTAGGATTATACATAGACAACTACTTAGTGGAATCGCTCATTTTATCATCTTTTAATTATTGTGATATTGTGTACGGACCATGTATAAACCAGTCAACATCGCAGCTTATCCAAAAATTTTAAAATACATGCCTCAGATATATTGTATACAACATAAATTTACATATCGCATACTTCGTAGACAACTTGATCACAACCAGCCAGCCAGATTATCTAAATTGCAATTTAAAATATTTATCAGATTATCATAATAAAAATACGAGGTCACAAGATACAACATTGTCAATAAACTTGCATGAAACAAATTTTTATAAAAAATCTTTTACTTATGGTTCTGCCTCTATATACTTATAATAATATTCCTCGTGAATATAAACATCTCAAAAAAGAGGCGTTTCGAAAGAACGTTAGGGGTTGTCTATTAATATAACCGCGAAATATTATGCAATATGAACCAATGACGCAAGATTGTCTTAAATAAAATTACGATGCTAGTCACCAGATGGCCGATTGTCAACACAACTCACTTCTTAAAACTCTACAATTATTCTGTACTCAAAGATTAAATAATAAAACTTAGGATGCTAGTCAACAGATGGCTAATAGTGCGACGTCTAGCTGTCTCTATTAAAAGTGGCCTCATTTACGCTGATAAGGTTCAAAATCTTCTAGTAATATGTTAACCAATGATGATATTGAGAAAGCTTGAAATATATATTTCTTATTGTTTTTTTAATAAAGTGATTCATATTACATATAAAAAAGTTTGTGTTGGTAAACATTTTTTTTTGGCGATAGCCTTTACTAAACCATTGTTCTTTGAAGACAGTGTTAAGTCGTCGCAAAAAAGTTTTGCACGGGTACACTAGTTTGATATTAATTTCAACTTGATACCTCTAGCCGTTTCCGCTAATGACCTCTAATGTCGAGCGTCTATAATCCACAATTATAGCCGTTCCTGAGAAAAAGGGTCTTGACGAACAGACAGCCGGACGACAAAACGATCTTATTTTTCATTCTGAGATATGAAACCCTAAAAAGATATGTAAATCGGATCAGTGATTTTCGAGTTATAAGCGTACTGACAGACATACAACAACAAAAATAACGTCCGCATAAAATAATGGTATATAATAATTATACAGCAAATTCCGATTTACAAAAGAAACAGCCAACATGTAAACAACTTCTTTTAGGCTATTTTTTGACAAGCAAAATCTCATTCTATTATATCGAAAACGTTAACAATTACAAAATACATCCCATATTTCCGTTCCTTTATTGCCCAGTAACACAACTGTTTCCGTATGTCATTTGTCTTGTACGATGCGCGCGTGTTTTAAGTCAGCATTCGCAGTGTTGTAAAATTTTACACCTTTTTCCGGTCAAAGATGAAAATAATATGACTGTGCATGTGTTATTTCTGCAGAGGGTTGCTAAGATTGAATGAAAAACCGATACCAAGCGATTTATTTACGCTTCAACTTTGAGCGAAAGAGAGCACGTTGATCTTGTCTTTATACGGATTGTATCAAATTAAACCTGTGCATAGGGCAGTCTGTGTGTAAGACAGAGATCGATACATAAAGCAATAAGTAAGAATGAGATAAATGATCGCTAATAGGATGTTACGTGGTTACTGTAAATAAATAATATTTATACAACCTAATAGCGTCATCTTTGTTTTTTCGCTCCTTCTATGCTGTAAAAATGTAAATCTTTTATCAGTTTAATTTACAGTAACCACGTAACATTCTATTAGCGATCATTTATCTCATTCTTACTTATTGCTTTATGTATCAATCTCTGTCTTACACACAGAATGCTCTATGTCCGTGTGTATGTGACTGAATTCCTTCTAAACGGCTGGTTTGATTTTGATAAAATTTTATGTGTGTGATTAAGTTGATTCGAGAATGGTTTACATTCACAATTTGATCCGAAATGTAGCGAACGAGCGATGCGAATGAGTAATGTAATAATATTCAAGCGAACGAGCGAAGCGAGTGAGTAGTGTATTAATAAAATTCGAGCGAACGAGCGAAGCGAGTGAATAGTGTATTGAATAGTGTATTAATAAAGTTCGAGCGAACGAGCGAAGCTAGTGAGTAGTGTATTAATAAAATTCGAGCGAACGAGCGAAGCGAGTGAATAGTGTATTGAATAGTGTATTAATAAAATTCGAGCGAACGAGCGAAGCAAGTGAGAAATGTATTAATAATAATCTTAGCACCCGGGCTTTCTTAGCACCCGAGCGAAACCAGACCGGGCCGTGAGTTATCTCGTATAGCGCCATCTATCTTGGCCAGTATTGCCGCAGCTGAATTTTATATGGTACTGAATTTTTGACAGAATGTACTGAATCTGTCAAAATTGTACTGAATGGCAGGAAATTCAAATAATTGAAGTTTATTGTGAATTTTTTGACAGAAAATGCATCGAATCTGTAAAAAAAATACACTGAATTGCGGGACATTTCAATAATTGACGATTATTTATGAATTTTTTGACAGAAAATGCACTGGATTGAGTGGATTCGTACTGAATGAGCCATTTTCCTGAGAGTACTTCTTTCAATTAACCACGAGAGGCAGCACTTGTGGTAGGTACAAACATTATTTATTCCCCATTAGTGTCGTGTCATTTTAATGGTATAACTTAATAATTATTATTAAATAATTAAGTTATACTACTAAAATGACACGACACTATGAGGAATAAAATAATGTTTGTACCTACCACAACTGCTGCCTCTCGTGAATAATTGAAAGAACTACTCTCAGGACGGTAACACTGATCGTGCCCTTGAGTTTCACTACAGTACTCTAATCTGGTACGGCGAACAGAACTCCCTGTACCCCGTTTCAACCTATCATAAAAAGTAGTGGGGCGTGCGCGTCATCGTTTAACGCTTTACGCGTCCGGAGTCGCATAAGAAGTATTCACCTTTAGTTGTATTATTTGAAAACGAACGCAAAATTAAAAGAAACAAGCCGTGAGGTGGGTCATTTATTAGGACTAAAGTGCGACCCTTGAGGTCCACACGACGAACTTCCCAGTTTGATAAATATTTAATAATAATAATTAAATTAGATATTACACACAAAAGTAATTATTTTAATCATTAAAACGTAATTATTATTTATTTTTAACAATAATTTAAAAAAAACGGCTGAACCGATTTTTATAAAATTTATGTCGGATCAAAATGACGTTAACACGCCTCGATTGACACCCTTACGAAGTCGATACAATTTTTTATTCGCGAGATATTGTGTAAAATCTACTTTTTTGGAGTCTATTTGGTTAAGAAAAAAGAACGGCTGAACCGATTTTGAAAAAATGTCTTTCAGATCATATTTACGTTAATATGCGTCGATTGGCATCTCGATTGGCACCCTAACGTACTCGATATCATTTTTCATTCTCGAGATTTCGTCTTAGAAAGAAAAGGACACATACGTACGTACACACACACACACATCTTTCTAAAATTGGTGTAGTGACCTTGAAACATAAAAATTTGTTATACATTTTGATTTCGATTTTCGGACCCATTACAATAACTTCCAATGGGAAGTTAAAAAGCAATAAATAATGAACATGTACTTACATAAAATTTTGGCAACTCTATTAAACAATGATCCAATGGAATTCACAAATTCACTAATGTTGCACAGAAGGCGCCCGGGAAAACGATTAGCATACCGTCAGCGTGCTTCTCCAGAATATCAGCCAGGTTTACCGTACCTATAATAAAACCATGTTTGTTTTTCAATACTCGTAAAATGTGCACTGTTTTATGAATATCACGACCGAACACTCGGTAACAACTGATCATAAAATTATGCATTTTATCAAAATTTTATAGCAATTACATAATAAATGATAAAGGTTTGTAGTTAGTTAGTTCAACGAGTGCATATTACGAAATTTAATTCGTCAGTGGCGGGTACAATTTTTATAATAAAACTTTTCCATTTTTGTCCTCGAAAATGAACTTGCTAATTTCTTTCATATTTTAGGATAGTGATTATTTAAACCTAAATGATTTGTGGAACTTTTATCCGCCTCTATTTCTGAATCACAAACTATTTAACGTAGTTTTTAGTACAATTTCCACTTCGAAACAACATTTTTTACGCATTTTGATCTCAATTTAGCTTGAAAAGCGATCTTTTTCAAAGTTTGACGACGACATTTGGAATAGTTTCAGGATAAATATAAAATTTGATTACAAGATCCATTGTCTTTTTATTTATTGTAGATTATAGACGCGTCGACATCTAAGGTCATTAGCGTCTTTCAACTACACTAAATAACAACTAACTTAAAACTAAAAAAAAAACTCGGGTCGCAGTGCCAAACCCTGCTGACAAGTGTATTTGCTAATACAGGCATTGTGGCATTATTAACTTCCCATTGGAAGTTATTGTAATGGGTCCGAAAATCGAAATCAAAAAGGAAAAAAAATTTTTATGTTTCAAGGTCACTACACTATTTTTACACTACTTTTAGAAAGATGTCTGTGTGTGTGTGTGTGTGTGTGTGTGTGTGTGTGTACGTATGTACGTACGTACGTACGTATGTATGTGTCAATTTCTTTCTAAGACGAAATCTCGAGAACGAAAAATGATATCGACTACGTTGGGGTGCCAATCGACGCGTATTAACGTAAATATGATCTGAAAGGAATTTTTTTAAAATCGGTTCAGCCGTTCTTTTTTCTTAACCAAATAACCTCCAAAAAAGTAGATTTTACACAATATCTCGCGAATAAAATAATTATATCGACTTCGTAAGGGTGTCAATCGAGGCGTGTTAACGTCATTTTGATCCGACATAAATTTTATAAAAATCGGTTCAGCCGTTTTTTTTTTTTTTTTTTTTTTTTAATTATTGATGTTTTAATGATTAAAATGATTACTTTTCTGTGTAATATCTAATTTAATTATTATTATTAAATATTTATCAAACTGGGAAGTTCGTCGTGTGGACCTCAAGGGTCGCACTTTAGTCCTAATAAACGACCCACCTCACGGCTTGTTATGTGAACTTAAGTTTGTTTTTTGTCAAAATAAAAATTTAACCCCTTAATACATCCCTTAAAATAATTAATTTTTTCTAAATTTCGATATTAGACATGGATTTTATCAGTACAGCATCTGCACCAAATTAAATACACCCTTCCATATTAGCCGGCAGTACACTCTCGCCGAGGGATACCGAGACTGCCCGAACGCATGAGTGTACTGACAATGCTCGGTCGGCCTCGTAGCGCCCTGTCTCGCCTCAGGAGCGCTCCGTATAAAGTCGGTTTTTTGACCGCGAGTCAAAGGAACCGAACGGCGAGTGCGAGCGCAGTTAGTACACTCTTGCCGAGGGATACCGAGACTGCCCGAACGCACGAGTGTACTGGCAATGCTCGGCCGGTCTCGTAGCGCCCTGTCTCGCCTCGGGATCGCTCCGTATAAAGTCGGTTTTTTAACCGCGAGTCAAAGGAACCGAGCGGCGAGTGCGAGCGCAGTCAGAACATTCTCGTCTTTAACTCCGTAGTTTATATGGAATTGAGTAGTTTAAATGGCAACTGAAACCGAGCCACGCCGAGTGTGTGCACACACACACTCGTAGACGCTCGCTTTAGACCTCGCGCGGCGAAAGATGAACCCACCGCGTCATAGTAACGTGAATGCATTGCGCCCGCCTTCTAGCTTGCTATTGGCTGTTTATTGTCATGAATAGCAGTTTGCCAAAATTGTACCTAACGTCATAAAACCCAATGTGCAGTTTTGTGTACACGGCACTGTTTGCGGGCAAGCAGGCGTTCACTAGCATATATTATTGATAACGTGCCTGGCTTCATCTCTCACCGCGGGCACTCTACCTATTCTCTCCGCGAGATCTCCTGCGAGCGAGCTCGGCGAGAGTGTACTGCAGGCATTAAAATTATATGCCTACTGATATACCTACCTATTAATAATTATTATAGGTATCAGCAAAGCGATACTTTTATTTGAGCGCTTTATGTTTGTTTGTTGTTAGAATCCCATAACGAGGAGCGGTTAGTTCACAGATTTGGTTTGACACTTCGGCTGTCAATTTAAGAATAGCTTAAACCCTGGTATCTCTTACAGCGTCTTAACTGTATTAGGGATGGGCATTTATTTTTTAGCGACTTAAAGAAGTTATTAAATTGACGGTTATATTTGTATTATAAGTAAATATGTATGTGCACGATTATATCAGAAACTACTGGACCGATTTGATTTAAACTTTTACCGTATTAATTCGGATTGTATGAAGAAGAACCTTGGACTAGTTGCATTGAGGTCGATTTTTATTATCCGGTCAGACACGGTGCGGGAACGTAGCGTTTCCGGCAAGACAAACAGTTTTAGATGCATTTCAAAAAAAAATTCCTGGAAAAACTTACAACTTTAAAAAATAAAAAAAAATAAAATTATATTTCAGACGCTAATGACCTCTGTTGTCGAGCGTCTATGATCCACAATTCAATTAAAAAAATATATAAATTACGTAATCACTCACACGTAGCTAAAACTGTTTTTCAAAAAATTCGCCTGTAAGATCTGTAGTGTGATTCTTGGTCCTTCATTTGGCGTTTACCCGAACCCTTTAGCTTTAAAAATAGCGTCGGGAGAGCGGGAACCGATTTTAGGAGAAGGGAAAGGATTTGAGATGAAGAGTCGGGGGATAACTTCCGCTATCGAATACTCTTAGAGTCTTTACTGAATTTGAGAATGTTTTAAAATAAGACTATGGGTACGTGGTACTTACACTATGGTACCACTGGAATCTGTCAAAACATTGATTTATTACTCTACAGTCCAGTGTCAGGGTGGCGTTTGCCACCCGGGCCCTAGCCTGCGCGGGGCCCCCAGGCTTACTATCTACACGCAAAATAGTGCATACACGGAGAGGAATGAAACATTAAAACTAAATATTAATTGAACTTTTTTTCTTCTGCTCTGATCCTAGGCGGGCGGCGGGCCCTTAAAATCATAATGCCACCCGGGCCTCTTAGGCCCAGTCCGACGCTGCTACAGTCTACACTAGGGAATACAATCTCGATCTCGAGCCATTTTTCGAGATTTAATCTCGTGGACAGGCAATCTAGTTTTTGAAATCTCGTTCGAGATCTCGACCCGATATTGTCGAGATCTCGAACGAGATTTCAAGAACGAATGCGCTTGAAAAAAAACGTATACGTAATAGTTTTTGACAATCGCGCTAATTGGTTCAGTTTGTTTCTCTGCATATTTTGTTTTAATTATTGTTTTCTTGAGTAAAATGGACAGTTATTTAACTTATAACAAGCATTAGATGGCTAACAAATTTCAAAGTTAAGTGAATACTGAATATGTCTAAGAACAATTCAAACCAAATGTTCGTGAACGGTAACTTACCCTATGTTTCATAACTCCTAAGAAGTTATTTCCAAAATAATTAATTGACATATAGTGTGCTGTGTGAGTTGGGGTATTGCTGTTATATTTTGAAAATAAAACAAAACTTTAATTGAATCTTGGAACAAAAAAATCAACGTTTATTTAAGGAAAGTAATGAATAATAATCATCTGCACAGTGCACTACGCAATAAATCACACACGTACACAGTGACACAGTCACACTGTCCCAAGTAAGTAGTTTTCATTAAGTTTAAGTATTTTAGATACAAAATAATACGTTCTTTTTAAAAGTAGGCGAAATCTCAATATTGTCGAGATTTATCGAGATCTCGCCAGACAATCTCGCGAGATCTCGAATTGCCAATTTCGAACCCAGACTGATCCCGCGAGATCTTGAATTGTCAATCCCGGCTCGAGATTGCATTCCCTAGTCTACACTATTTCAGAATGATCTATAACTGGGAACTGTCATATAATAATTATTTTTTTATTTTTTATCACCTCAATAAGACAAATAATATTATTAACTTCCCACTGGAAGTTATTGTAATGGGTCCGAAAATCGAAATCAAAAAGGAAAAAAAATTTTTATATTTCAAGGTCACTACACTATTTTTACACTACTTTTAGAAAGATGTCTGTGTGTGTGTGTGTGTGTGTGTGTGTACGTACGTACGTACGTACGTACGTATGTGTCCATTTCTTTCTAAGACGAAATCTCGAGAACGAAAAATGATATCGACTACGTTGGGGTGCCAATCGACGCGTATTAACGTAAATATGATCTGAAAGGAATTTTTTTAAAATCGGTTCAGCCGTTCTTTTTTCTTAACCAAATAACCTCCAAAAAAGTAGATTTTACGCAATATCTCGCGAATAAAAAATTATATCGACTTCGTAAGGGTGTCAATCGAGGCGTGTTAACGTCATTTTGATCCGACATAAATTTTATAAAAATCGGTTCAGCCGTTTTTTTTTTTTTTTTTTTTTTTAATTATTGATGTTTTAATGATTAAAATGATTCCTTTTCTGTGTAATATCTAATTTAATTATTATTATTAAATATTTATCAAACTGGGAAGTTCGTCGTGTGGACCTCAAGGGTCGCACTTTAGTTCTAATAAACGACCCACCTCACGGCTTGTTTGTTAACGATTGAGGAATTATCAAATTCCTATACATGGGACGACTCAAATCAATAAAACAGCGCAGTTTTCCCATCCCTGAACGATCACTGTTCATTTCTTTTCTGCAGGGTAACAAGGTCATTCATCTATTGATAACTTTACAACGACTTCCTGTATCCTGTATTATGGCGGGTCCGATTGTATTTTGTTTATATGAATGGGGTGCATTCATTTGTTTGTGACAAGTGCTGTATGAAGACATCCGGTTTCAACAATAAATAATATTATTATACGATGCGGAGTGCGCAAGCTTTTTAAATTTTACACCACCGATAGTTTTTCCTGTTTTTCTTTTAATTTCTTGGTAAACCGAACCTACGTCAGTAAAAAGTACGTAATCTAATACTCAGTGAGTCAGTACTCAGTAGGTATGTAACTAAGCCTAATTGAAAAAAACCGAAAACAAAACACCATAAAATAAAAACATTGCCAATAAAAAAACGTCGTAATAATAACTATGAAATTACTGATAAAACTGATTACGAAATGGTTTGTTTCTACGCCATAACAAATGACAAACGATAACAATTGAACAACGATAACAATAATTATTGCGACAATTATGTAGGTGATATAGTTCCGTAAAAAACGATTGTAACCTTGAATTGGTAGATACTAATGTTTATATTTTTTAGAAGAATAAATTGTAGGGAATCAAATCGAATTTTCGAGGAGACCTCGGGTTTTTCGGTATTAATATAAAAGAAGAAGTTTGTTACCTCAAAACTCGAGAGCTACTGAACCGATTAAAAAAAATCTTTCACTCAGAAACACAACGGGGAGTTTATTTCATTTCAATACCTACGTTAAGTATTTACGGAGTTACAAATTTTTAAACTTTAATAGTTGCTTACGTTACAACGCACCCGCGAGGTGGGCCAAGACCGAGTACACCGTTGCTACCAATCAACTATGAATTGTGTTTTTTTTTTAAAGACCACCAACAGCTAAGGTTATTTGAGCCTAGCACTAATTCATATTTTCAATTCATTATTTTTTTTTTAATAATAAATCGAAAATCCAATTGACACTTTTACCAGCTCTCGGGCTAGAACCCGGGAACTGGGGACTTGTAATAGAGGAACCATAGCAACGCCATGTAAACAACAGCATTGCTACACGCTCGGCTATTCTCAATTGCCCTAATCAACTATGAAAGAGACATGTATTAATTATATGTGCTGTAGAGTAAGCCGTGATATTCGGGGCATGTGACGTCAGTCGCTCGAAAGGAAAAAATAGAGGGGTGATTTATTTTAACCAACTTCAAAAATGTATTGTGAACCCGTTTTAAGTGTTGGACAAAAAAATCCAACGGCATTATTTAAGTTAGACGGGGCTTTTCTAATGACATCAAAAAGTAGTGTTGCCGTCTAGACAAGACAAGACTTTCAAAGTCTTGTCTTGTCTTGAAATATCAAGGCAAAACTTCACTTAAGTCTTGTCTAGACAAGACAAGACTTTCAAAGTCTTGTCTTGTCTTGAAATATCAAGACTAAACTTCACTTAAGTCTTGTCTTGAAATATCAAGACTTCACTAAGTCTAAGTCTAGATTAAAAAACTCTTGTCTTGTCTAATATCAAGACTCTAGATTATTTTCAAGAATCTAGATTAATCGAGTGGTTTTCTTTACCTACTACTACTTAGTTTATCTAGACTCTTGAAAATTGTCTAGAGTTTTGGCAAGAGTCTTGATTTAGATCTTGTCTTGAAAATTTCTAGACAAGACTTTTGCAAGTCTTGTCTTGAAAATCTAGACAAAACAAGACAAGAGTCTAGAAAGTCTAGATCTAGACGGCAACACTATCATTAAGTAGCTTAAAATTTTGAGTTATACCTACCCTTAGGTAGGTACCTACGTAAAATTTTGTATTTTCTCGTAAACGATTTACAAAAATATAAAAATTTATGGAGGCCCCGGGGCTTCAGCCCTTGTTGCCCTCCCCTAAATCCGGCCTTGGGTGATTATAAAACAAAGGAAAAAATGGTTTTATCCTTTTTTGAAATCGATTCAATTTTTTTGAAATTATTTTTCCGCGTAAAATTTCTACTGTGAATATATTATATTAAAGTGATCACACGTCCCGATTTTGGCGGGACAGTCCCGCTTTTTGGTAGACTGTCCCGCGTCCCGCCGATTTTTAAAAATGTCCCGCTTTTTAGAAAATATCTGCATTTCTTATTTTAAATGTACTGTAATTTGTAAAAATATATTACCTATTATTTATTAAGTATTATGGTGAATATAAAGAAATAAAAAATACATAAAAAAACACATAAAATGCATGCAGAGTAAACTAAATTAGGCAATGTTCCGAGTTAGATTTTAATTTGACCAATTCATGTGAAATATTTCACGACATTTTAATAAATGATTCGAATCTACTGCAAAGTATTCACTCGGATCAAAAATATGACCGTGAAAGAAAATCATAATTTTTTTAAATAAAAAATTTAATTTGATTAAATACCAATAATTAATAATAAATACGTTTTTGTACAAGTATATGAATGTATACAATAAAATATATATAACTAAATTGTAATTCTCATTTCTTCCCATTTGTCCCGCTTTGTCTCAATGAAAATGTGGTCACTTTATATTATATAAACTAGTTGGTAGTAGTGTAGTGAATCGATCGTGTCGACAACCCTCTGGAAGGGGTGGAGCAGCTGCGCAACAAGGGTGGGGACCGTTACGTGCGGCTTTTAGGGCACTGACCATCGACTCTGTGTTTGTGTCGAGACTCGAGCCAGGCGCCCAGGCTTAGTTGAAAAAATAACACTTAGCTTACATGTTAACGTTCAACTGTTTTAATAATAATTTTTTAACATTGTTGCGTAGGCCGTTGACATTTGACTGTCACGATCAATACCGTGTTTTGTTTTTTTTTTTAATACTGTGTTTAGAAGTTACTTGAATTATTAATATTGTTTTGGAATTGATTGACGTTTCAAGTGAATTTGTGTTAAAAAAGGATTTTGAAAGACTTCGAAAATAACCAACAAAAAATACCGGTAAGTGTTTATGATTTTTGGTTCATTTGAGTTTAGTAAATGGTTAAAAAAATAATCTTTCTTTATGCAGTGGTTCAACAATATTGTTATTAACAAAACATACGAAAACAATTACTGCAAAACAATTGAATCGTTAATATTTTGTTTTAAATTTCGTCCCAGACAAAACACAATCGAGAACTAAAAACAAACAGATTTTGAAATCCAACTAATCGATAAGTCGTTAATGTTTTCATTTTCACTTGCTACTGGATAAAACAGAATTAAATTGAAAATGGTGAAAATATAGTGGAATTTTCAGGAATTTTAAACTGCAGTAGACACAGAGCTGTATAGATATGAATTGGTAATAGGCCCAAATGACTCTGGCAATTGGTGATCTTACATTTAAAAAAAATATTAGCAACAAAACTTTTTAGAGACAAGCTTTTATTAAAAATAGGCCCAAATGACTCTGGTAATTGGTGATCTTACATTTAAATAAAATATTAGTAATAATAACTTTTTAGAGACAAACTTTTATTGATAATAGGCCCAAATGACTCTGGTAATTGGTGATCTTACATTTAAATAAAATATTAGTAATAAAAACTTTTTAGAGACAAGTTTTTATTGAAATGTACTAAAAAGGAAAAGATATTTAATACTTTATAAAAGCGGGGGTTGTGACTAATAAACTGTTTATTAGTCACAACAATAATTAATATTTAATACTTTAGGTTCATAACTATTATAAAAGCGGGGGTTATGATTAATAAACAGTTTATTAGTCACAATCGCCGCTTTTATAATAATTATGAATCTAAAGTATTAAATATTAATTATTATAAAAGCGGGGGGTTGTGACTAATAAACAGTTTATTAGTTACAACCCCCGCTTTTATAATAATTATGTCAAAATAGGCATTAATTAATTAATTCATAGCACCCGGGCGAAGCCGGACCGGGCAGCTAGTCTCATATAATTGGTTCAGTGGGTGACATTGTAAAGATCAAATCACACGATCCAATTACAAAGCAATAATTGTCAGCTTCCGAAATAAAAGTAATAAAAAAAAATGTTTCATAGTTTATTTTGGAATGGAAAAACGGAAGGAAGTAGCTTTTTGTAACGTATATTTACAGAGTGTATCAAAATTATCAGTTATCGAAGTCAAATGATTAAAAAATCTAATTAAAATTTAAATTCCGTTTGTCTAAAAATGTAGACTAGATTTGTTTCGTTGAAGGGTTTATACGAAAAAATGGTTTAAATACATGCCTAATAATAGAAAAGAATAAAAATTAATAAACAAACACTTGAAAAATTCTACACATTTATTCATCTCAACGATCGTTTCGGGTTTCTAGCCCATCTTCAGGAGTTTAAACTAAAACTAAAATCTAAAAAGTCTACAAACATTATATATAGTAACACAGGGAAGACTGGGGTGTCAATTATTACCTAAATAACAAATCCTATATAAAATTTTTGTAGACTTTTTAGTTTTAGTTTAAACTCCCGAAGATGGGTTAGAAACCCGAAACGATCGTTGAGATGAATAAATGTGTAGAATTTTGCAAGTGTTTGTTTATTAATTTTTATTCAATCATGTTCTACCAAGTGCCTAGCGATAATTCTATAGAATTTATAAATAGAAAAGAAGTTGGCGACACAAGAAATGTCAAATAATTTTGAAAATAGGTACTGAAGAAGTGAAAAGCATCAAAAAATACCATAATATATAGCTCGTGCGTAATGATAATATGACTCGTGTGACTGTTAAAATTCGTTATCGCTCGTTTTAACATACTGTCACTACTCGTCAGTAGGTAGTATGCCTCATTACGCCACTAGATATGCAATCTACTGTTTTAAATTAATTAATGCTTGTGCATTAAGAATAAGGACAAACCGGATTTCCTTCTACATTTTGTTTAACGTCCGCTGAAAAACTGATTTTGGCGCGAACAATTTAAAACTATCATGCTTTTGTACATTTGTTTCAGGAGGCAGTGTCGTAGATATTGGGATTGTACTTTGCCAAAATGAGCCTATAAACGTAATTTTTAGGGTTCCGTATTGGAACCCTATTATTAAGCCTACGCCTTGTATTTTTTTTTCAATATACAGTGAATTTCACGTAAGACGCGACATAGGCGGGTTTAGTTTACCTCGTAATTATGAAAAACAGTAATGCATTTAGGTACGCAGCTGAGATTCTAGATGGTAGCATGTATGGTAGATGTGATGGCTGAAATTATAAGCGCTTATAGGTTTGCACAACGAAACTTTGATACTAGCATTGATACAAGCTTAAGTCTCGTTTGAAATGTCAGATAGCGAAGACGAATATTTGTGTTCTTCTGCTACAAAGTGGTATATTTTAAATACAAATTTGGGTAGGAGCTGTCATGTCCACCCTATTAATAGAAAACTATCTAAACATGGCGAATTTCATCATTTATACCAAGAATTAAAATTTTTCCCAAACCGGTTTTTTGAATATTTACGTATGGAACCAAACACTTTTAAATACGTCTTAGAAAAAACTCAAAACAAATTAAATAAAAACTGGCAAAATTTCACTTATTAAACTAGTCACATCCATTGCGAAACTTATAACGGCCATTTGACAGTTGCCACACGTTGATTGTAGTAGTCAGCGCGCTGAAAGAATGCTGAGATACATTCTTGAATCTAGCAGCTCTTGTAACAGCGCTTATACCTGCTACACTCACTGCTTCGTTGTGTACGCTCGCATATATAACAATGCATTAATTTAAGCAAGCCCTGCTATAATCTACGCTACCATCTAGAATCCCAGCTCCATACTGCACGTACCTTTAGAGAAAATCGATTCACTAATGCAACATCAAACATCCACTGAACAAAAATATGCATCACTATCAATATTTCAATTTAAAAAAATGAATTATAACTGATTTTTTTAAATTAAAATATTGATAACGATTCATGTTTTTGTTCAGTGGTTGCATTTTAACTGAAACGATTTTCTCTAATGTATTAATGTTTTCCATAAACAAAACTCGCCTATGTTACGTCTTAAAAATTAAATTAAATTGTGTTTTGAAGACCACCAACAGCTAAGGTTATTTGGGCCCAGCACCAATTCATATTTTCAATTCATTATTTTTTTTAATAATAAATTGAAAATCCAATTGACACTTTTACCAGCTCTCGGGCTAGAACCCGGGAACTGGGGACTTGTAATAGAGGAATCATAGCAACGCCATGTAAACAACAGCATTGCTACACGCTCGGCCATTCTCAAGCCCTATGTTACGTCTTAAGTGAAATTAACTGTATATATAGATAAATGCCCCGTTGTAACGTGCCGCCTCTGGCATCAGGATGTGTTAGCACAATAATAACTATTAGAATCCGGTGTACCTGTGCATGTGTGCGCTTTACAGGAAGTGCCTAGCCGATAGGAAATGTATTTCGATTCTCAATTGTTATTATCATTTCGCGTTTTGTGCATTTTCCTGTTTTTTCATATAGGCATTTTATGAATGTGTATTTAATTCACAGGCTTAAACCCACAACAGTTTTCAGAATAGGTACATAAAAATAGGTAAAAAAAACTTTGTTTGAGTTTGATTGTTTGTTTGCTACTATCTTTGTTTCAAATCTTGCGACAGCTTTTTCAACTACTTCTACTTAACCGATTCTTATGAAACTTTGCACACACATTGAGTTCCCGTGACAATACAATATTATGATAATTTCAACTTGGTAACGAGGATCTGATGATGGAATCAGGAGGTGGACAGTTGAAAGGATGACGAGTTTGCATAATGATACGGGTCAGAAATTAAACTAAAAACTAGAAAATATAAATAGGTAAAAAAAACATTTAAGTTAAACAGTTTTATTTTAAATCATCAGCTTTACCAAAAACTAGAAAATAATTAGGACACTAACCAAGGAGCACTTTGTGTCGCTGCGTCGGCGGAATAAGTAATAATCTAGGATTTTTAACAGACTAAAGTAAAAACGTGGGGCGCATTTGAAATATTTCTGTTGGTGGGCCTGGAAACACATTTTTCTAGACAAGTCGTTCTTATTTAATAATTATGCAGTCGTTATACAGATTTTTAAGCGCCCCACGTTTTTATTTTAGTCTGCGTTAAAAGTCCCAGATTATTACTTATTCCGCTGACGCAGCGACACAAAGTGCCCCTTTGTTTGTGTCCTAATTATTTTCTAGTTTTTGGTACAGCTGATGATTTAAAATAAAACCGTTTAACATAAAAGTTTTTTTACCTACTTTTATTTTCTAGTTTTTAGTTTGATTTCTGGCCCGTATCATTATGCAAACTTCTCATCCTTTCAACTGTCCACCTCCTGATTCCATCATCAGACCTCGTTGCCAAGTTGAAATTATCATAATATTGTATTGTCACCGTGACAATACAATATTATGATTGAATTCCCATGACAATGTCACGGGAACTCAATGTGTGTGCAAAGTTTCATAAGAATCGGTTAAGTAGAAGTAGTTGAAAAAGCTGACGCAAGATTTGAAACAAAGATAGTAACAAACAAACAAATATACGGTGTCAAGCTAAATAAAACCGTTTAAAAATAGTAGATTGTATATCTAGATCCGTAATGAGGTATATTACTGACGAGTTGTGGCAGTATGTTAAAATGAGCGCTAGCGAATTTTGACAGTCACACGAGATGTATTATTATATGATATTATGTATTATTATATGATATTTGTTGCCATACCCACTATAAAATAGCTACTTTTCACTTCTGTTTCAGTATTTTTAAAATTTTTAACCGACATCAAGAAAGGAGGGGGTTCTCAATTTGTTGTGTATTTTTTTTGACAGTTCATATCGTCGTCAACTTCACATTTAGGTACAGCAGGCCATGAGTAAGAAATAGCGGGCTGATCAGAGCGAATAAACATAAATCACTATGGACACCGTTTATTTTATCTAACTTTAATTTCAGACGCTAATGACCTCTGTTGTTGAGCGTCTATAATCCACAATTCAATTCTAACTTTAATTGAACGAATTATAAGCAAAAAACCGTTCGTCACTAATTTTTGATCACGTTTGTTGAAGTGAGCGTTGAGCGATTTTTGGTAGGGGAAAATCTTATGTGTTCGCGTCACCGACATGCTATGGTCTAGAATGTATCTGTCACAACTGTGCCCGCGCGCATATACAATAAAAACGCCACGTCATTCAGTTGTACCGATGACGACGATAGCAGCGTCTGTGCGTCGTATATGCATAACGTCCCCGGTTCGAAATCCACTGGCACCGTGAAATTTTTGTGTTTTTTTTTGTTCTAAATTCTACATGGTATTTATTTATATATATTTTTATTGATGTGAAACATCTTATGTCGGGCTGTGAACAGCCGCGTGAGGGGAAATATGCAACGAAATTTATGGTCCGCTCCTTCGCTGCTGTTCTCCTCACCACTGCGGCACTCTCTCTCTCTCTCGGCATACGCGCGCTCGGGCACGGGAACCGCGTGTGTTACAGTGCAGTATATAGGATTACGTCAGCATAACAGTTAGTTGATGCTTTTGAAAAAATATATACTACTACATAGAGAATACCACCGAGTTCAATAACGTTTTCTTTGATGTTTCACATCTGTCGGGGGTCCCGAGACCCACACCCTTTTTTATATTCTTTTTTTGACATTGATTATAATTTTTGAAGTGAAAACTTCTTTAGGCGCGTTGAATAAACCATATAAAAATGTATATAATTGTTGCTCGATAGATGTGAAAATAATAATTTTTCACTTCTGTCGGTAGTCCCCATGACTGCCTAATTTTTTTCATTAGACAACATTTACCCCCTCATATACCGCCGGAAAAGACACAGTTCGTTATATAGAGGCTTCACTTTAATAAAATTCCTTGCACGTCATGAATATTTATGGATCAGCCTGTTTATACGTAGGATATAATAATCAACATAGTTTTCCGGCGGTAGGCGATTCCGGCTTCCTGTGAGTTAATCGTTTTTAGGTGTTATTTGTTGATCGCAATACTGTTTATCCTGAATAATGTGATTTATCACTTCGCGCTAGCCTCTAACAGTCTGCGCTGAATTAGCGACCGGTAAAAGCCGACGAAAGGCAGCGAAAAATTAGAAAAATAAAACAGAGTTAGGAAAACAAAACACAGCCTATGAGAAAAACAAATGACTGTTTAAAAGGCGTTTCGGGAAAAACAATCGACAGTCAAGGTGTAAAAACAAAGTGTATATATAGAAAAAAATAACGTACCTACAGTTAGAAAAACAAAACACAGCCTAGGAGAAAAAACAATTGATTGAAAAAACAAAAGATTGTTTAAATAAGGCGTTTCGGGAAAAACAATCGAGTCAGGGTGTAAAAACAGAGTGTGTATAGAAAAAAATAAAGTACAGTTAGAAAAACAAAACACAGCCTAGGAGAAAAAACAAAAGATTGTTTAAAAGGCGTTTCGGGAAAAACAATCGATAGTCAGGGTGTAAAAACAAAGTGTATATATAGAAAAAAATAACGTACCTACAGTTAGGAAAACAAAACACAGCCTAGGAGAAAAAACAATTGATTGAAAAAACAAAAGATTGTTTAAATAAGGCGTTTCGGGAAAAACAATCGAGTCAGGGTGTAAAAACAGAGTGTGTATAGAAAAAAATAAAGTACAGTTAGAAAAACAAAACACAGTCTAGGAGAAAAAACAAAAGATTGTTTAAAAGGCGTTTCGGGAAAAACAATCGATAGTCAGGGTGTAAAAACAAAGTGTATATATAGAAAAAAATAACGTACCTACAGTTAGGAAAACGAAACACAGCCTAGGAGAAAAAACAATTGATTGAAAAAACAAAAGATTGTTTAAATAAGGCGTTTCGGGAAAAACAATCGAGTCAGGGTGTAAAAACAGAGTGTGTATAGAAAAAAATAAAGTACAGTTAGGAAAACAAAACACAGCCTAGGAGAAAAAACAAATGATTGTTTAAAAGGCGTTTCGGGAAAAACAATCGATAGTCAGGGTGTAAAAACAAAGTGTATATATAGAAAAAAAATAACGTACCTACAGTTAGAAAAACAAAACACAGCCTAGGAGAAAAAACAATTGATTGAAAAAACAAAAGATTGTTTAAATAAGGCGTTTCGGGAAAAACAATCGAGTCAGGGTGTAAAAACAGAGTGTGTATAGAAAAAAATAAAGTACAGTTAGGAAAACAAAACACAGCCTAGGAGAAAGAACAAATGATTGTTTAAAAGGCGTTTCGGGAAAAACAATCGATAGTCAGGGTGTAAAAACAAAGTGTATATATAGAAAAAAAATAACGTACCTACAGTTAGAAAAACAAAACACAGCCTAGGAGAAAAAACAATTGATTGAAAAAACAAAAGATTGTTTAAATAAGGCGTTTCGGGAAAACTAAATGATAGTTACGGTATAAAGACAAAGTGTGTATAGAAAAACAGACATTTAGGGAAAGAAAAGATAGTCTACGAAACAATACAATACAACTAGGAAAAACAAAAAAATTGTTTCAAAGACGTTTCGCGGGAAAAACAAACGAAAGTCAGGGTGTAAAAAAAATAAAGTGAGTAGAAAAAGTTAATACAGTTCGAGAAACTCCATAGTATTTATGTTTTTAGTTATGCAAATAATCGAATTTCTTTTTAAACTTCAGTGTTATTTTTAAACTGCATTAACCTCACACTTCTATAATCCGGAAACGGTTAAAGATAAATAAGTAAATAGTTGAACAGCGCAACGGAAATTTGACAAAACAGACTGTCGAGACATAAAAAGAACCCCTGTAGTGTAGGTGTGGTCAACTTTACAAACTGACGGATCAATTAGTTGCCTCGTTGTCCCTTTGAATAACTTTGAACTCACTGATGTTTAATGAACAAACTTTATAAAACATATCCTTGTCAATTCATTATTCAATTAGTGCAGCTATTAATTAATTAAGTGCAGGTTACAAACTTTAAAGTGCTTTTGTCGTACGTGACGCCACCTACTAGATTTTTAAAAATTAATGACGGAAATTAAGCAGTTTTCCGGGTTTCGTGACGCAACAGCTTAGAAAATAAAGGTCAAGTTCGTGTAAAACTCGCGCCACGAGGGTTCCGTACCGTTACAACAATTTAATCAGTGTAAACTGTGTTTATGTTAAAAGCAGTGTAAGCTCGAACCCCAGGGTTAACAGTTATATGGTTTGATTCCAATAAAAAATAATATATGATGCCAGGTGTGCAAGCTTTCACGGCCGGCATTGTTCCAAGTCTTCATGGCTTCCGGGCTTGTAGGCCGTGGTCCGGTGGTATTTCTACCTGACGTTTCGTCTACAACTGCGGTAGACGAAACGTCAGGTAGAAATACCACCGGTCCACGGCCTACAAGCCTGGAAACCATGAAGACTTGGAATATATGATGCCATTTCAACTTATTGTTATAAAATACATTAATTTATTAAAATGTACCTATTAATTATTTAACTCTGATTATTATTTGCTAGGATGCATGCCACAAACACACCAATAGACTACAGAAGTAGGCGGTCCTAATTTGAGCGCGAAATTTAAAGTGGAGTCGACTGGCGTTCAAAAATGTATGGGGTTTAACGGAATATTCATTACTATTCTCTTAAAACGCATTTCTTACCAAAACAATGGCTGTTTCATAAAAATAATTAATAAATCCCGTCATTATTGGCTACAAAACTTTATTATTTCGTGTGAAATAATGTTTTATTTGAAATTAAAAGTTTATGAAAAATGAATGTCCTAACTTGATTCAGCCAGTGACGTTTATTCTAACCTAACTTAACCTCGTTGACGTTTGTCGAGGTATAATTTAAGCAATTATAATTAGAAATTGAGTTTGTTCTTTCCATTTGGAGTTGAAAAAGTGTTCTGAAGTCGTCTGAGCTACGCTAGATCAAGGGAGGAAAAGCTAAAAGGATAAAAAAAATGTTTTCATCAATTAGGTATTGGATATCCAGGTATTATTTTAGCTTTTTCCTCAGTCGGAAATTTAATCTTTTTGCAGTCATAATTTTCATTATAACTACATTCAAGTACAAAACGCCACTCTGTAACAAATTGCTTTAATTATTAACGACGACATGTTTAAAAAAACGAGGTTATGACAGTAGAATGAATGAAATTTGAAAGTTGTGTTGTCAATGGGTGGACGTACGTTTAACGCAGATTCTAGTTAGAAGGAGACAGTTGCGACTCCGCCACACTTTCCTTTCCTAATCTATCTGTGAAAATTTCAACTAGCTACCTATATTAGTACTGTTTGTGAGATAGAATATTCTGATAGTAAATATGTTTTATCTCTAGAACTTAGAAGCAACATAAAGTTTGTGCAAACATGATAGTACAAACAAATCGTACAAAGAAATCACAGAAAGTTGATTAAAAAGCAATGTTTCCATACTTAGCTGTTTGTACAAATGCGTGTAGTTTGTCTACATGTAATGTACATAGAAAATTCCGAAAGTTGTTTGTACAAATTTGTATGAACGTGTAGGGATGAAACATATTGATTGTACATTTTGTATGTACATACAAATCACACAAACATTTTGCTGCGTGTAGGAGGCACTAAAAGTTGGATTGAAATCAAAAATTTTTAGCACCCGGGCGAAGCCGGGCGGGACCGCTAGTTACATATAAAACCATATTTTCGAATTTGAAGATTATTAACAGTTTCCTCCTTATATTAAAATTTTAAAACGGTCAACACCACGTGCGTTCGACATGGCTGTCGTGAAGGAAATAGGCGGAGCCCCCCAGGAAGCGCCGTGTTTCAACCCCTAACTAAAGAATTTATTGACTAATCACTGTCAACCGACTGACAGCACGTCATTTGTTTATCCGCAATGCAACCGGATACGCGTCTTTTTCACAGACGTAACGTCCGCAAATTCACGAAGGGGCATCCCATTAACTGTTCTGTTTTTAAAAGACCACCTACTGTTCTAGTTTAGACCTGCAACCCAAACGTATTTTTTGACAAAACCGGCAAGCGCTGGATAACTAGTTCTTTCGCAAAATTATCGAAAATATTTCAGGTCAGGATACTCTGAATCAAATATTGGGCTTGAGAATAGCCGAGCGTGTAGCAATGATGTTGTTTACTGTGGTTCCTCTATTACAAGTCCCCAGTTCCCGGGTTCTAGCCCGAGAGCTGGTAAAAGGATTTTCAATTTATTATTAAAACAAAAAAATTCGACTGATGACCAGTCCTATACTTCCCACCTAGTAAATATTTGCAAAAAATAAACACTCTTTTTTTTTTATTCTTTGACTAGGCCCAAATAACCTTAGTTGTTGGTGGTCTTTAAAACACAATTTAATTTTTATTCTTTGAAAAAAGCATGGCCCTCTTTTTTGTTTGGTGATCTTAACTTAATATAGCAAAAATCATGGTTACCTTGATTTACGTACAATTTTTATTTTTTTTAGTAAAATATTTTTTTTCTCGAAAACTATACATTTTAGAGAAAAAAAATATTTACATTTTTTTCATATTATAACATCTAGAATTCATTTATATTTTTTTTTACCTATGTTAATACGTGACATTGAGGACGTTTTTTTGAATATCTCAGGATCCACTGAACCGATTTGACTCAAAATCTAATCAGATCTAAGTTAAAGGCTGATAAACACAATAGAACAATCGGCATGCCCGTATGTTGTTCCGTTCTTAAGATATCGAAGGCGAAAAATTGACCACACACACACACACACACACACACACACACATACAGACATCAGTCAGAAAATGATCTTAAACGATTGCTAGGGTCTCAAAACGTGAAAATCTGTTAAAATCTCGAAATATTGTTTTCGGACTGAATCCATTACTTCCCTACCATAGTAGAGGTGGGAAGTAAAAAATGAATTGAAAATATGAATTGGTGCTAGGCAGTGGCGGATTTACCAGCAGGCTGAGTAGGCTGGAGCCTAGGGCGGCAGATTTTAGGGGCGGCAAATTTGGGGTCAAACTTTTTTTTATGTCTTACAGAAATTAAAAAGATTCATACAAACAATAATTCAACATGTAATAATTAATATGTTTCACCACTTAGATAATTTTTTCCTCGATTTTTTCTAAAATTTGCGTAGTCGCGTTTGGTTGCTTAATTAGGACGATCGATAGTGCACAAATCATAAAGTTACAATTTCATTGACAAAAAATTTTAATTAATATGATTGTGAACTAGGTTATCGAATTGAAGAGGTCGGTAGGGGCGGCAAAATTTGAATAGCCTACTGGCGGCAAATGTGTAAATCCGCCACTGGTGCTAGGCCCAAATAGCCTTAGCTGTTGGTGGTCTTTAAAACCACAATTTTTGAATCAAATATTAGTCAAAATTATTGCGGAGGATGAGCAATCTTGATCTTGCACTTTTTGCAAAATCAAGACCAGAGCCAGGGCCGGATTAAACCAAGTAGAGGCCCCCAGGCAATGCAAGTCTCGGGGCCCCTCACCCCTTATGTATCGACTAACGTGGTATAGCATAAATATAGCAGCTTACTGTAATGTTTGCATGACGTAGTGGTTAGAACGGCTGCTTCATTCGCAATACGTCGCGGATTCGAATCCTGTGCAGCACCATTAATTTTAGTTTTTTTAAACTAAGTATTCCATATTCTAGGGCTTGAGGGCCGAGCGTGTAGCAATGCTGTTGTTTACATGGCGTTGCTATGGTTCCTCTATTACAAGTATACCCAGTTGCCGGGTTCTAACCCGAGAGCTGGTAAAAGTGTCAATTGGATTTTCAATTTGTTATTAAAAAAAAATAATGAATTGAAAATATGAATTGGTGCTAGGCCCAAATAACCTTAGCTGTTGGTGGTCTTTAAAACACAATAAAAAAATGTCTGGCCGCCCATCCATTCATCCGTCTGCCTGTCTGTCCGTCCGTCTGTCACAAGGCTCTATCTCTAGGTAGAGGTATCAGGTAACTATCTGAAATTTTCACAGATTGTATGTTGTTGCGACATGAATCATGGCAAATAATAATTAGAATTAAATAATCAATTAATTTTAATAAGTTAATGTCTTTAGGGTTCCGTACCTCCGAATGGAACCCTATTACTGAGTCAACGATCTCCGTCTGTCACAAGGTTCTATTTCACAAACGATATAAGAGGTAGCTAGTTGAAATTTTCACAGATTGTGTGTAGTTGCGACATGAATCATGGCAAAAAATAATAACAATTAAATAAACAACTAATTTTAATTAATTAATGTTTTTAATAAATAGAAGTCGATGTGTTATATTATTTTTCTTTCAATTGTCTTGCAGATACCGTATTTCCTTCAACATAGGCTACCAGAACAATACAATTAAAGGGGCCACAATGCACAGCGCGGAGCTGAGCACACTGCTGCCCCACCACCATCATCATCATCATCATCGGACGGCTCCGCTTCCAGCTCATTGGAGCAGCTCCTCCAGGATGACTCTGGATCAGCAAGGCTATTTACCAGACGGTGAGTCATTTAACTTTTAAGACATTTGTCTACGCGGAATATTAAAGAAATATTTCTTGAGTTCAAATGATGAAATGGTTGGCTAAACCAAATTGTACATCAGTTTGCCAAATTAAAAAATTAAAAACCCCCGACGGAAAAAAGCAAACCTTTAATTAATTCCAAGTCTTCGTGGTTTCCGGGCTTGTAGGCCGTGGTCCGGTGGTATTTCTACCTGACGTTTCGTCTACAACTGCGGTAGACATTCTCAAAAGGCGATGTGGCAGCGGTCGAAGTGTCCTCTGGACCACGGCCTATACAAGCCCGGAAACCACGAAGACTTGGAACAATGCCGGCCGTGAAAGCTTGCACACCTTTAATTAATTATTTTCTCACTTTTTTAAGGTTTGCTTTTTTGCGTCGGGTTTCTTTTTAAATTTTTAATTTAATTTTTATTTCATACTTTTAAACTAACTAATCAAAAAAATGAATATTTGAGCTCAAACTCGAAGTGTCTAGCTGTAATACTGGCCGATATTTCTGTACAAACTGTAATGAGAGCTAAAGATCTTGGCAACGGCTGAACCGATTTCATTCTAACATGGCTAAGGACAATCTCGCAAATACCAGCTTTCAAACAAACAAAACCGCATTGAAATAGGTCCATCCGTTTGGGAGCTACAATGCCACAGATAGACAGACAGACAGACAGACAGACAGACAGACAAAGGCTTCAAACTTATAACGCCCCTCTTTTTTCGTCGGAGGTTAAAAATAACTTTTTCCAACAGACTTTTGTTGATAACAATTAAATTAGGTACTACACTGTAAGAAATGAGAAGGCCGATTACATAGATTATCGATGGTCCATTTGTAGCCAGAGATTAATCTGATAATAGGCACACAAAGAGACAATGGCGTCGCAAACAGGTATCGCCTGCACATCGTGTAGATTCCATAAAAACACATTGCGCATGCGTGGTTACTAATTTTACATTAATTTGTTTTGTATTCATCCATTTTATTATACATTTTATTTTGTAATTTTTACGCACTTTATTGGAACATTACACAAACTATGTAATTTTAATTTACTTTATGTAAAAATCACAAATTTGTTTAACTTTACAGTAAAAGTCCAAGTTTTTATGAAGTTTTCTGTGTAAAAATAAATAATAATGTAAAATCACATAGAAAATCGAGCGAATTCTACCTTAACTTTCAAAGTATTTTTACATCCATTTTTTACAGTGTATGAACGCGTTTCAGCTTATTTAGATAGGGTTCTAGTTTGATAGTAAGCGTACCTGGTATCAGCCTCTAGACTAGACTGTCGTGGGTTCGAATCCCACCTGAGCTCATGGATGTTTTGTGATGTTATTTAGTTTTAAGTTAGTTGTTATTTAACGTAATCTATGACGCTACTGGCCTAAGTTGTCGACGCGTCTATAATCTACAATAAATAAATAAAATCTTATAAAACAAAGTGAATAAAATATAGACCAAAGCGATTCGTCAAAAATTGCAGTCTGTAGAACTCGGACGTACGTACGTACAGTCCAACCAACTGCTGTTCGCGAATTTCAATTACAATTTAAGGACTTCTTCATGCCGATATTTATCTAGATTAGATTAGATTAGATTAGAAAGAGGGCGTAAGACAAGCCTCGTCGACACCGGGGCCTTAATAGATCTATTGTGTGGCCCTGACTTGTTTATTCCAATGCGAGGTTAAGTCTGAGGCTACACTAGATCCGTGTCAGACCAGATCCGATCAGATCAGACCAGACCAGACCAGACCAAATCAGACACTTCAGACGAAGTGGCTACATAGGGAGTGGATAATATCCGACGGACAGTTTTTCTTTGTTGAACAATAATAATTTTTGATGTGCAAATTTTGAATATTTGGATATTTAAATATTTGTCATAGACTGTAGTTAGCTTCTTTCCGGATTCAAATGAAAATCAAAATGCACTGTTTTTATTATTTTTTATCGTTGTTCAACAATAACATTTATTATACATTTATACAACTGTTCTTTGTTTTTGGCGTCCCTGAGTCCTGACCCCTGTCATGAGTATCGGCTGTCGCCAATTATTACTCATTGCTGTGTTTACGTTTTGATTTCAATATGCGATTTATGATTTAGATTAGCGATAGAGATAACATTTTTTTCAGAAATATAATGTAATTTTTTTAATCATTTAACAGTTATGCTATCTGTTATGACTGCCCAGTATTGTTAGATTTAAATTTTATTGTTGGGAAACTTGTGAGGGCCGTGACTTGACAGACTTCAGGATCTTTGTCAAAAATCCAAAAAACAGCTAAATTTTAATTAATTTTAACTATTCGAATAGAAGTTTAAATGAATATTCGAATACTTTAATTTGAAAAATACCGAGCCCTATTATAAACAACAAACAAAACAAACAAACTTCAACAATGCGTTGAAACCGATCAGAGTTAATTTACTTTCATTTTATGGACTACTCATAGATTAATTAATAAATAAATTATATTTTCAAATCATACCTGAAAGATTCATTTTTTCGCCAATATCTCTCCACAAAAGACCTTTCACGTCCCTGTTGTGGTATCTTTTGTCTCTTTGGTCCCAAATAGGAGGCTTTTCACGTACAAGATCAATTAAAAGTGATTTGTCCATACTCACAATTGATATTCAAACACGTTTTTAAATAATAATACAATACAATAAGACAATCTGGTAATAATAGCTAGCATACACAACACTGTTTGTTAAAAACTGTCAAATGTACGGCCGTAGTCTGACGAAAATTTCAAACATGTTTGATTTCGTCCGACGGTCGGAACGTGTCTGTTGCAATCTGACATCTTCTGGCGCGGTCTGGAGTGATAAGTGTAGCCACTTCAACAAGGTTACTGGTGTTTGTTCACATCCGACATTACGGATCTGATCTGGTCTGATCTGATCTGATCGGAAACGGCGCCAATGTAGCCTCAGCCTAAGGCTCTGGGTGAATCCTAGAATCGCTCTGGAATCTGTATCCCATACTTGATCTGGAGTTGGGAACGATAGATAGATAGATAGATAGATAGATAGATATTTATTTGTTTGAGCACCACAGCTACGTGGCATAACGTCGTCAAATAAAAACAAGTTTAAGACATTACATAAACGAAAAATCTTCCACTTTATAAAGACCAGCCTCAGTCAACCGTCTTCTCACAAGATTTCTGAACTGACTTAGAGGAAGGTTTTGAACAGCTGTGGGCAGTTTATTAAATAAAGTAATGGACATGCAGACAAAACTGCTGTGTGTTTTTTGTAATCTATGAGGTGGTAATCTAAGATTATCTTTGTATCTTACATTATAAGACTGGACGTTAGAGCTACAGCTAAAGTTCAACATATTCTGTTTGACATACAATAATGCGTGAAAAATAAACAATGATGGCAGAGTCAGTATTTTGTAATTAATAAAAATTGGTTTACAATGCTCTAGCCATAGCCCTAACGGCTCTCTTTTGAAGTACAAAGACTCTGTTCGAATTAGTAGAGTTTCCCCATAGCAATACACCATAGCTAATTAAACACTCAAATAACCCGAAATATACTGTTCATGGAATGTTAAAGTGACGGAATCTTTGAGTCAAGACTGCTTCACATTTGCAAAGCAAATGCTCCGATGTTTTAGGAGCCTCTAAACAGAAGCGGCATGATCCGTTGTCCGTTACACCAATTTTATTAATGTGATACCTCAATGGGCGATATTTATCTAAAAATTCATTGCAGATCCCAGACAATGGTCACGGCAGGACGTAGCCACGTGGTTATCAATTACGTCACGGACACACAGTCTACGTGACGTCAGAGCGGACAGATTCCTGATGAACGGCAAGGCATTATGTCTCATGTCGCCTCATATGTTCCTGACGAGAGTTCCTGTGGGAGGAAAGTTACTTTATAAGGATTTCCAGTTGCGTTTGGCTAGGGCGATGTATATCGAAGATTCTGAAGCTGTCAGTTAAGATGGCGCTACTAGATTACTTCAAGGTCGATAATACGGATTCTTCCATTTTTCTTGGGCGGGAATGATGTAATCAGAAGATACAAGAAAAATACACTGTTCACTATAGAAGTCTTTTGAGTAATGATAAACACACATATATACGATTCGAAAATATATTAGATTTGCTGTCACTTGGTAACTATGGTAATATGTAATCCGATCTTTTCTTTGTCTGCGGTACACGTATGAAACCAATTCACTCTACCGTGCGTAAAAAAGTTTCACTTCAAAAAGACGTATCTAAACAATTTGATGTCGATAATTTCAATGTATTATTGTAATGAGCCATTTTCCTGAGTGTTCCTTCAATTATCCACGAGAGGCAACATCTTGTGGTAGGTACAAGCATTATTTATTCCCCATTAGTGTCGTGTCATTTTAGTGGTATAACTTAATTATTAAATTATTATTATTATTAAATTAATTAAATAATTAAGTTATGTCACTAAAATGACACGACACTATAATGGGGAATAAATAATGTTTGTCCCTATACCACAAGATGTTGCCTCTCGTGGATAATTGAAAGAACTACTCGCAGGAAAATGGTTTATTAATAATATTGTTTATTTTTATTTAAAACCATAAATGTAAAAATGGTGTATTTTTTGTAAATATTACTGTTCTACAAAAATTTGAACCGATTAGAGAAATTCTCCGGTATCATTATAAGACTATTAGACCTTGAAATACTTTGTAAATTGTGATTGTAGTTAGTGTATATTAAATTTATATGATGTTGTAAATATTTTATTTCTGACATTCTAGTCAGCTTAATGTTTGTACCACTGTAACTAGTAGATTTTCACTAATCCGACAACATCTGTTCCGAGGAAACTTTAGAGTAGTAGGGATGTGACATTGAGTAAAAAAAATCGATTATTTAATAATCGATTTTTCTCTTTTCAATATAAATCGATTTGTAAAAAATCGATTTTTAAAGAAATAATCGATTTTTGTGAAAAATCGATTTTTTCTATATTATTCGAAAAATTGCGTACTTTTATAATGAATGAAATCAATTGGAAGGGTATCGATATGAAACTATTTTACATAATACATACAGATGGCGCCATTTTCCGACTGATTAGTTTACGTTTAGTGAACTTATTTTACGTTTTTTCATCCGTCGCACAGATGGCGTTGTTTACAAAAATCGATTAAAACGTGTAATTTGTAAATGTTGGCTGCATATGGGTTTCCCAAAGCCTATATTCTTTCTTAATATTAATAAAAAAAAAAAAAATAAATAAAAAAAAGTGTAATTTATATAATCGATTTATAAAAAATCGATTATTATTATTTAAAAATTAATCGATTTATAAAAAATCGATTATTATTATTAAAAAAATCGATTGTTAAAAATCGATTATAAGAAAAAAATAATCGATTAATATAAAAATCGATTATTTTTTCACATCCCTATAGAGTAGGTATCGGAACCGTCCGATAACGACAAATGCCGGATTACTGGTAATGACGAATTTACCAGATACCTACATCGGATTACTGGATATGTCGGATTACTGGTAATGCCGGATGTACCGGATTACCAGTAAAGCCGGATTACTGGAAAGAAACGAAAATAATCGAATAACAGCAGATGCAGGACGGATTACCAATGCATTTAGAACATCGGCGAAAAAGCCAGAGTAATGGCAGTGCCGGACTACAGATTGCCGGATTAACGAGAGTCTACTTTATTGTTAAAATTTGTTTGAAATCGCACCGGTTTGTAATATATTATAATAATTGTTTTGTTAAAATAAGTACCTAGAATCCGATTACTCTAAGAATGATACCGCTACGTCATTGACAGAAAACGCCTATTTATCTGGACGCTGCCTATTTGACCCAGTGGCGTAGTGTGCAAAGGGTTACTGAAAAAAATGAAAAAGAAAACAATAAAATTAGCTGGTTGCCAAACAGATATAGTTTGTTGCTAAGTGAGGGCGGAGCTTCGACGCCAATAGATTGATGATTAATGACGTATCGGACCTTCTAAAGGTACGTGCAGTACGCAGCTGGGATTCTAGATGGTAGCATGTATGGTAGATGGTGGCTGAAATTATAAGCGCTTATAGGTTTGCACAACGAAGCTTGGATACTAGCATTGATACATGCTTAAGTCGCGTTTGAAATGTCAGATACCGAAGACGAATATTTGTGTTCTTCTGCTACAAAGTGGTATATTTTAAATACAAATTTGGGTAAGAGCTATCATGTCCACCCTATTAATAGAAAACGATCTAAATATGGCGAATTTCATCATTTATACCAAGAATTAAAATTTTACCCAAACCGGTTTTTTGAATATTTACGTATGGAACATAACACTTTTAAATACGTCTTAGAAAAAACTCAAAACAAATTAAATAAAAACTGGCAAAATTTCACTTATTAAACTAGTCACATCCATTGCGAAACTTGTATAACGGCCTTTTGACAGTTGTGACACGTTGATTGTAGTAGTCAGCGCGCTGAAAGAATGGTGAGATACATTCTTGTATCTAGCAGCTCTTGTAACAGCGCTCATACCTGCTACACTCACTGCTTCGTTGTGTACGCTCGCATATATAACAATGCATTAATTTAAGCAAGCCCTGCTATGATCTACGCTACCATTTAGAATCCCAGCTGCGTACTGCACGTTCCTTAAGAGTAATTAGACTCTAACTGTATTGTTATAACAGACAAAATAGACGAACTATTAGGTAAAAGCACCAGTTTTCGACCTCTTATGTTTGTGGTCGATCACTTTTATATTTATAACTAGCCTGAACACGCGGCTTCGCGTTAATAATAACACTGCGAAGTGAGGTTATGTATGTCTGTTCCGCCATAACTCTTTAACCCGTCCGGACTTTATCCGGATTTTTGACAAATGGAAAAAATTTGAATAAATGTTTAATTTTGGCATCAAATTACATAAAAATAAAACATAAGTATTAAAACAGTCTAAAATGTTCGGCTTTTTGTCAAATTTCGAAATGGTAACCCTAGTCACAGATACGTTCAGAAACTGGTGCCTTTACTCTGAGCTATGTAATATGTTAATAATAAAGATAATAATAGACTTGAGAGAAAAATATTTTTAAATGTTTACATGTTGTCAAAGAAATATTGAAATTATAGGTATTTGGTGTAAAAAACCAAATTAACTGTGGATATACTAAAACTAAGTAGTACCTACTACCTACTAGCATGGGCCATGGGCGCCGGCCGGACTGATTCCAAGGGGGTGCAAAATTCGTGTGTCGTAACCATTGCTGCTGCAGACGATTTTTTGCAACCTCACGCCTTTTGCCAAGTAATTCTATCAATAATAATTATTGCTAAAATACAAATAATGCTTTTTATGTTAGGAATACTCATCGACGGACATAACGTTACAATGCAATACTAGAAAAATTCATTTTAAACCTATGTCACCGTCGCGGTTCAAACCCGAATCTTCCGCTTTCGCGGGTGCAAACGCCCTCTCGCGGCGCCCATGCCTACACTAAAAAACAAATCTATTTGAAATCCACCAGATCCAGCCACGGATCCAGCCCTTAAAAAAGGTTGTGGTCACGGCCACCCGAAAATCGGCCAAGTGCGAGTCGGACTACGGACTACGGACTCGCTCACGAAACGTCAAACAGTGCAAACTACTAGACTAGTAGCCAAAATAAAAAAGTCACTCGCGTTCTTACCCGCACGGTTCGTTTTTTTTTAATTTTATTAAGGCGTTGCAGATATAACATCAGCCTATCGACCTCAATTAGGGTTGTGGGCATGCCCACCGTGCCCACAACGGTGGATCCGCGCTTGACCAGATCATGTTACTTTGGTTACTGTTTTGTTGTAATTGTTACAACAAAACAGTTAAGACAGTAACCAGATCTGGTAGATTTAAAATAGATTTGGTTTTTAGTATACTGGATCAGCTTTGTCGATTTTTATTACAAAAACAAGTAAATAATGGTGATTTCTGAAAATCAAAATAATTTAAAAAATGTTTATTAATATTTGATTGTGATTACTTATAGAAATTATTGTTAAATTTTGAACATTTCAATTTATAAGAATTGTTATAAATATATGGACAACTGCCCACCGAATAAGTACCTAACCTAACTTTAGAAAATAGTAGACCTCGCGCGGCGAAAGATGAATCCACCGCGTCATAGTAACGTGAATGCATTGCGTCCGCCTTCTAGCTTGCTATTGGCTGTTTATTGTATAGCAGTTTGCCAAAATTGTACCTAACGTCATAAAACCCAATGTGCAGTTTTGTGTACACGGCACTGTCTGCGGGCAAGCAGGCGTTCACTAGCATATTATTGATGACGTGCCTGGCTTCATCTCTCACCGCGGGCACTCTAGTACGCCATACTGTAGTCTGTATGTTAAGTTGCCTACCTTTAGATGATTCTAATATAATATTGAAGTTTGTCTTTTTGCCGAATTTAAGCATTAGCAAAATAACAAGTTACAGCTTAATACGCAAGGGGTCTCAAACAATTTCAGAATTTTTGAGGATTTTAAGAATTTTTCAAAAATGCAGAAAGTATTTAAAAATAAGGGCAAAATAAATCTAGGCGAACTTAGTGATGGGCGATACGAGATGTTTTTACAATCGAAACAATTGCAATCGTTCTTAATAGTCCAGTCACGAGAGGAAGTCCACCTTGCGTTTGGTGCAGCAAATGATTTTATTTTTTTGTGTCCTCAAGCATGTTTAGGAGATGTCAAATCCAAGTTTGCGACCTCTAAAACCGGGCGGGGGAGTTTTGGTGGGCTAAAAACCACGATTTTTTTGCACTTTTTTCGATTTCTTGCTTATAATATGGAAACGGCTGGTCCTATCGAAAATGGTCCTATTCAAAATTAAAGGGCACAAAATTTACTTCAAAATGCACTAGTCAAATATGTTTATGTTCCCATTTTTACCGGCTCTACAGAACTTAGAAAATTGCCAAAATTTACCAAAATGAAAAAAAAGCATTTTTTCAAGCTTTTAACTATTGAAAAACTCGAATAGCCTATAACCTTCCTTAATAAACGGGCTATCTAACAAAAAAAATTTTTCAAATCGGACTGGCAGTTCCTGAGATTAGCGCGTTCAAACAAAAAAAATAAATTCTTTTTTTGTTTGAACGCGCTAATCTCAGGAACTACAAGTGCGATAAAAAAAAATTTTTTTTTGTTAGATAGCCCGTTTATTAGGGAAGGTTTTAGGCAATTCGAGTTTTTTTAAATTCAATCCCAAAGGGGGTAAAACGGGGGTGTAAGATTTTTTGTTATTACAAAAAATTTTACTCCCACGTGTTACCCCCTTCGGGGTTAAATTTAAAATAAACTCGTATATCCTATAACCTTCCTCAATAAACGGGCTATCTAACAAAATTTTTTTTTTAAATCGGACTTGTAGTTCCTGAGATTAGCGCGTTCAAACAAAAAAAGAGTTTATTTTTTTTGTTTGAACGCGCTAATCTCAGGAACTACCAGTCCGATTTGAAAAAAATTTCTTTTTGTTAGATAGCCCGTTTATTAAGGAAGGTTATAGGCTATTCGATTATTTTTTTTAATTCAATCCCACAGGGAGTAAAACGTGGATGTAGGATTTTTTGTTATTACAATAAATCCTACACTCCCGTTTTCACTCTTTGGGATTGAATTTTTAAAAAACTCGTATAGAGTCTCATTGATTAGTACTTTGCTTCTTTTACAGACTGGTAGTTCCTGAGATTAGCGCCTTCAAACAAAAAAAGAGTTTATTTTTTTTTTGTTTTTCTAAGTTCTGTAGAGTCGGTAAAATCGGAACAAAAACATATTTGACTAGTGCATTTTGAAGTAAATTTTCTTTAATTTTGAATAGAACCATTTTTTCGATAGGACAAACCGTTTTTATGTTATAAGCAAAAAACGTAAAAAAGTGTAAAAAAATCATGGTTTTTAGCCCACCAAAACTACACCGCTCTGTTTTAGAGGTCGCAAACTTGGATTTGACATCTCCTAAACATGCTTGAGGACACAAAAAAATAAAATCATTTGCTGCGCAAAACGCAAGGTGGACCTACCTTTTTAAGCTCTCGTGACTGGACTATAATAATAATCGAGTCCACAATCGACTCGGATGTTTATTTTACAATCAAAATGTTCGATTGTTCAAGTCGATTATTTGCCAAAACAAAGTAAAATTCATAACTTTTTTTGCCCCCTCACGGAAAACAGAGTTGCTACGGGTTTGATGACTTCTGTGACTGTTAAAACGAGCATAGCGAGTTTTAACAGTAACGAGTCATATTACGCACGAGATATAGGTGTTCCAAAATTGCTGGGACACAGAGCTACCACGTGTAGTAGAGGTCAAAATATGTCGATTGGACCTAATTTATTTATATACCAAAATGTACCGTTTGCCCGTGAGAAGAGTTCAAAGTTTACATAAAAAAACAGATTTTTGTACGCTGTTCAGAAATGAGTGAAATAAATTGAATGAAATTTGACAAAAGTGAATTTTAGAGGATTACTCTCCAATCAAATGTCACTTACTCGTCAGTAATATACGCCATTACGCAACTAGCTATACAATCTACTATGAAACACGGTGCTTCCAAGCATTTTATAGCTTAGGGAAGGGATGGCGAACCTATGGCACGCGTGCAATAGGTGGCACGCGAGAGAATATTGTCGGCACGCCATTGATTTATAATTGAGATACACAATCGAAATAATTAGGAAGTATCCCTTTTTTATTTTTTTGGTCTAAATCATAGTTCTAAAAATTATAAAATTAATGGCGGAAGAATTTTTGAAATATCTTTAAAAACAACAAAGTTATGCTACTTCAAAGTTTGAATTGACAATTCTCCAAGAAATTCCGTTTTCAGTCCGGGTGACGTCACGCGGCACGATATTTTTTAAAGTTATTTTCAGTTTGTATGTGTGGTAATTTAACATGGTAACTTCCGATAAATCTCTTTCTATAAACTCGTAAATTGTTATGGAAACACTAAAAACAAACTAGTTGATGACGGAAAATATTGACATATTTAAATTTTTGACAGTTAATTTTAATTTAATATAAATAGAAAAGTCTGTATTACAACAAAATAGTTACTAAGTAACTTAGGTTCTAATTACTCACAAAGCTAAAAAACAGCAAACTTGTACCGCGTGACGTCATATTCAAAAATCAGTTTCGTTTGCGACCCCACGTACAAGAAATTGAATATCTCCGTTAAAGTTAAAGATATCAAAATAATTCTTTCAGAATTTTTAAAGTTATCTTTATTATAATGATGTGACAGTATCATAATTAGTATTTTCGTCCAATGGAAACTTCCTAATTAAAAATATAGATGCTGTCGATAAAATTTGACTATCATTAAAAAAAATTCGACTGATGACCAGTTCTACACTTCCCACCTAGTAAATATTTGCAAAAAATAAACACTCTTTTTTTATTCTTTGAAAAAAAAAACATGGCCCTCTTTTTACTTCCCACCTCTACTATGGTAGGGAAGTAATGGATTCAGTCCGAAAACAATATTTCGAGATTTTAACAGATTTTCACGTTTTGAGACCCTAGCAATCGTTTAAGATCATTTTCTGACTGATGTCTGTATGTGTGTGTGTGTATGTGTGTATGTGTGTATGTGTGTATGTGTGTGTGTGTGTATGTGGTCAATTTTTCGCCTTCGATATCTTAAGAACGGAACAACATACGGGCATGCCGATTGTTCTATTGTGTTTATCAGCCTTTAACTTAGATCTGATTAGATTTTGAGTCAAATCGGTTCAGTGGATCCTGAGATATTCAAAAAAACGTCCTCAATGTCACGTATTAACATAGGTAAAAAAAAATATAAATGAATTCTAGATGTTATAATATGAAAAAAATGTAAATATTTTTTTTCTCTAAAATGTATAGTTTTCGAGAAAAAAAATATTTTACTAAAAAAAATAAAAATTGTACGTAAATCAAGGTAACCATGATTTTTGCTATATTAAGCTAGCCATCAATAGATCACCAAACAAAAAAGAGGGCCATGCTTTTTTCAAAGAATAAAAATTAAATTGTGTTTTAAAGACCACCAACAGCTAAGGTTATTTGGGCCTAGTCAAAGAATAAAAAAAAGAGTGTTTATTTTTTGCAAATATTTACTAGGTGGGAAGTATAGGACTGGTCATCAGTCGAATTTTTTGTTTGGTGATCTACTGATGGCCAGCTTAATATAGCAAAAATCATGGTTACCTTGATTTACGTATAATTTTTATTTTTTTAGTAAAATATTTTTTTCTCGAAAACTGTACATTTTAGAGAAAAAAAATATTTACATTTTTTTCATATTATAACATCTAGAATTCATTTATATTTTTACTTCCCACCTCTACTATGGTAGGGAAGTAATGGATTCAGTCCGAAAACAATATTTCGAGATTTTAACAGATTTTCACGTTTTGAGACCCTAGCAATCGTTTAAGATCATTTTCTGACTGATGTCTGTATGTGTGTGTGTATGTGTGTATGTGTGTATGTGTGTGTGTATGTGGTCAATTTTTCGCCTTCGATATCTTAAGAACGGAACAACATACGGGCATGCCGATTGTTCTATTGTGTTTATCAGCCTTTAACTTAGATCTGATTAGATTTTGAGTCAAATCGGTTCAGTGGATCCTGAGATATTCAAAAAAACGTCCTCAATGTCACGTATTAACATAGGTAAAAAAAAATATAAATGAATTCTAGATGTTATAATATGAAAAAAATGTAAATATTTTTTTTCTCTAAAATGTATAGTTTTCGAGAAAAAAAATATTTTACTAAAAAAAATAAAAATTGTACGTAAATCAAGGTAACCATGATTTTTGCTATATTAAGCTAGCCATCAATAGATCACCAAACAAAAAAGAGGGCCATGCTTTTTTCAAAGAATAAAAATTAAATTGTGTTTTAAAGACCACCAACAGCTAAGGTTATTTGGGCCTAGTCAAAGAATAAAAAAAAGAGTGTTTATTTTTTGCAAATATTTACTAGGTGGGAAGTATAGGACTGGTCATCAGTCGAATTTTTTTACCTATGTTAATACGTGACATTGAGAACGTTTTTTCTAATATCTCAGGATCCACTGAACCGATTTGACTCAAAATCTAATCAGATCTAAGTTAAAGGCTGATAAACACAATAGAACAATCGGCATGTCCGTATGTTGTTCCGTTTTTACGATATCGAAGGCGAAAAATTGACCACATACACACACATACAGACATCAGTCAGAAAATGATCTTAAACGATTACTCTAAAAATGGCGGATGATACGAGTTCTGCTGATAATCGCTCCTGCATTAAATGCAAAATAAAATTGTCAGATAATGACCTAATAGTTCAGTGTAACGGTAAATGTAAAGAGTATTTTCATTATGCTTGTGCTTCGCTTAAAAAAAGTGAATATAATGTGATAAGTGCCAACAACAATATTGTTTGGTGTTGTGATACGTGTGTCAACGATGTTCAAACCAGCTATCTTAATATCGATTGTCTAATTGATAAAATTGCTCTGCTAGAAAAGTTTAATGCGGATTGTCTGCTTGAGATGACGTCCCTCTATAAAAGAACAAAAACCATGTCAACCGCTTACATGGAAGTTAAAAAAGAATTAAATAACCTGAAAAGTAATGTGGAAATAAATTTTCACAAACAAATTGCGGAAATAACCTCGCAACGACATCTATTAGATAATGTGACAGATGACGACTCCGGTAGCGTAGACTCTGTGGATAATAAGCCTCATCTGGTGGTCAACGCCGACATTATCATCGAAAATGCCATGATTAGCGTAAGTTCTGATGAATCAACCGGCAAATCAATGCAAATTGATAATACAGCTCCAACAACCAGTAACAGTTCTGATTTACCGACAGGCCGAGCAGCTGATCTGTCACTGTCGTCCACATCGGATGATGGAAACAGTGATAATAACAGTGATGACAATTTTACAGTTGTTAAACGCAAGAAACGGCGTAGTCCTTATAAGACTGAAATTCAGAATGATAATCGCAATTCGGAAAAAAATACTGGTTTCAATGTAAATAAAAAGGGTCTCTTAATTGGCTCAGATGATAATTCAGTGATACAAAGTGCTATACAAATGTCGCATCTGCATGTCTATAATTTAGCTCCTAATGTTGATTCAAAAAAACTACTGTCATATTTGGGCACCAAGAAACCGAACATCAAATTTAGCTGTACTAGATTAGATTCTAAATATGATCACTATTCATCTTTCAGGGTAACTTTTCCCACTGTAGATTGGGATGCAGTCACTGATAGTGCTGTATGGCCTAGTGGTGCTAAAGTCAACCGTTTCAAACACTTGCGTTCTTTTCGCGGGCGCCTGAGTCACCCCAAAAAGAAATAAATCGTAATGTTCTACACAGTAATTCGCATAGCCTGTTTAAAATACTACATCTTAATGTTCAAAGTATTCGCAATAAACTCGAGGCTATTGCATTATTTCTTCACACTGAGCGTCCGAATGTTTTTTGCGTAAGTGAACATTGGGCGCAAAGCCATGATGAACTGAAGCAGTACAAGTTACATGGCTACGATCTTGCTCACTCGTTCTGCAGAATGAACATGGCCCATGGTGGCACCTGTATTTTTATTAATAGTGACATAAATAAAATGGTTCCGATTACTTGGCTAACTGAATCATCTATAACTGGTGTTATTGAATGCTCGGGAGTCAAAGTCAGCACAGGCGATGATGTTTATCACATCGTTTGTGTTTATAGACCACCAAGTTGCGATCTTGGAACTTTTTTCTTGCAATTTGAAATTATTTTATGTAAACTAAATAAGTCTATTTGCAATACGATTATCTGTGGTGACTTTAACATTGATGTTACAGTGAACAGTGCCGCCTCTACCGAATTCAAGTATCTACTGAACTCATTTGATCTGATTAGCACAATTTCAACTGCTACTCGTGTTACCAACACCTCCAGCTCTATTCTGGACAATATACTTACAAATATATCAACTGATAAATTCACAACGGGTGTTATTGAGATAAACCTGTCTGATCACTATGCTCAGTTTATCTCCCTCCAGAGTAAGACTCTCAACCTCAAATGTAATAACTCAAATACTCGTCGCTGTTTTAATGACTTTAACATAAATTATTTTCTCTACTTGTTGAATAAAGAAAAGTGGAATATTGATTTTTCAAATGACAATTTTAATGAATGTTTTAATAATTTTTTAGATACTTTTTTGTTTCATTTTAACTCCGCATTCCCACGTGTGAAGGTGCACAATAATCATAATGCTAATAGCTGGATAACAGAAGAGATTTGCCTATTGGAAGAACAATTCAAGTTTTGGTCATCACTATATAAAATGACAAATAATGCTCAGTATAAAGATCTCTTCAAAAACGTGAAAGCTAAATACCTCGCGGCAGTCAGATTAGCTAAATCTCACAGTATAAGCAAAAAAATCAGGGCTTCAAATAATAAATCTAAATGTGTATGGAACATAATTAGAGACAATACTTCTATCAGCAATAAACCTAACTATGCAGATAAGATTACAGATGAAGTTGGTAATATTGAAGACGATCCTGTAAAAATCGCAAACATATTTAATGACTATTTTTCAAAAACTGTCTTGTCCTCGAACTTGTCGCAATATAAAAATAAGTTACCCAGCTATGAACAAACTTTTTTTTTAAAACCATTCTGTGAGCCTGAACTTAATTCCCTAATCGTGAAACTCAGGTGCACGGAATCATCTGGACTTGATGAAATTCCTATGAAGATCATTAAATTAAGTCTAAATTGTATTTTATCTATGTTAACAAATTTTATTAATATGTCATTTAGTGCGGGCATTTTTCCTGACATTCTCAAAATAGCTAAGATTTTGCCAATTTTTAAAAAGGGTGATCTTTTAATGTGTGAAAATTATCGACCTATCGCTATATTGTCATCTTTCTCGAAAATTTTTGAGAAAGCCTATGAGGTGCGCTTAACTTCTTTCTTAAATAAATTCAGTTTGCTTTCAACTAGTCAGTTTGGTTTTCGCAGAGACCTCAGCACAGAGTCTGCTATGTTCAGTATAGTTGATTCGGTATATTGTGCTATCGACGAGGGTGATAAGCCCCTGATCACGTTCTACGATCTTTCACGAGCATTTGATTCGATTGACCACAACATACTATTTAATAAACTAGAGACCTATGGAGTTCGCGGCGTCACTTTATCGTGGATTCAATCATTTCTTTCTAACCGATTGCAAAAAGTATTAATTACAGGAGGCAACATCAACTACCTCTCGTCTGAACGTCAAATCACTTGTGGCGTTCCACAAGGATCCTCTTTGGGTCCTTTACTGTTTTTAATATTTATTAATGACTTGCCGAATTCAATTCAAAACTCATCTAACGTTGTTATGTATGCGGACGATACCACTGTTCTGACAAAAAGCAATAACTTACCTGAGCTGTATGACATATCTACCAGGGCTTCAATTGATATATCTCAATGGACTGTAAATAATAAACTTCAACTTAATAAAGCCAAGACCAAATGTATGCTATTTTCAGCAAAAAATCCGCTGCCAAATTTTGATGTCCCTCTCTTGATCGACAACGTCCCCATAGATACGGTAACGGTATTTAACTTTCTTGGTATTACCTTAGACAGCCTATTGACATGGAAACCGCACGTTGCCAATGTATGTTCTAAATTATCGAGACTCAAGTACTTATTTTTTCGTCTCCGCAGTATTTGCGACATTACAACCTGTGTAACGGCATACTATGCGTACGTTTATCCACTGTTCAACTACGGCATTCTGTGCTGGGGTAAATCTACTGCTATTGCAAGCGCGTTTATAATGCAAAAAAAAATTATAAGAATAATATTTCATCTCAGGTTTGCTGAGTCTTGTAAACCAGCTTTCATTAGGAACAGAATCTTGACAATATATGCGATTTACATGCTACAGTCTGTTTGCTTTCTTTTTAAAAACAAACATTTATTCTACCAACATTTGCCGGATCATGATCATTCTACGCGGGGACGTTTCAATCACGGTGTACCGGAGCATCGTCTCACCCTGTTTACCAAAGGACCTCGATACTCTGCTGTGAAACTTTATGAAAGTCTTCCACCAGAGATTACGACTGTAAAAAGCTACAGACTGTTTAAAGTAAAAGTTAAAGAATATTTAATTATAAAATGCCCGTACGAACTTTGTACTTAATTATTTGTACCAAATGACTTTGTCATTTACTGACGCTCTTCTTTGTCACCATGACATTTTTTGAATAAAGAATTTTATTATTATTAAAACGTGAAGATCTGTTAAAATCTCGAAATATTTTTTTCGGACTAGATCCATTACTGCCCTATCATAGTAGAGGTGGGAAGTCATAATTCTTTTCACCTACATTTAGATAATTTTTTTGTTCACTAAATTTCTTGAGGTCCTTAATTGTTGTCACGTCATGGCAATATTAAAAAATTTTTGAAAGAAATTGGCACGTAGAATGTAGATGTGAAAAGGTTTGTCATCCCTGCATTTGACTATTTAATGAAGGAGTTCATAGTACGTAAGTTAATTTACTGTTTTATTTAAGACACACTGTATAGAGAAAATTAGATATCCAAGCGGAGGTGAAAATTTTGAAAAATTGAATTATTGAAATAGATAATAATTTGTAAAAACTGTAATATTTCAGTTTGTAAATAGACGTTTATTTTGTGAAAATATATGTAAATAAAATATGTGAAAAAAATATTTTTTGTAGTTTTTAAATATTAAAATACGTAAACCGTAAATCTCATTTAATAAAATCTCTATCTCTTACCGTTTAGGAAATCCTATGCATTTCACGCTTAGGACACCGTCTAAAATATACAATTCGATGTTGGATAACATCAAAATTTTGACGAACCCTTGGCCCACATTTACCTATCTTTTTTATAATCGAAAAAAACTGATATTAAAAAAGATTGGATATACAGTAGAACCTCGATAACTCAAACCTCTTTCTTGTCTGTCTGTCTGTCGGTTTGTATGTTCTGTACAAATTTTGCAATCGATTTTAAACTAACCTCCCGATGAGCTAGAGCTTTGAAATTTTGCACACGTGTATAAGTCCGGTGACAATGCAATAGAGTATATCTAATATTGTTCTAAATTCAATATGGCGGACGCCCCAACATGGCGGATTAACTTTTCTTCACAACTTCCTTGATATGGGTATCAAATGAAAGGGCTTTACGAGTAGAATACGATGAGCGATGTGACGTCATTCTTAACCCAATATGGCGGACGCCCCAAAATGGCGGATTACTTTTACTTTACAATCCCCTTGATATGGGTATCAAATGAAAGGGCTTTACGAGTAGAATACGATGAGCTATGTGACGTCATTCTTAACCCAATATGGCGGACGCCCCAAGATGGCGGATTAACTTTTCTTCACAACTCCCTTGATATGGGTATCAAATGAAAGGGCTTTACGAGTAGAATACGATGAGCTATGTGACGTCATTCTTAACCCAATATGGCGGACGCCCCAAAATGGCGGATTACTTTTACTTTACAATCCCCTTGATATGGGTATCAAATGAAAGGGCTTTACGAGCAGAATACGATGAGCTATGTGACGTCATTCTTAACCCAATATGGCGGACGCCCCAAGATGGCGGATTAACTTTTCTTCACAATTCCCTTGATATGGGTATCAAATGAAGGGGCTTTACGAGTAGAATACGATGAGCTATGTGACGTCATTCTTAACCCAATATGGCGGACGCCCCAAGATGGCGGATTAACTTTTCTTCACAATTCCCTTGATATGGGTATCAAATGAAAGGGCTTTACGAGCAGAATACGATGAGCTATGTGACGTCATTCTTAACCCAATATGGCGGACGCCCCAAAATGGCGGATTACTTTTACTTTACAATCCCCTTGATATGGGTATCAAATGAAAGAGTTTGACGAGTAAAAAACGACAAGATATGTGACGTCATTCTAAAGATTAAAAAGTAAAAAATAATTATTTAAATAAAAAAAATTTAATATATCACGTTTTAAAACGGACTAAAAAGTATAAAATAATTTCTCCAACGAGAAACGTGGGGCGCATGATATGAACTGTTGTGTGAGTTTTCTCAACGACAGCTACTCTCTACACTCCTTATCTATTGCATGCGCCCAACGTTTTTCGTTGGAGAAATTATTTTATACTTTTAGTCCGTTTTAAAAACGTATATATTATTATATACATGGTGTCCCAAAATTGCTGGGACACAGAGCTACCACGTGTAGTGGAGGTCAAAATAAGTCGATTGGACCCAATTTATTTATATACCAAAATGTACCGTTTGCCCGTGAGAAGAGTTCAAAGTCTACATAAAAAAACACATTTTTGTACGCTGTTCAGAAATGAGTGAAACAAATTGAATTAAATTTGACAAAAGTGCATTTTAGAGGATTACTCTCCTTTCAGTAATCAAAGAAACCCAAAAGAAATTGTAGAAGGGTTAAAACCATCCTCACCCTCTGACATTTTTTTCAGAACTTTCATAGGAGTGGTAATACGGTTCTCATTTTTTTTTTAGCGAGAAGACTGATTAATTATCTTCATTTTGTTACTCTTGTAAAAATTTCGTATTCCGCATAGTTCCGAAGGAAAAAAATGTTTTCTTAAATAATGCTCGGCCATTCTTAAGCCTATAGTTTCTATTTTTACCTGACTATGGCACAATATAAGGAGGGTTATGACTTATGAGTTTGGCAGTCTATGACCTATGTATGTGTTTTCTAATATATATGTCGCAGATAGACAAAATCACACGTCTAACTAGTTTAATCATGTTTTAATTGACAAATCGATTTCTTAAACCATTTAGCGATAAACCCAATGTCGGAATTCTCAAAATACATTTACAGGTTCCAAGAATATACCTAATTTGATTTACATTTACTGGTTTTAAGAATATACAATATAGCTTGACTACCTGACGCAGAATTTCGAGCGTAGGTAATTAACCTCCGGACGCAACTCGGGTGTATACCTGACAGAGATGCGATTTATTTGAAATACTTCTATTTAAAATGCAAAATACCTATTTTGTATTTTGCATTTAATTCCTTTTAGTAAAAAACATTTTGTATTTTATTTGAAATACCTTTCGAGATGTATTTTGTATTTTTAATATTCATTTCAAAATGCAAAATACTTTGTGATTAAGTTTAGCCAACATCACCAGTCAAACAAAATGAAATGAACGAATGACGCTTGTATTGCCGAATTTGACCGATAGAGGCGCCTGCTAGCCATGCGCGCCCTTTTTTCTTCTTTGGTCAGAATGCGCGCCTTATGTCTGACTAGTGTCAATGTCAAACGAAAACGACGAACATTATCTATGGCTATGATACGCAACGCCGCTGACGCCGACGATTTGATTTCACGGATTTATTGTTTGCTGGTGCTGGTGAAGTGGTTACTGATTTGATTTGATGGTGGATTTGGTGTGTGGTGAAATTATTGATACGCGTACTGATAAATATGACCAAAATGTCATGCATAAGGTGCCATGTTATTAGACGTTTTTGTTCGGCTCGGCATTGTGTCTCTATTTCTCATGATAAATACCTAAAATAAATAAAAATATCTGAAATTTGGTAAAAAGATATTTTATTTTGAAAAAGTATTTTGAAAATACCTATTTTATTTAGCATTTGAAATACAAAACGCAAAACTATTTGGTATTTTGCATTTGAAATAGTAAATCTGAAAAGTATTTTGCATTTTGTATTTAAATGCTTTTTTAAAACCATTTTGTACATCTCTGATACCTGAGAAAAAGTTTCTTTTTTCAGGTATCGGACCCAACTCGAGATAAGCCGGTTCCGGGTTCATTCGTATTTAGTTTAGTGTTAGTACTGTCAGTAGTAGCTTATTTTGTCCACATTTTCAAATAGAGCGAAAATGGAGTCAATGGGGTCTAAGGTAAATGGTGGAGGAATAAGTTATTCAGAACCAGTGCCAGTTGATCAGAAAGTATTCCTTCTGGATTTACCATGCGAAATGTTGGAAAAAATTTTAAGCTACTTAACTTACGAAAACATTGCACGTTTGCGTCAGGTGAGTTATATTTTATAACAGGTTAAACACTAACGTTAAAAAGTACTACATTATACGCGGGTATCGCTAGTAGCAAATATTTTTGAATAAAAGATTTATATAAAACGATTACAAAAAAGACACTCCATGTGTCGGAGAGAGAAGTTTTAAGTTTCAAATGCCGTGCGCTAGAATGAGATCGGCAACTACTGTCAACGTGACGTAATATTGGTACGTCGGCTAGTGAGTCGCCAATCGCGATAGACTATGCAGGATTGAATGCGTACGAGTGAGATAAGACTACAGCTGCACTTTTGTCGTCGAGTGACGAGGTAGGCCAAAGGTTGCTGTGAATTGTGATGTTACGAGACAGAGTTACAGAACGGGATAGGCCGGCCTGCTGAATACAGCTGCTAGGCGGACGATTTTGGATAGATAGATAGATAGGCAATTTATTTGTGAGGCTATATAATATATAAACAATATAGATACAAAACGTCATAAAATATAATATAAAGTACTAAAATGACTATAAATAATTAAAACTCACTAAAAATTAATCCTTGTAGTTTATACACCGGGTTTTTAACAAGCATGTTTTTTAATTCCTTTTTAAATAATTTTATATCTGTGATATTTTTAAGTCTTTCCGGCAATGTATTATACATATCAACACCTGCAATAGATGGGGACTTACAACAGAATGTTTTGGAAAAGGTCTGTTTTAGGGATGTGAAAAAATAATCGATTTTTATATTAATCGATTATTTTTTTCTTATAATCGATTTTTAACAATCGATTTTTTTAATAATAATAATCGATTTTTTATAAATCGATTAATTTTTTAATAATAATAATCGATTTTTTATAAATCGATTATATAAACTACACTTTTAAATCGCTTAGATAAATTACACTTTTTTTTTATTTATGTTTATTTTTTTTTTATTAATATTAATATTAAGAAAGAATATAGGCTTTGGGAAACCCAATGCAGCCAACATTTACAAATTTTAATCGATTTTTGTAAACAACGCCATCTGTGCGACGGATGAAAAAACGTAAATTAAGTTCACTAAACGTAAACTAATCAGTCGGAAAATGGCGCCATCTGTATGTATTATGTAAAATAGTTTCATTTCGATACCCTTACAATTGTTTTCATTCATTATAAAAGTATGCAATTTTTCGAATAATAGAAAAAATCGATTTTTCACAAAAATCGATTATTTCTTCAAAAATCGATTTTTTACAAATCGATTTATATTGAAAAGAGAAAAATCGATTATTAAATAATCGATTTTTTTTACTCAATGTCACATCCCTAGTCTGTTTATATAGCAAATTGAGCTGGCGGGTGATATAAGAATGTTTTTGTGACTCTTTCATATTTTTTTATATTTGTCTTAATGTATGACAACAATTTGTATAAGTAGATACCATATATCGTTAAAATTTTTTTCTGCTCAAAAACTGGCCTGCAGGTCTCTCTAAATCCCAATTTGAATATTACACGTAATATTCTTTTTTGTATGATGAAGATTCTTTCAACATGTGCAGAGTGACCCCATACAACAACATTGTAGTTTAGGTGACAAATATACTTGTCCATAATATAAATTTATTACTTGCTCTTCATTCAGATATTTTGAAAGTGATTTTATTATGTAAAAAGACTGATTTAGTCTTTTACAACTGTATCTATGTGCAAATGCCAGTTTAGTTTATTATCTACAACAATACCTAAAAACTTTGCTTCGTTTGAGATTAATATTTTATTGCTATTTAGTTGAATGTCTAAGGTAGGAGTTGGTTTTACTTTATTGAAATATACACATTTTGTCTTTTTTTCATTTAGAACAAGGCTATTTTGCCAACACCATTTGGAGAATTCTTTTAAAACAATGTTTGTCTTGTATTCCATTTCAGCAATTGAATTGGTTGCAAGTGTAATTGTAGTATCGTCCGCATTTATAAATATACTGAACAGTGAACAACAAAGGCCCCAGGACTGTTCCTTGGGGTACACCTAAACTGCAGTTATTTTCCATAGATGTTTCATTATTTGTGTGTAAATTTTTCTATCCATCATAAACGATGTTAGCCAGTCAGCTATGTTGCCTCTCACACAAATATCAAGAAACTATGCATTTTGACGTTATTTTGGCGAACTCTGAATAATAACGATGAAATAATATTCCTGGAGTGTAGTGAATCTTTCTGGATGTGCGTTAGGGATTGACAAGTTGTCGAATAACATACAGTTTTTACTGGACAGTGAAAATAATAACCGACCCTATCTAACCAAAAATTCCTATTATAAACCGATGCTTACCTGGACTCTTGGTTTGCTGCTGTGGATTTGTTAGGCACTTCGCTAGCTGATTAGTGTAGGAAGGATTGTTTCATGGAATAATTACGGATTATTACGTAATTTATCGTTTCGCCAAGTGACTGTTGATTTCAATAGAGTTGCGTTTATATTGCCGTCACTACGATTTTAAATGACAATGTTGCGTCCACAACTAACAATTTTACGTTCCCGAATTGCGATCAACTGTAAATATAAATTTTCTGTAACGCTTTATCGTTTAACGCCCCGAAATTTAACGTATCGATTTAGTATTCAACGTCCCGAAAATTAATGTACCGATTTATCGATTAACGTACTGATATTTAACGTACCGATTTATCATTTAACTTACCGAAAATTTAACGTATCGATTTAGTGGCGTCAACTAAAATAATTAAGATTTTCGGTTTCGATTTGTGAAATTGTTGAAACGAGATCTCCCGTTCTCAAATTTTTTATCGTTTATGTTTAAGTGTGAATTAATTACGATGTCGCATTACGTCCTGTTGCGATTGTCGACTATATAGAAATGTCGTCCCGATTTTAGTATTTTTTGCTCTTATTTTGGCAATACCGTTCTCTTTGAGCGAACGTTTTGATTTTCGTATTTTATTTTTAGCGTTCCGTGATCGATCTACGGTGTATGTTTTATGGGTAATTTTGGACTGCTGGTTCTAGCTGGGTTTACTCCCAGGATATTGTTCCTGGATTTTGATCCGGAAGAAATCTTCCTTTATTACTAGTACCAGTAGTCAACGGCTTTTAGGCCTTTTGGATATTTTATTGCTTATCTCCACAGTTTCGGACGACCTGTTAATACGTGTGTGTCCAGTTGTCCTGACGCCCTTTTCAACTTTTTAGTCGGTTTAATTCTGGATACTGACAAATGTCTCCAAGTGATTTTAGTATCCAAAGATTTAGTGTATTTCTCCGTATTGTCTTTAAGTTACCGTTTTGAATTGTGAGTTTATCGAAATTAACGGCTCGTGCTTCTAGAGTACGTTACCTTTCAATTTTCGTAATTGTTTTGTGTTTGTTTACGTGTCGAATGGTAGGTGGTCGGATTTTATGAAAAATTATTAAAAAGTTTCCGTTACGGATACAGAAATATTTTGGTATTGAGTGGTCGGTGGTCGGATTTTTAAGCCCAATCTGGGGTATTTTTATAATAACATCAATTCAATACTGGTGAACCGTGGACTCACGTCCCAGCTCCGCGTGAGCTAGCCGCGCGCTGAATTTATTTAGGTTATTATAACCGTTCACCAATAAAGTTTAAACTCTAACAAAATATCTAGTTATAATTTAAAGTTAAATACATGTTTGACAGGCATTTAGTTTAAATGTGAGATAAAATCCTTCTGTCATTTAAAAACGGTTGATAATCAGCCCCGGACCTTCAATTTTTGAAAAATGCCGCCCCCGCCCACTTATATTTATTTTTACCTTTATCATCTTTATAATTTCAGCTATCAGATGTTCACTAATTGATTGACATTTGGACATAGGCCTTCCGGAAATAATGCATCCATCGCTGTTCTTTCTGTGTTAAGCCTATTTATTTACAGATATATAGACATGAACGTGTAAGATATATATTTTATACACAGCACAGGATAGGATTTAAAATAAAAATATGTATAAAACAAGCCGTGAGGTGGGTCGTTTATTAGGACTAAAGTGCGACCCTTGAGGTCCACACGACGAACTTCCCAGTTTGATAAATATTTAATAATAATAATTAAATTAGATATTACACAGAAAAGTAATCATTTTAATCATCAAAACATCAATAATTAAAAAAAAAAAAAAAAAAAAAAAAAAACGGCTGAACCGATTTTTATAAAATTTATGTCGAATCAAAATGACGTTAACACGCCTCGATTGACACCCTTACGAAGTCGATATAATTTTTTATTCGCGAGATATTGTGTAAAATCTACTTTTTTGGAGGTTATTTGGTTAAGAAAAAAGAACGGCTGAACCGATTTTAAAAAAATTCCTTTCAGATCATATATACGTTAATACGCGTCGATTGGCACCCCAACGTAGTCGATATCATTTTTCGTTCTCGAGATTTCGTCTTAGAAAGAAATTGACACATACATACGTACGTACGTACGTACGTACGTACGTACGTACGTACGTACATACGTACACACACACACACACACACACACACACACACAGACATCTTTCTAAAAGTAGTGTAAAAATAGTGTAGTGACCTTGAAACATAAAAATTTTTTTTCCTTTTTAATTTCGATTTTCGGACCCATTACAATAACTTCCAATGGGAAGTTAAAAAATAAAAATCAAATATATAATTGCATTTGTGAATTGAAATTACAATTTTACCCTTCGAGCTTTTTGTTCAGCAAATAAATCTATGGCCTTGTCATAATTGAACTCGTGTGCAATTCGATTTTCTATCGCTAAGATTGCAAGACTCGATAAGCGTTCCTGGCTCATAGAAGATCACAAAAAATTTTTAATTAGTTTTAGTTTACTAAAACTTCGCTCACAGCTTGCGGATGTAGTAGGAAGCGTAGAGTAAATTCGCAGGGCAATACAAATATTAGGAAAAGCATCCTGCAAATCATGCGCATAGATCTGTTGCAAGAGATAGAAACCGTTAGCCTTTTCTATATCACCAAATAAACGCGGAGCTTGCTCTTTAAAAACGTAGAGTTCCTGGCAGAATTCAAAGGCGCTTAAATCTCGCTCGTATTTTCGAGCCAGATCTGCTCCATACTTTTGCAGTTCTTCAATTGACATTTTCAAAATATTAGTACCATTAGTACCCCTGGGTATCGGTCGAGTTGATATGGCCACAGTAAAACAAGAGTGAAATTTCTGTACTTGTACTATTATTTATTCTGTGGTCAAAGTTAAGTAAATGATGAGTTGTCCATTCGTCTGTAAAGTGTGAATTTGAATTTGGCCGCCCTCTCAACTTGCCGCCCGGGGCATAGGCTCCGGCTTGTCCCCCCCCCCTAGATCCGGGGCTGTTGATAATACTATAAAATTGGCTTAAAGGAGAATTTAGTCTTAAATGAACCTTTAAACCAGTTGATAATACCGGCCGTAAAAGTCAATAGATTTCGAGCTATAGCCGCAGTTAAAGTTATAAAAAATTATAATTTAAAAAAACTAAAAAACACATTTTAATGAACTAAAAAGTAAAAAATAATTAATTTTATTGTAAAAAAGCGTGGAGTAGAATGAAAATATGGTACAAAGCACCCCACGCTTTTTTACAATAAAATTAATTATTTTTTACTTTTTAGTTCATTAAAATGTGTTTTTTAGTTTTTTTAAATTATAATTTATTTTTTCTTTTTAGTCCTGGAGATCCTGGTCAGGATAATGGGGCAAACTTATTGTGTCATCGGTCCTTGATAAGTGTGTAAAGTTTCAGTTCAATCTGTTTTTTTTTTTGCTTTTTTTAAGTCCTGGAGATCCTGGTCAGGATAATGGGACAAACTTATTGAATTATTGTATTGTCATCGGTCCTTGATAAGCGTGCAAAGTTTCAGTTCAATCTGAAGTTTTGAAGTGGGTGAAAATCGCGTTCAAAGAATCCGTTACTTACATACATACATACATACTTGTAGAACTAATATAAGCGTGTTAATTGTTAAAAATTAAATGTACCTATATTATTTTCGTGGATATAAAGTGTTCTTTACTGTTTAATACAATTTTTCCACAACAGGACATCTTGGTATAGTGGTTAGAGTGCTGGCCTTTGGAGTAAGCTGTTGTGGGTTCGATTCCCTCCTCGCTTCATGGATGTTTTAAATTTATTGATGATGTTATTTGATTTAATTAAGACGCTAATGTACCTAAGCTATTGATCGTCTATAATCTAAAATAAACAAATTTTTTCCAGGTGTCTCGTCAAATGAATCGAGTTTGTAGTAGAATACTTAATTCAACTTTCGTACGACTAAAAACTCATATGAATAATCGCAGTCGTAACCTTCGCATTAAGATCTATAGAAACAAAATTCGTAAAAACCATTATGACCACCCTCTTGTTCGTGAATCTTATATTATAAATCGTATTTCCAGCGAACTAAATATGTTGCATCTTGATTTCGGAAACCACATTAAACAAAAGCTGTGTTATTGTTTCTATCCCGGAGAGGTTTGTACTTTGATACATAAATTTGAATCGTCGTGCACCAATATTTTTTAAATCGTATTTTATTTACAGATTTTAGATAAAGTGTACCTCATCTTACATTATATAAAAGCAACGAATTTTGTCGAAGCAGAACGACATAAAGATGAATTACAGGAGTTGTCAGTCATGATAAAGGAATATTTCGCATTATGGAGTAATGGTAATATTTATTTTTAGCGATTTATCAAGACAGTAGGCTGATTTTGGCAAATTCGTATTGTTACAATGTGCTACAGAGAATTTAACACATTTTTGAAAATCGGCCCTTTTTCGAAGCTCATAGCTAGGCAAAGAATGGAGATAGATAAAAAGTGTGAAAGTTAAAGCTGTAGAGAATTTTATCAGCTTCCATTATGTAGTACAACAAAATTTCGTACGACGCACCGTTTTCGAGATAAAAGCAAAAAACCAAAAAACGGGACCTTCTTTGTGCCCGCCCCCCTCGGGCGTACTTCAGAGGGGTCAGGACTTTTAGTATGTTTATCTCCTAACTAGTCCAAACAAAGTTCCTAAGTCAAACGTTCTGCTTTCAACTTTTCCATCCACAAATTATTCGTTGCTACAAAAACGATTCCAATTCTAAAAAATAATTTTTTATTTCTTTTTTGTTGATTTGAAAATTTCTATTTTATTACTGCTTCAGAAAGCCTTTTAACCAAGAAGCGTAAAATCGGCCCACCACTAGATTCAGGAAGCGGTGGAAAAAAACCAAAATGTGACGATAGTTCATCTCATACAATCGACCAAAAACTCGGTCTAAGAAGCGTTCGAGAAGGAGTAAAAATCGATGAGAGTCCATCTCATAAAATCGACCAACCACTAGATTCAGGAAGCGGTGGAGAAAAACCAAAATGTGACGATAGTTCATCTCATACAATCGACCAAAAACTCGCTCTAAGAAGCGTTCGAGAAGGAGTAAAAATCGATGAGAGTCCATCTCATAAAATCGACCAACCACTAGATTCAGGAAGCGGTGGAAAAAAACCAAAATGTGGGGATAGTTCATCTCATACAATCGACCAAAAACTCGGTCTAAGAAGCGTTCGAGAAGGAGTAAAAATCGATGAGAGTCCATCTCATAAAATCGACCAACCACTAGATTCAGGAAGCGGTGGAAAAAAACCAAAATGTGGGGATAGTTCATCTCATACAATCGACCAAAAACTCGCTCTAAGAAGCGTTCGAGAAGGAGTAAAAATCGATGAGAGTCCATCTCATAAAATCGACCAACCACTAGATTCAGGAAGCGGTGGAAAAAAACCAAAATGTGACGATAGTTCATCTCACACAATCGACCAAAAACTCGGTCTAAGAAGCGTTCGAGAAGGAGTAAAAATCGATGAGACAGAGAGTCCATCTCATAAAATCGACCAACCACTAGATTCAGGAAGCGGTGGAAAAAAACCAAAATGTGGCGATAGTTCATCTCATACAATCGACCAAAAAGTCGGTCTAAGAAGCGTTCGAGAAGAAGTAAAAATCGATGAGAGTCCATCTCATAAAATCGACCAACCACTAGATTCAGGAAAAGGTGGAGAAAAACCAAAATGTGGCGATAGTTCATCTCATACAATCGACCAAAAACTCGGTCTAAGAAGCGTTCGAGAAAGAGTAAAAATCGATGAGAGTCCATCTCATAAAATCGACCAACCACTAGATTCAGGAAGCGGTGGAAAAAAACCAAAATGTGACGATAGTTCATCTCATACAATCGACCAAAAAGTCGGTCTAAGAAGCGTTCGAGAAGGAGTAAAAATCGATGAGAGTCCATCTCACAAAATCGACCAACCACTAGATTCAGGAAGCGGTGGAGAAAAACCAAAATGTACGGAGAATCCATCTCATAATTTTAATACCAGTAGAGAATCTACATTAAATTTAATATTAGCACAATTAAAAATATTGAATGACAATGTGTCTATAATTGTTAAATCGTTGAATAATAAATAGTACACCTGAAAAAATCGATGAGCACGTAAAGGTTGTAGCAATTCAAAATTCGAGACTGAATGAACGAATTTGAACAATATTTTCGCCGAAATACTTACGTTACAAATGAAAAGGGTGTACATGAAGCAACAGAAGAATATAATAAGTATTAATAAAAAACGATCAAAGATAATTTTAATTTATTTTGAATAAAATCTAGTAAATTCTTTATTTCTCAATTTTTTTAGAATGAGTCATTTTCCTGAGAGTAATTCTTTCAATTATCCACGAGAGGCAGCACTTGTGGTAGGTACAAACATTATTTATTCCCATTACTGTCGTATCATTTTAGTGATGTAACTTAATTATTAAATTATTATGTTATACCACTAAAATGACACGATACTAATGGAGAATAAATAATGTTTGTCCCTACCACAAGTACTGCCTCTAGTGGATAATTGAAAGAACTACTCTCAGGAAAATGGCTCATTCAGTACCTTCAAATCATTAATAAAGATTAGGTGTGTCGTGGTCACACTTGATAGAAGTGAAACTTACAAATTATTTTAGTGTAAAAATATCTGTAGTTATTAGTTTTAACAGATTTTGTTTATACATTTTTTCATAAATTTTTCGTATAACATTGAATAACTGCCTTTTTTTATTCAAGAGCATTGGACACCTACAAATACCCCTTGCACTCTTCATCTCAAATCCTTTTTCCTCGCCAAAAAACGGTTATGACTCTCCCGACGCTATTTTCAAAGCTAAAGGGTTCGGGTAAAAGACCTAGGGTACACTTCCATGTCTGATTAATCAGTTATTTTTATTATACGTCAAAATTGAAGAAAAAACCTAAAATAAATAATTTTCACGTACCTTTTATGCTATGCTAATAAATGAATGAATTGTGGATTATAGACGCTCGACAACAGAGGTCATTATAGCGTCTGATGCTATGCTATGCTATTTGTACACAGCTAGATAAAATGGTATTCGTTTATTAAAAAATTTCCCGGTATAGACAACAATAAAAATGAGTTCAATTGTGCACTATTGGCGCTAGTAGATTTCGTGCACACAACCTATTGGTTGTCTTAAAAAAATAAAATATTTATGTACAAGCTCCGATTTTTTTGATTTTGAAAAACAGTACCTAAATTTCGATTCGAAGTCGGTGGGAATATGAGATATACAACAAGAAATAAAATGGTTTCTTCTAAAAAATTATATTTAACAATTTTATACACATTACATTTTTACAACACGTACTGTAAGTTGCATCAACATCTTCTAAAGGTACGTGCAGTATGGAGCTGGGATTCTAGATGGTAGCGTAGATCATAGCAGGGATTGCTTAAATTTATGCATTTTTATATATGCGAGCGTACACAACGAAGCAGTGAGTGTAGCAAGTATAAGCGCTGTTACAAGAGCTGGTAGATTCAAGAATGTATCTCAGCATTCTTTCAGCGCGCTGACTACTACAATCAACGTGTGACAACTGTCAAATGGCCGTTACAAGTTTCGCAATGGATGTGATTAGTTTAATAAGTGAAATTTTGCCAGTTTTTATTTAATTTGTTTTGAGTTTTTTCTAAGACGTATTTAAAAGTGTTAGGTTCCATACGTAAATATTAAAAAAAACCGGTTTGGATAAAATTTTAATTCTTGGTATAAATGATGAAATTCGCCATGTTTAGATCGTTTTCTATTAATAGGGTGGACATGATAGCTCCTACCCAAATTTATATTTAAAATATACCACTTTGTAGCAGAAGAACACAAATATTCGTCTTCGCTATCTGACATTTCAAACGCGATTTAAGCTTGTATCAATGCTAGTATCAAAGCTTCGTTGTGCAAACCTATAAGCGCTTATAATTTCAGCGACCATCTACCATACATGCTACCATCTAGAATCCCAGCTGTGTACTGCACGTACCTTAATTGACACTAACTCAAGACTAATTCTTAATTTAACATTATCAATACGAAACGGCATTGGTTGAGCCACAGGAGCAATATACCCGACGAAGAGATGTCACGTTACGATTCAATTTTTTAAAGCACATCCTTCTAACCATAGACATGGAGGATGGACAGTGCGTCCCCTATCCTGCTAATGCTTACTATTGGCAGAAAAATGACAGAGATAGCTATTGTAGACGACTATAATTATCTCTTTCTAAAATTGTGATTGGTTCTTCCTCTCCATGTCTATATTTTATTTAAAATTTGTATATTTATATTGTTACGGATCACCCTGTATATAAACGGCAGGCAATAGTTCTGAGAAACGGGGGTCTGCTTACTGTAACAACTAGTACCTGCGCGAAAGTTCTAGAGAAAGCGAGAACGCACTAGACTTACGGCACGCAGCATATATAAACAGCAGTACGAGTGAGTGATGGAATCAGTCAACGGTGAGTCACGCATTCAAGTCTACGTTGGAGCAGTAAAATAAATAGTGCCGTGATATAAATAACCAAATTGATAAATAAATACGAGTGTAATAATTACGAATTATTGTATATAGTTGTTTTGTTTTGCTTTGTAATTACTGTTTAGTTATTGTTTACTTGTGTTGATTGTTAGAATTGATTTTTCGTTGTTGCGTTCATTATTATTGTGTTTTTAATTTTTGTAAATAAATATTTATTTCGCCAACTCAGAAAACAGTTTTGCCACAATATTCATATAGCAATCATACGTGTTAGGGCGAAGAACCAATCACAATTCTAGAAAGAGAGAATGATGGTCGTCTACAATAGGTATCACTTTCTTTCATTTTTGTGCCAAAATTATAGAGGAACTCTCTGTCCACCCTCCATGTCGATCTTTATCTATGCGCGGAAGTGTCTGGCTCAAGGTTAGACTGTAGTACTCTGATCTGGTTTTGACGTCATCAATATGGCGGCTAAGCTCAGTCGGTTTTAAATTCTTGTTTGCAATTAAGAGGAAAGATATAAGAACGAAAAAGTTAGTTTACATTATTTGTTAATGTATGAGGAATAACATACGTACACTGTTCAAAATGATCAAATTTTGATACGCGATACGACCCTATATTGTCTATGTTCAGAATACCTTTCTAACAATCTGCAATGAGCCATTTTCCAGAGAGTAATTCCTTCAATTATCCACGAGAGGCAGCACTTGTGGTAGATACAAACATTATTTATTCCCCATTAGTGTCGTGTCATTTTAGTGGTATAACTTAATTGTTTAATTAATTAATAATTTCATAATTCATAATAATAATAATTTAATAATTAAGTTATAGGTACCACTAAAATGACACTACACTAATGGGAAATAAATAATGTTTGTACCTACCACAAGTGCTGCCTCTCGTGGATAATTGAAAGAATTACTCTCAGGAAAATGGCTCATTCTCTGAATCCGAAGTCCGAACACAGTTAAACTAAACAAAAGATAGGTACAAATGGTAATTGTTTTGTTTTCAATGATAGTCCCAAGAAGACTATAGATAAGGAGAACGACCTTGATAGAAATTAAATGGTGGGGGGTCGGAATTAAATACGTCGCGTCGCACATCATGGCGTCGACTTATGCGATACAGGATACTGCGCATGCATTCGTCTCTTCTCTTGATCTAGACAGAGAGCTGACGACTGTTTTTCTCAAATGTCTACGTAAGGCAAAATCTAGACAGGGTGTACCACAGAAAACCGAAGAAGGGAAAACTCCATTGTGCAAATTAGTTAGGATCAGTGATTGCTGTGCCCTTTTTCATGCTTAAAACCATGATAATTAATTTAGTGTCATGTGTATTCTATCTTTGTCACGCTACCCATTTTGTTTATGTCTTCCTTGTTGCACTCATTTATTTTCTGTGTTCTGAATCCTGTGATACACCCTGTATATTAATAGGCCAGGCGTTTTATTTGTACACCTATCTCCTCCTAAATTACTAGATCGATTTTGGCGATCGAGATGTCATTTGAAAGGGCTCACAGAATAGATGTGCATTAAGGTCTCAGAATTTCGATAAATGGATTAAGGGTTAAACATCGATTTTTAACCTTACAAAATAACAAACGTCTGGACATTGCTAGAATGTCTCTATCACAACTGTGCCCGCGTGTTGCGCATATATCATAAAAACAGAACATCGATGGCGACGATAGCAGCGTCTGTGCGTCGTATGCATAACGTCGCCGGTTCGAAACCTGATGACACCGTGAAGTTTTGTTTTTTTTTTTTTGTTCTAAATTCTACATGATATTTACTTATATATTTTTATGTTTTTATATTCTTTCTTTGACATTACTTAATTATATATAATTTTTTTTTATAAAAAACTTACGTAACAAAGGCCAACAAACCATATATTAAAAAAAACTCGGGTCGCAGTGCCAAAACCCTGCCGACAATATAGTGTATTTGCTAATACTGGCATTGTGGCTTTATTATGTAAACTTAAGTTTGTTTTTGAACAAAATAAAAAATTTAACCCCTTAATACATCCCTTAAAATAATATTTTTTTTCTTAATTTCAATATTTTTATCAATGCAACCTCGGTACCAAACTAAATAACTTCAGTAAGTAAAGCAGTATCCGCCAACTAGTGTTTTCATAAAATTTGTAAGTCCGGTCCTGTCGGGCCGATTTTATTAAAATTTTAGCAGCACATTTTGATCTTTACTAAAAGGTTAAATTTCAATTTTGAAACAATTCTGAGAATTTTTTCGGGATTTTTGGGCCCAAAAACATTTTTCAACCCCTAAAAACCACCCTTAAAATAGTCCGATTGAGCCCATTTTAAATAGGCTTCGTGCGGTGATGGATTTCAACGTGCCTACCAAATTTCATCAAAATCAATTAACTCTTTCGAAAGTTATAGCCCGCACATATATATATATATATAAATATATATATATATATATATACATATATAAACAGACTTTTCCAAAAATGATGCCAAAGTGTTCAGGAGGCTATGAAACGTCGAGAAATTTTGGTCCGACCCCTAGGTCCCGCCATCCGACCGACGCCAATAGTGTATGTGCCATATGGCAAATACACTAAAAAAAAAATAAAAAACTTAAATGATTTCATAAAAAAATGCATGGGGTGCAAAATGATTAAAACATACTTACATAGAACAGTCATTTATCAAAAAATCCGGTCATTCAGTAGAATTTAACCAAAAAATTGTCTATTTCTAAGTAAAATAACGTACGTAGATATTTTGCTTTGCATAATATTGTCGACTTGAAATTTGTTGTTTCATTTGGATGCTAATTAGCAAAATTCGTATAAATATCAAAAGAGAAAAAATATTTAAAGATTTTTTAAAGTTCCTAGCTGACTTAAACATAATGATACATTTCTTGTGTTTGGTCTTCAAGCTACGTTATAACTTATAAGTTACAAGTAATAATTAGTAAATAATTTTATAGATACCTTTGATAAATCGCGACTTAGAAATCTGTTCTGTTGAATTTTTTCATACCTCAAAGTCCACACCTCAAAGTCTTCCTCAAAATTTTCAAAGCACATTTCAATATTATGATTGCATTTAAAATGATTATACAACTGGGTTTTCGAGAATTCATCAAAACTGCACACACGACACTTTTTAACAGGTTTGCTAGTAGTTGAATCATTTTGTACTAGATGTGTTTTTTTTATGAAATACTGAATGATTTTTATGGTTAGTTTTTTTTTACATAGTATAATATCACAAGTTAAATTATAAGGTTTTTTAAAGTGGCTTTCCTTTATGAAATTTCGTGATGTGTTTCCGTAAATCATACAAACGTTTAATTAAATATAACATCGCATTCACTGCATTTAATATCACTCAACGTAAAAAAACAGAACAAAATTATAACATCATACTGAAGACTGACAGATCTATAATGTGTTTAGGGTTACATTTATGTGTGTGCGAAACCAGGCGCGCATGCGCATCACGTAGGCACAGTTATGACAGAGTGATCCAACAGTACCTAGAAGCTAGTTACATAATGTACGATAAGCAGGCCTTGGAAAAAACAACAAACAATATGACAGTTTACTTAGTTATCAAATTAAACAGTAAATTATAATACAAAGGGGAAACAATTTACTCGATTTTAGAGCAACAGGACGGCTAGTAACATTAAAAATACCACGGTGTGTTCCCCATTTGAGAATCTGTAGGTCTGGCAGCCTTTCTCCCTTGCTTTAATCAATTTTAGTTGGTAATGCTTATTTATCGTTACTTACTTCACGCAAGTGGATTTGCATGCGACCAGGGATGTTCCGATCCACCAAAAAGTATCGATACTAGGTATCGATTTGGATCGATACTGAATATATCGATACATTATCGATCCAGTATCCCAGAACATACTAACGAGCAAAAAAAAAACAACCTATAATCCGGCTAATAACCATTCTAAGAACTAGACTAGACAATGTATCGATACGTACCAAAATGTATCGATATTCATTATGTATCGTATTAAAAAATCGTATCGACTATCGAAAGCTAAAGTATCGATACACTAAAATATCGATCCGTATCGCGAATCCCTACATGCGAACTATTTAATCCCATCTCAATCACTCATCAATGTCGTTCTTCTTATCTATTGCTACATGGACAGAGCCTAGTAGCGTCGCAGCATGGTAAATTAGGGCTTGAGAATAGCCGAGCGTAGCAATGCTGTTGTTTACATGGCGTTGCTATGGTTCCTCTATTACAAGTCCCCAGTTCCCGGGTTCTAGCCCGAGAGCTGGTAAAAGTGTCAATTGAATTTTCAATTGGTGCTAGGCCCAAATAACCTTAGCTGTTGGTGGCCTTTAAAACACAATTTTTAGCATGGTAAATTATTACATTTTTTATGAACTGATACGCGCTTCCATAGCAACAGATTGTATTTCTATTTCAAACAAAACTTATGAAAACAACAAAAATCTGATGGCTACTGTCAAAAAATATCTATTTTATTAAAAATGAAAATATAAAATGCATTATCTAATACAAAATTGATAGAAGAGGCATTTTTAACTGTATTTTTACAATTTAAATTTTCCGTTCGCATGTTTTTCATATTCTCACATGCATAACCTCAAACCTGTCAATATTTTAAGTCTGTCTAAATGTTCCGCTTTTCGCCACCATTGGCGCTGTAAGTTCTATTCTATAGCTCCTCAATGTCATGCACATAGCTATTAGTCTCCTTGGATAGTCCTAAGGTTGGTTTTTGGCACAATGTTATCAATATTGTTATTTAATTAATATAAGGTAAGGTGGGGCAAGTGCAGTTACTGTCATTATATTTCACATACTTGCGTACATTGCACTGTCATCTGTGAACTAGACATCAAACTAACATATTCTTCCATATAGCTCATTCACTGATAATGTTCAGTTGCATTATTATTCAGCGATTGGTAGTCGCTTTTTTTATTTTTTGGGTCGCACTTGCCTCATCTCACCTTACATATTTAATTATAAAATTTGTAAACGGCTGGTGTGGAATACCCTGCCGTTTATGCCCTTCACTAGTCACTCTTGTTTTTGTCCAGTTCCTGTTCGAAATTAAACAAGTGAGAGAATTCCGATCTTCTGCGAGCGAACTCCTGGAATTCTTCTGCAATCAAAAATTCGTAACCTTGAAACACTTAAATCGACGACAACAATAATTCTACTTAATTGTTGTCAACTTTATTGTTGTTCATATTGTTAACAAGCTCTCTCTATAATATAACATAAATTATTATATGTTCCTTAGTTACGCATCATGTATTAAATGAGTCATTTTCCTGAGAGTAGTTCTTTCAATTATCCACGAGAGGCAGCACTTGTGGTAGGTATAAACATTATTTATTCCCCATTAGTGTCGTGTCATTTAAGAGGTATAACTTTATTATTAAATTAACTAAATAATTATTAAGTTATACCACTAAAATGACACGACACTAATGGGGAATAAATAATGTTTGTACCTACCACAAGTGCTGCCTCTCGTGGATAACTGAAGGAACTTACTCTCAGGAAAATGGCTCATTGTGTATTTTGGCAACCGATTAATACATTTTTAACTGTCAAAAATGGCATTAAATTCATAACACCCGGGTGATCGAGGACCGGACAGCTAGCTTCATAAATAAGTCTACCAACACTTGTTCACCCAGGAAGGCAGCAGTCAGCAGTGAGAAAGTACTTTGGCTTAGTCCCTAGCCAAGTTTTAATCAGATTTTGGAACGTGATCTTAAGTGACCTCTGTCTTCTGTTGCTTCGTTAATTAACGGGTTAACGGTTTTCTGCCCAGCTTTAATAACATATGTTACGGCTAAAAGCCGAAGTGCGGTACACCCAGTTTTAGCCGGCGACAAACGAGGTGCGGCCGGTAGCAGTTGGTTGAAATTAGGAGTGTCCTATCCAGGTGTGCAAGTTTTCACGGCCGGCATTGTTCCAAGTCTTCATGGTTTCCGGGCTTGTAGGCCGTGGTCCGGTGGTATTTCTACCTGACGTTTCGTCTACAACTGCGGTAGACATCTCTCAAATTTTACAGTAAAACCTGGACACCAGCACTCCGACATACAAAACCAATGACCAATCGTACAAGGACCGAGTAGAATAGAATACGGAATAAGTTACTGTGGCTACTGTAAATAAATAATATTTATACAACCTAATAACGTCATCTTTGTTTTTTCGCTCCTTCTATGCTGTAAAAATGTAAATCTTTTACCAGTTTACCAACTAAAGCAACTAATTAACCACAATATTAATTCGTAATATTATTTATATCTGGTAGAAAAGTTTTAACAATTATTTTATTAATTAATTTATTAAGTGTTCGAAAAGACCTCCACGTTCTGCCAAACAATATCCTAATCGATTACAAAAATTTCCCCTCACATTGGCTAACATTTGATGGTCAACGGACTGACATGCATTAGAAATTTTGAAAGGCAGCTATAAATAATTTTATTATGTCGGCAGTTGAATTACCACCATAAAATCATTTAATTATTTGGATTTTTTCCCAAACAGTTTAAATTGCCATTTTCAGTAGTGACTATTTTTACTGCAGAAAACAACGATGACGCTATCAGGTTGTTCATTATTATTTATTTACAGTAACCACAGTAACTTCCTTTTAGCGATCATTTATCTCATTCTTACTTATTGCTTTATGTATCAATCTCTGTCTTACACACAGAATGCCCTATGCACAGGTTTAATTTGATACAATCTGTATAGCCAATCCCTAGTGGTTAAAACTAGTTGTAACCAGCTAAAACTAGATGTAACCGCACTTCGGCTTTTAGCCGTAACTATAAAAAAGCGGTCAAGTGCTAGTAGAACTCGCGCATTGAGGGTTCCGTACCGTTATCTATTTTGTAATGGGCTATTTTGTCCGGACTCTTATGGCTGGGGCTATTTTGTCGAGCCATGCCAATGCCATGTCATATGCCCATTTGACAGATCCCAATACCGTTGGGAGTTCTGCGTCAAAAATATATTAAATATTTTACTGTAAATACCCACCGAAAGTAACGAAGCCCTTGGACTGGCTGTCTATCCGTCGGAAAGTTTCGACTGTTTCTTCGTCGCACATCGGTAACGTAAGTCTGATAGCCTGCGAGAATTCCTCCAACGACAATTGTCCTCTACTGTGACGATCGTAGATCTAGAAAAGAATGTAAATTGTAGAACATCTATAATTTACAATATTTATATCTAGAAAATAAATATGCGTTTAATGACCATTTTTCAATTATTGTTATAATTACTAACGCTACTGGGGTCTTGTCCAAGCTCCCAACGTACAAAAAATAAAATTGTGTTTTAAAGACTACCAACAGCTAAGGTTATTTGGGCCTAGAACCAATTCATATTTTCAGTTCATTATTTTTTTTTAATAATAAATTGAAAATCCAATTGACACTTTTACCAGTTCTCGGGCTAGAACCCGGGAACTGGGGACTTGTAATAGAGGAACCATAGCAACGCCATAGAAACAACAGCATTGCTACACTCTCGGCCATTCTCAAGCCTTCTTCCAACGTACAAAAGTATACTGGATAACACTACTAGAATTTTGTTAGTGAATTTAATAGATAATATTATGATGGAGAACATCAAATCGATGGCAGACTAATTCGTTTTTTGATGAACATCTTAGCTCTCGGTATGCGGCATTTGCTGGGACTAATTTCGTGAATGCGACGGAAATGTGTAACAGGAAGTAGAGAAAAGTGCGCGCTATTCAATTTAATATAATATGATTCTGCGGTGCGGCCTACAGTTGGCGCTTGTGCTGCAGCGTATCAGCAAGCTCACACATTTACATAAAAAAATAAAAAATTGAAAATATGAATTGTTTCAAGACCCAAACAACTCATAGTCGTTGGTGACTTTAAAGAATGCAAAAACCAAGAGCTAATAATAGTTTTATACGGCTGAAAATACAATTGAAAAATGTTTTTTTCGTTGGAGAGCAGCCAATTATATAATTGTTTCGAAACATAGGAAAAAATCATTTTACCAACCAGTGATCACAGTCAGGATTCTAACCTGAACCTTTCCACTTTCGCGGATTCGAGGATTCACTTCATATTATAGCTATTGAATTAGCATATATGAATTGACACTCGCATGTAGTGAAAATCTATTGATTCTGAAGCATATAAGGAGAATATTAGTTTAGCAATCTTGTCACAGTTGAGTATAGTAAGCTCATTCCGCCGCGAAAGTGGAAAGGTTCAGGTTAGAATCCTGACTGTGATCACTGGTTGGTAAAATGATTTTTTCCTATATGTTTAGAAACAATTATATAATTGGCTGCTCTCCAACGAAAAAAACATTTTCCAGGAGCTAATAGCTATGTCTAAAAAAGTGCATCGATGCTACGAAGGTTTATGAAATTGTTGATTAGAATAAACGTTGTGAATACCTTAAAAGCTATCTCTAACGTTTCCAGCGTTGATTTTGATTTGGAAAGCACAACGATGCCGAATAAGTATTCCCTGAAGTCAATAACTCCACTTGAATTCTGAAATGAAATGTCATCTATTAATAAATTATTAAATTGACGAGTTTAGTCTTCTTTCTTTCCTCCATGGGTTATTGTTATATGAAGCCCGATTTATGCATGTAAGTTCGATTGCTCGCTTCGGACTTCTCCGAGTAGTGTTGAGCAGTTCTCATAAAATCGATCGATACATAACTTAGGCAGTGGCAGATTTACGAACAATCACAACAAGCACCTGCTTGGGGGTCCCTAGTCTCTACCCAATTTTAATTTTGATAAACGTATTACTTTTACCTTCTAAATCTAGGAGCCAAGGACCACGAGACTTCTGTGCTTGAGGCCTCCAAAAGTCTGTATCCTTAAAACTATATAAAGTATAAGAGATACAGTAAATTGATATTAACTGAGAGCTAGTGACAAGTTTCAGTAATTATATTCATGGCCTTATTTTTGTGAAGATGTTGAGGGAGGCATATTAAAGTGCCCTGAGAAAGGGATTTTGCTAGATAGCGGTATGGGAGGGGTGCAGACCGCCCCCAACATGTAACAAAAAAATGATCACAATTATTATTGCTTAAAGGCTGAAATTGGTTGTATAGCTTGTCGGTGAACCCAATAATGCCATTATAATATTTGCAGATCGATTGGTCAGTATTAAAAGGGTGGCAGATAGAGATGTGTCGTTCACGCTGGACCCGTTCACTGTGAACGGGTCCAATAAGTGAACGATTATGAACGAATCTGAATTCAGTTCCCAATCGGATCTGGTTCAGTTTGTAGGTAAACGGTTTAACCAACTCCAAGACCGACTGACTGACGAACGATGAACGAAATTGATAGGTCCTTATCAGGTAAGAACAGTCTGTAGGTAAACCGAGACCGACTGACTGACGAACGATGCGAACGAAATTAATAGGTCCTTATCAGGTAAGAAGTAAGAACAGTCTGTAGGTAAACGGTTTAATGCGTACCAACTCCGAGACCGACTGACTGACGAACGATGAACGAAATTGATAGGTCCTTATCAGGTAAGAAATAAAGTTTAAAACTACCAGTACATTCTATTCTTACTCTATAGAATCTATTGTTTTATATGTGAATTTTTTGTTTTTTTTCATCTTTATATTGAATTGGAAATTTTAAGTTTTGTGTGTTTTTTTTTATAAATGTGGCATGTAGAATGTATCCAGATCTTTATTTTGAATTGAAAATTTTGAGTTGTTTTTTTTTTTTTAAATAAATGTGACATTAATGTAGGTATCTTCATTGAATGAATATTATATGAATTTTGTTATGACTAATAAATAAACGCGCGTTAAAATTAATAAAATAAATACGATAATCAAAAATCATCAGTCATCACATTCAGAAGACCGAATCACCGGATCCTATAACAGGCTGTAGCCTGTAACACAGTGTACGTAAAAGGAATTTCGGTAGCGCATACTCACATAGAGATCATGGAGCCACTGGATCACTTGATCCGTTCAATCAGACCCGTTCATTAGGTGAACGAGATCCGGTTGGAACGAATCTTCGTTGTGACCCGGACCGCCCATCTCTAGTGGCAGATCACCCTAAGCGTGTCATGTACCCGACGAAATTTGTATTATTAGATCAAGGTTCAAATTTTAATATGCTGTTACGGCGACTGTTTTAAGTATATATTTCAATTTGCAGAACAAAATCATAAAATGTCGGTATTAACCTCCTTGTAGAACGACATAAACACCTAGGCGAGCAAGTTACCCTCTAAGAGAGGAGGTTAATACCGACATTTTGTTCTGCAAATTGAAATATATGCTTAAAACTTAAAACAATCGTATATAATATTATACGAGGTGCAACTAACCTTGTCATATATTTTGAAAAGCTGTTGTAAAGCCGGTTCATCGACGGAAACCTGTAAAATATCTGCGAACTCAGGGTACGAAAGTTGACTGCAATCGTGACACAGGATATGTGGTGAGTCGAGAATCCTTTCCTCCACGTTAGATTCGTCGAGTCCTAATTTGTGACGTAGCTTTTGTGCCTCGACCAATCCGGAAGCGTACGGCAAATTCATTTGTTTGGCACGTGTCATGGTGCGGCAATCGTCGTAAGTATAATCCGATACCGGGATTCCCAGTGCTCTAAAAATAAACGAATCACTTATGTCCAGTTTCGACGAAAACATTTTTGTAAGTCAGTTCCTGAATGTTTCGCATGCTGCAATTTTAAGAGTATTTTCTACCGGGAGTTACCCCCTGCACGCTTCATCTCAAATCCTTTCTAGTGTTGCCGTCTAGACAAGACAAGGCAAGACTTCCAAAATCTTGTCTTGTCTTGAAATATGAAGACAAGACTTCACTTAAGTCTTGTCTTGAAATATCAAGACTTCACTAAGTCTAAGTCTAGATTAACAAACTCTTGTCTTGTCTAATATCAAGACTCTAGATTATTTTCAAGAGTCTAGATTAGTAATAGTAGGTAAAGTAAATCTTTACATACTACTACTTAGTTTATCTAGACTCTTGAAAATTGTCTAGACTCTAGAGTTTTGGCAAAAATCTTGATCTAGATAAAGCAAGTCTTGTCTTGTCTTGAAAATTTCTAGACAAGACTTTTGCAAGTCTTGTCTTGAAAATCTAGACAAGACAAGACAAGAGTCTAGAAAGTCTAGATCTAGACGGCAACACTAATCCTTTCACCTCGTCTTTAAACGGTTACCGCTTTCCCGACGCCATTTTTAAAGATAAAAGGTTCGGGTAAACGCCAAATGAAGGACCGAGAATCACACTACAGATTGAAAAACATTTTCCTGGAAAAACTTACAACTTTAAAAAAAAATTATAAATTACGTAATCATTCACACATAGCTAAAAATTGTTTTCAAAAAATTCGCTGTAGGATCTGTAGTGTGATTCTTGGTCCTTCATTTGGCGTTTGAGGGCAGTATAGCCTAGTGGTTAGCATGCTTGGTGCCGCAACTTCTAGACTGGACTGCCGTGGGTTCGAATCCCGCCTGCGCTCATGGATGTTTTGTGGTGTTATTTGGTTTTAAGTTAGTTGTTATTAATTAGTGTTATAGTTGAAAGACGCTAATGACCTGAGATGTCGACGCGTCTATAATCTACAATAAATAAAAATAAAAAATCATTAGCGTCTTAATGACATAAAATAACAAATCACTTAAAACTAAGTGACATCACAAAACATCCATGAGCGGAGGTGGGATTCGAACCCACGACAGTGTGATCCAAAGCCCACTACGCTAACCCTTACGAATCTACGACAAAAGTACGCGGCAATTTGGACGCGGGACAAAAGGACGCGGTCATTTAGACGCGAGACAAAAAAAGGCAAGGGACAAAGGGACGCAGAGAAATTTGGACGCAAGACATTAGGTCGCCTTCCAGTTGGACGCAGATGGCGAGATTGGTAGTCAAAAATAGACTATACCTGGAAACAAAATAAAATCTAACCTTTTCTGAACATTTTAAAGTATCCTACACTAATATAAAAACATAAAAATTTGTTCATCTAGACTCTAGAGTAATCGTTGATATTTGGCAGGATATCTGAAAAAGCCAGATACTTAGTCCCAAAAAAACGTTAATTAAATGCGAAAGGTATCATCGTTTAGACACGGTAAGGCAAAATCTAAATTCACTTATGATCTAGAGGGCACCCAAGTGAAAGAAATATGCGTCGTGAGACACCCGACAGAAGTGAACACTGCAAACTGAATCGAATTTAAAAAATATTACAGTAACTCCAAAAAAACAAATATTATTAACTGGCTTACATCTAAAAATATTATCAACTTTTTTCCTCGATGCTAAAGTCACAATTATATCAGATAGTAAAAGAGTAAAAGAGACACTGTATAATATAATAATAAAAATGCGCCTTTTGCGTCCAACTGGAAGGCGACCTAATGTCTTGCGTCCTAATTTCTCCGCGTCCTTTTGTCCCTTGCGGCTTTTTGTCTCGCGTCCAAATGACCACGTCCTTTTGCCTCGCGTCCAAATTGACGCGTTCTTTTGTCTTGATACCAACTCTTACACCACACTGTCCTCCACAGTTTGATTACCTATATCATTATCTTCCTTTTAATTGTTATCTTATTCTATTAACAGATGAGATCATGAGGGTATATTTTTCTAATGTCGGCTTATACACTATGCTCTATAGGTACCAAAAAATGTTCCTTACTTAGCCATAACTCTTCTAACATTTTCGGCGTATAATTTGGGGTTGCGTCTCTCTTCTTCGTTCGGCTTGTACACAGGTAGGAATTCTATCTCGCACTGGCTGTGTACTTGAGCCAGCGTCAGCCATAACAATTTCAGAGCGCCAGGTCCCTCCCAGGTCCATGTGACGGTGTCCAATCTGTTTGGATAACGAATGCATACCGGTTGTACCGGAACGCCCGGATAAAATGCTCCAGGCTTAAATGTTATCAGACATGATCTATTTGTGCATGTTCCTTCCGGGAATATTAATACCTGTAACATTACAAATCAAATTTTATCCAGGTGTGCAAGCTTTCACGGCCGGCATTGTTCCAAGTCTTCATGGTTTCCGGGCTTGTAGGCCGTGGTCCGGTGGTATTTCTACCTGACGTTTCGTCTACCGCAGTTGTAGACGAAACGTCAGGTAGAAATACCACCGGACCACGGCCTACAAGCCCGGAAACCATGAAGACTTGAAATCAAATTTTATTGAAATCGGATTAGGTGTTTAAGAGTTATGGCGGCACAGACAAACAGACACACACACACATAACGTCCATTAGTTACAGTTTATCTTAGTTATGGGCGATTACGAGATGTTTTTACAAAAGAAACAATTGCAATCGTTTATAATAACAATCGAGTCCACAATCGACTCGAAGGTTGATTTTACAATCGAATTGTTCGATTGTTCAAGTCGATTATTTGTTACATTCTACATAGGTTATACTCGTACAATAGCAGCGAATGAGAAAACATACAATCGCGATTATATATATATGCTAGTCGACTGACGTTCACGCGACTCGTTGATTGTTCACTATTCAGTCGGTACTCTGTGATCTCTTCACTGTTGAATTCGTATTTACGCGATTACTGCACAATCGACCATCGACTCAACCACAGTTGTTGAGTGAACGATTGTATATATTTATGTGGCTCTTGACAGTGTACGATTCAGTACTATATGCGACTTGGTCTCGGTGAACTATGAAATAACAACAATCGAGTTTAAGTGACAACCATTGAGAGTTATCGAGATGTTTGAACAATCGACTAAAACATCTCGTATCGCGCATCACTAGTTTATCTCTAGTTACCTGTGGCCAGTCGAGTAAAGATGTCGCCCTATCGATTATTTCTCTGATAGTGTTTTGTCTGGAATTAGGATCTTCCCGCCAAACGTATACTGGCTGAGTGTAATTGATCAATTCTGAAAAAAGTTGATTGAATTAGAGATTTACACGTTGCAAGATGAATTTAAATAGCGTTTCAAGGTCATCTACGTAGCGGCAAAAAATAAGTTTAGTGATGGTCAGAAAAACAATCTTAACTGGTTGTGGTATGCGACACCCCTTGTCCCATAGTAAGCACAAAAAAATAGAAATTTTGATGATGTCTTGGAATTGATGGATATACTACTTTACTCGTAAATTTTCGAAAAAAAAAACGGTAGTGGAAGTTAATGAAAGATTGGAAAGTTTGACGAAGGTTTATAGAAATAGAATATATTTGTGATGGCAGCAGTTAAATAGAAAATGGTAGCTTTTTTAGAAGATGGCCGTTGGACGACTCACTTCCGATGTAAGGATTCATCCCCGATTCTCGTCGGACGATAATTGACGGCAGTCCAGTAATGTAGACGATACCTCCGTCCAGGAAAGTTGAATGAGGCGCTGCCACCAGGATCGGTGCTTCTTCACGTGGTGCCATCTGACCTTTGACCGAAATTGACATTCCGCCGACAGTGTAAGTCATCTTGCCAAGGTAGCACAGCACCGGTTTCAGAGCTCTGCGGCCATGATGGAATATAATATGACGTCATATAGACCGATTACTCTTAGAATGACACAGTGACGTCATCAGACTACTGACGGCAAATATAGCGTCCTTACTTAGAGTCGTATCTCATCGGGATGCCACGGCAATGTTGCCAGCAACGTAGCTATAGCTCTACCTCTGGCAATTAGTGATGTAAAAATACGGTATTAAACTTTTTTGTGTATTAAACCCATGGTATAATACCGTATTTTTTTAGTATAAAATGGTTTTTTACTTTTTCACACTACGGTTACGGTGCATTATTCAGTATTTCCAACTGCATAATAGGAAAAGTTCCGGTTTTCATTTTGGTATTAAACCGTTTTAAACGGTGTTAAACGTTTTATACGTGCTGTATAAAATAGTAAAATACAGTATAAAACTGGGGTATATTATTTTTTTTACGTACCGTATAATACCGTTTTATACAAACGTTTTATACCAGAGTATTATACGCATTTATATCACTAGCAACCGAAGGTCGCCTGAGTAAGCAGTCAGCACAGATGCCAGGGCGTCAGTTCGTTCGACAACCGTATCTCACCGGGAAATAAATAAAAAAAATATGTATCCACTGTCAAAAAAAATAATGTAGGTAAAATGAATGTCGAACGGGCAATCACAATGGCGACTGGCGTCTGAGTGAGTAAACCGCGATCTATAACACGTATTATATTTTATTGCAACGTCGCCAGCGCGCCAGGGTCGCCAAACTCGACATAGCGGGGCATTTGTAGTGGCTACGCTTCCAGACTAGCGACGTTGCCAAACCGTCGCCACACGTGAGTTAGCTCCGATAGATTTTATGAATCGATTGCTATGTTGCCGAGGCATCCCAGTGAGGTGCTGTTAGCAACGGACTCTGTCTGCTTGACTACCGTTACCTTCTCTGCTGCTCTCTAATGTTTTTTTACCGTAGACGGCGTGTATGATTTAAAGTAGGCGGAGACCGGAACAATAGCCGTTGTAGAGTGATGACGTCTCGGTGTCATTCTTATAAAATTGTGTCTCTACTATATTTATATAAAAGTTCCCGACTTGCAAGTTAGTTCGTACCTAAAGTGCGTTCGTAAAGCGAAAACTTTCAAAATTGGAATTTATTGTGGGAGTCTCAAGTCAGTGAGACTCTTTCGTCTCCTTGATAGGCACAGAGCTGCGGGAAATACTTTTTGTATCTTAGATAATTTTTGTATCTTATAGATACTCGTATCTTAATTACGTCTTGTATCTTAGGTGTTTTTGACGTATCTAAAATATTTTTGAAGTAGATACTTATCTAAAGATATTTACCTATCTAAGGCCCGTATTCACCGAGCCTAGTTAGTTATTTATTCCGTTGATTTATTCCCCTGGTAACTATCACACGGAATAAATAGTGATAATTCAAATTACCAAACATAGTTAAGTTTACTGCAGGTATAAATCGTAAGAATAGTTATTCTGTCCAATTTCAAGGGTATAAATATTTATCCGCCTAGTTAAATAAGGTGTGCACGAAATGCATAAATTACTTTATGGCCTGGCGACCTTTTCAGGTAAATATTAATTTCATATCTTACAGGTAAAGGTTTTTGTCAGTAAAATATGTCAATATTCACCATTTTACATTTTCGATAGATGCGCCATCGGTCGGATCTTTGGTAAACGTGCTTTATTTGACAAAATCTGCAAGGCGTATAGTATATAGTAAATTTTTACCTGCAGTTACTATTCTATGGAATGAATTGCTTGGTGAATAGAAAGTTTATTTTATTCCAAGGAATAAATTTATTCTAAGGTTAGTAACTTCTATCTTTAACAGTGTTTGGTGAATACGGGCCTAAGATAAGTATTTGTTAACAGTAGGTATACATATACCTAAGATAAATTAAATTAGCAAAAAATACTTTTCAAAAGTGTCAGATATTTCTTAAAAGTATCTAAGACAAGTTTCTAAGATACTTTTAAAGTACCTACCTATAAAGTATCTCTTTTTAAATACTTCCATTCAAAGATTTATTTATTGTAAATTATAGACGCGTCGACAACTTAGGTCATTAGCGTCTTGATTACATTAAATAACAACTCACTTAAAACTAAATTATATCACAAAACATCCATGAGCGGAGGCAGGATTCGAATCCACGACAGTCTGATTCAGAGGCCGCGACGCTAACCACTAGACCACACTGCTTAATAGCGTTTTCAGCTGGTATGCATTTTTTGACACTATAAGTGGTGCGAAGTTTTGCACGAGTGTAACACTAGCACCGTGTCAGTATTGAGTAGTGTACACGCTGGTCGTGTAGGCCATTACTCTTTCATTGGCGTTGTCATGTTGCACTTTCTTTACACGACCTCCCTGCGACGGTGGTAAAAGTGTAACACTCAAGGTCACACTAGCATCCTACCGCCGCCGAGCCGAACACGATACACTGTAGCATTGCGCTCTACACTGACCAGTCAAACACGGTCTTGGTGAAAGTTTACACTAGTGCGGCCTAGTGTAACAAAGTGTAACAGCTGAAAACGCTATTAAAGTACCAGAAACCCAGCGTGTTCACGACATAAAATAGAATACAGTAGACCCTGATAAATTGGGACACGTCGAAATTAGAACACTTTGGCCCAATCAAGTGGCTGGCTCAATAAGACAAAGATCCACTTAAGATTAAACATCGTTCGGCTAGCATATTATTTATTTGAATTAATAGAATATGAAATTGGTTCTATGCAGATTCTATCAAATTCAAATGAATGAATTGTAAATTATAGACGCTCGACAACTGAGGTCATTAGCGTCTAAAACAATAAATGTAAATAACATATTCTATCCAAAAGGAAAAAATATTAGTAAAAAAAAACTTTTCAGAGACAAGCTTTTATTGAAATGTACTAAAAAGGTTAAAATAATATTTAATAATTTTGGTTCATAATTATTATAAAAGTTGGGGTTGTAATCTTTATGATAGTTTATTAGTCGCAACCCCAGCTTTTATAATTATTATGAACCAAAATTATTAAATATTATTTTTTCCTTTTTAGTACATTTCAATAAAAGCTTGTCACTAAAAAGTTTTTTTTACTAATATTTTATTTTGTTCATTTTAGTCTTTCAAAATTTTACCCCCCTTTAACACATGTAGGGGTTACATTTAGAGATATTCTTTCTTAGTGGATGCTTACGTCAGAAAAGGAACCAACTGTCCAAATTTCAAGTTTCTAGCTTCAGCGATTTGGTCTGGGCATTGATTAGTCAAAAAAAAAACCTACATCCCCGTTTGAACCGCTTAGGGGTTGAATTTATTTCTAAAAACGATTTATTCATGTATTGTCATCGGGAATGCATATGTGTACAAAATTTCAAATCGATTGGATACGTGGAAGTCGTTCAAAATTGACTTGCAAGTTTTGACCTAAACAAACAAACTAACATTCATTGCAAGTTAAATAAAAGCTTGTAAAAATTGGTTCAAGTTCTAATTCCGCCATTGCAGCTATATCTCACGAGTTTCTGAAGCTCTTATTTCAGAAACCACTGAACCGATTTTCATAAAACTTTGCCATTAGTTGTAATCGTGAAGACTTCATATCTACCGAGTTTCATGTTTCTAGGTCAAATATGTAAAGTCGCAATGTCAATAAAATTAATTGATAAATAATTTTTATTTATTTATTGTAGATTATAGACGCATCGACAACTCAGGTCATTAGCGTCTTCAACACAACAAATAACATATTTGTGTATTAAAATGCTCCAGCCGGCATACACAAACCGACTGGTACAAGCTCGGGTCCCTGGGAGCGCTAATTTCTAAAAAACATTGGAATGCAATTGCGATAACAACTACATCCCAATGTCCCCACCTTGGGGGAATTGATAAATAATGTGGTATGTACATCCAGCAATAAAATAATTTCACTGTATAATAATAGGGCTGACCTACGTATTTTTTTATTTTTTTAATCGGCAGTGTTTTTGAATTTAAGGCTATCAAATTTTTTTCGTAATTTTTACAGACTCGTAAAGGTCTTAAAAAAATAATAAAGTTGAAAATTGTTAGTCTGATGACGTCATAGGACTATGTTCGCGTTTGCATTCTAACAGTCAATAAGAGTAAAGCCAGCAGAAATGAAAATATAAGCTGTTGTCGTATTTACAACTTTCAAGCACATGTCAAGCGTCAAGAAGCGTGTTTTAGTGTTTTTGTTACTTCATATACGTTTAAATATCTATAATAGTGTTATTTTTATACATTATTTTCAGACGTTTTTGCTGAGAAATTAATACGGAAATAATTAAGTAATTAATTACGGAATTTGACATATTTTGACATCATCACACGACAGAGGATAAATATAGCAGCTTACTGCAAGGTTTGAGGACAGTGTGGTGTAACGGTTAGCGTAGCCGATCTTTGGATCACACTGTCGTGGATTCGAATCTCACCTCCGCTCATGGATGTTTTGTGATGTAATTTAGTTTTAAGGAAGTTGTTATTTAATGTAATTAAGACGCTAATGACCTAAGTTGTCGACGCGTCTCACAACACGATAACGCTGTCTCAGCCATATTTCGCCATTAAATGACGCGCGTCTTCTGATTGGCCCTTTAACTAGCAGCAATTTTAAATTACTGTAAATATATTTTTTTAAAGTAATAAACGCTTCAAAATTCTTATTTACCAAAAATGGATATTACTTATACACCTAGTACAATGATATCCGTAAAAAATCACTTTTAAAATAGTGGGTCAACCCCTTTGTTATTAATTATAATAACGACACCTATTCATTAATATTTAAATAAATAATATACAGGATGTCCCAAAATTGCTGGGACACAGAGCTACCAAGTGTTGTAGAGGTCAAAATAAGTCGATTGGACCCAATTTATTTATATACCAAAATGTACCGTTTGCCCGTGAGAAGAGTTCAAAGTTTATATAAAAAAACACATTTTTGTACGCTGTTCAGAAATGAGTGAAACAAATTGAATGAAATTTGACAAAAGTGCATTTTAGAGGATTACTCTCCTTTCGGTAATCAAAGAAACCCAAAAGAAATTGTAGAAGGGTTAAAACCACCCTCACCCCCTGACATTTTTTTCAGAACTTGCTTAAGGGTGGTAATACGGTTCTCAAATTTTTTTAGCGAGAAGACTGATTAATTATCTTCATTTTGTGACTCTTGTAAAAATTTTGCATTCCGCATAGTTCCGAAGGAAAAAAATGTTTTCTTAAATAATGCTAACAGATATTCCTACTACAAGTTTAATAAAATTGTAATACAAAATTTTATATGAAAAATTTTATGTAAACTTTGAACTCTTCTCACGGGCAAACGGTACATTTTGGTATATAAATAAATTGGGTCCAATCGACTTATTTTAACCTCTACTACAGGTGGTAGCTCTGTGTCCCAGCAATTTTGGGACACCCTGTATAAAACAAGAGAGTAGCGTAGCCAACAATATTGTTATTGTTTAAACAAAAGCTAGTAGAGTAGAGACAAAGTAAAGAATGTCACCAATCACAGTCCACAACCAGTTACTAAGATTGTCAAAATAGTTAATACATTAGTATCCATCAGAGAAAATAGGTACCAACGTAACTTCACGACGGTACCGGTGCTGTTGCCATAGTTAATAAAACTATGGTAACCCGCTACACTCTCGGATATTCTCAAGGCCAATAATAATAATAAAACTGTTCTGTAGCAGAGAACGGTAGAAAAAAATATGTTGTCGCTCAGAATACAGTGGCAATGGAGGGCTTGAGAATAGCCGAGCGTGTAGCAATGCTGTTGTTTACATAGCGTTGCTATGGTTCCTCTATTACAAGTCCATTGTTCCCGGGTTCTAGCCCGAGAGCTGGTAAAAGTGTCAATTGGATTTTCAATTTATCATTAAAAAAAATAATGAATTGAAAAAATGAATTGGTGCTAGACCCAAATAACCTTAGCTGTTGGTGGTCTTTAAAACACACACACAATGGCAATGGCACAGAAAAAAAATAGTGTTAGCTATTAAAGTATTCAATAACACAATACTGAAAACATGCGTGAAAGAAAGAGAAAACACACACACACAGAGAGAGAGAGAGAGAGAAAAGAGAGCTTGATTGGGTTATTAAAAAAAAATTAAATTTTTATCTCCTATAATTTTATACTTTCGCGTTAATAATTAAGAAAAAACAAACAAAGAAAGGCAAGCATACGTATAACCATAGTTACAAAGTATTGATATATACAGTGAATTTCACTTAAGATAGGTGTCGTGCTATGGGCATAGTGTCAGAAAATTCTAAATTTCCGTATACTCATTAAGGATACTATAATACAAATACCATTAAAATTTAAAGTTGATTGACCATCTCTAACTCGAGATAAACTTAATTAAAGTTCGGATAATTAACACGGAGAGCATAGGAAAGGTTGTGTTTTTGACAAGTTTTTTAATTAATAAAAAAAAAAAAAAAATAACAGTCAGAAATTTTCAAAAAACTAACTGTTCATTGATGTTTTTGTTCTGAGTTTAAAAAAGAAAATCCAAAAATTATTGACCTTTTTATTGTTGAGATATAATAACGCAAAGTTCAACAATTTATGAGAAAAGGTTGACATTTTTATATAATCCAAGCGAACAAACTAAGTGAAATATGTGTAACTATGTGAACAACAGTTTAGGTACAAAGTCTAACAAAATTTTTTTACATTTAACACTATAGGTACTTATTTATTGTTTTACAAAGTATTATGAACGAAACTTTTGGATGTTGTTATCAAAAGACAACTACCTTAAGATGCAACATGGTACGCTTTGTTGACCTGGTGGTTATGGAAAACATTAAAGCATTAGAGAAAACCGCTTCACTAAATGCAACATCCACTAAACAAAAACATACATCACTATTAATATTTGGATTAAAAAAATGAATTAAAGCAATTTATTTCAAATTAAAATATTGTTAGTGATGTTTTTGTTCAGTGGATATTGCATTTTAAGTGAAGCAATTTTCTCTAATATGCGTTTATGTTTTCCATAACTACCTACTAGGTAAACAAAACTCGTCTATGTTGCGTCTTAAGTGAAATTCACTGTATTATATAATTTTGAGCGGGTTAATTTGGAGGTTAGACAATCCATAGAAAAACCATATAAACAACGGCGTGATATATGATCTCTATGGTCTATTTACAGTCTATACAATATAATAAATGATCAACTATGTTCAAAAATGGGGAATTTTTAGTTCCAACGTTTCAATTTGTTTACATTTTACGAGAATATTATTATGTAACAATTCAGTCCGTAATTTAATGTATAGTGGTGGAAGGACCGGGTCGGCAGTGGTGGAAGTAAAGGTTGAAAAAATCATGATTAAATAAGATAAATAATAGTTTTATACGGCTGAAATGCAATTGAAAAATTTTTTCGTTGGAGAGCAGCCAATTATATAATTGTTTCGAAACATTTTGGAAAAAATCATTTTACCAACCAGTGGTTACAGTCAGGATTCTAACCTGAACCTTTCCACTTTGGCGGCGGAATGAGCTTACAATACTCAACCGTGACATGATTGCTAAATTAATATTCTCCTTATATGCTTCAAAATCAATAGATTTTCACTACATGCGAGTGTCAATTCATATATGCTAATTCAATAGCTAGGTTCAGGTTAGAATCCTGACTGTGACCACTGGTTGGTAAAATGATTTTTTCCAATATGTTTCGAAACAATTATATAATTGGCTGCTCTCCAACGAAAAATTTTTGTAATGATTAAATAAATTAGTACTTATTTGAAAATTAAAATTCTCTGCAGAAGATTTAATATTATTCATTACCATACAGTTCAGTTTTTTTTAAGAAAACAAATATAAAGCTTTGGCATAAACAATATAGATTTCAAATAGGGGTGTAGACAATTTTTTGAGAATGCTTTTATTTATAGCTTTATGTATTTTATACCTAAAAAACAATATTTGATAATTTTATATTCGCATTTTCATTTAAAAAATTTGTTTTGTATTATTACTTCCAAATTATCCCGCTAAAACGTTCATTATCTGTCATGGCGTCAAGATGACATCACGCCCTGGTAAACGTCAACATTTTTCTTCGGTGATCGGGTGTTTTTATTGTTATATATATAAATAAAATGATAGCGTTCGTCGTTGGGCGCGCATCACGCAAAATAATAATAAAACTTTCCCGACTTCGCTTCGCAGGGGGAGAGATTCTCACTGGGGGGGGTGATAATAAGTCATACTTCGCTTCGCAGGGGGAGAATTTCTCGCGGGGATAATAAATTAACAATAGGGGGAGAGATTCTCGCTGGGGGGGTGATAATAAATTATACTTCTCTTCGCAAGGGGAGAATTTCTCGCGGGGAGTTTTAAATTAACAATATTATACTAATTATACGTGAGCAGACCGCTATTAAATCATAATTTCATACCACCCGGGCGAATCCGGACGGGAACCGTTAATTAATCAAAGAATCGAAGAATTTCTGTTTAGTTCGTAAAAAATACCACAAAGCATTTCACTGATTTTGATATGTCAAACGTCAGAATAGAATGTTTGGAGGGTTGTGACGTCACGCGCTGTGATCGGGTGTTTGAGTTCACGTGGTGACGTGACAACAAGAATGAATTATTAATTTTTTATTTAATTATCGAAAAAATATTTGAAATATACAGGGTGATGAATCGTTTTGCGGGTAATATGGTTTTAACCCATAAAACTTTTGCGATTTCCTGCTCCCATAATTATTTTAGGAAAAATATCTTCGAATAAAAGTTTTAGAACATAAAATTCTGCATCTAAATCATTAAACAAAATTAATTTTGCATGCTTTGTAACGGCAGAAATTCGATATGAAAATGTCAAAATTACCTCAAAAACAGATAGCGACAGCCATGGAACTTGAACAAAATGAATAGAAATTATTCTGACAGCTAAAACGTCAGAAATTTGGTATGAAAATGTCAGAATTATCTCAAAAACAGATAGCGATAGCCATGGAACTTGAACAAAATGATGACGTTTTAGCTGTCAGAATAATTTCTAATCATTTTGTTCAAGTTCCATGGCTATCGCTATCTGTTTTTGAGGTAATTTTGACATTTTCATATCAAATTTCTGCCGTTACAAAGCATGCAAAATTAATTTTGTTTAATGATTTAGATGCAGAATTTTATGTTCTAAAACTTTTATTCGAAGATATTTTTCCTAAAATAATTAGGGAAGCAGGAAATCGCAAAAGTTTGATTTTACGGGTTAAATCCCTATTACCCGCAAAACGATTCAGCACCCTGTATAAATAAAAATTATATGATTTTCAGTGTTTAAATATTATAGACTAGATATCGAAAAAAAATTAAAATTTATTTGTTTTTTTAGTGTCTACAACCCTATTATAACAAAAAAAAAAACAAAATAAAATGTAAGGTTAAATTCAAGATATGAAAAACTGAAGGGCCTGAGAATAACCGAACGTGCAGTGAAGCCGTTGTTGATACGCTCGGCTATTCTGAAGGTGTGAAATTAATTCACAATGTATAATCGCCTCAGCGAAAAATTGTTCCAATTATATTAATTGAGACTATAATATAAAATGAATAAATAACGAACTATTTATGCCTCCCGATATGATGTCAGATAGGTGGAGAGCCCACCGTCAGATGTCCTATGTATCGAATTTACTTATTTATTGTAGATTATAGACGCGTCGACATCTAAGGTCATTAGCGTCTTTCAACTACACTAAATAACAACTAACCTAAAACTAAATAACATCACAAAACATCCATGAGCGCAGGTGGGATTCGAACCCACGGCAGTCCAGTCTAGAGGTTGCGGCACCAAGCATGCTAACCACTAGGCTATACTGCTCTCTCTATGTATCGAATCAATACAGACAAATTTGTCTGCGTGAGTTAGGCCGGGCGCATACACACAATTTATTGTTTCCACGACTAAACAGTTTAGTCGAGTTGTGTACGTGTCACGATTTCAATTCGACTAAATCAGCGTTTCCCAAACTATGGGTCGCGACCCTCTGGTGGGTCGCGAGCGAATATTTGGTGGGCCCTGAAAAATAGGACCGACCGGCCAATGATGGCCTGCAAGCAATTTTCGATTGTAACTGAATGTTTTTGAACAGTCCTTCATTTATATAGTTATGGCCCTTTTTTCTTCATGACAGCCAAGAGGTGAGTCCCGAATTTGGAAGTTATTGTTAGGTGGGTCGTGGTTCTGTCAACTTTGGGAACCACTGGTCAATCGGACCCATTGCAATAACTTCCAACGGGAAGTTAATAATAATAAACCATTTTCCTGAGAGTAGTTCCTTCAATTATCCACGAGAGGCAGCAATTTGTGGTATGGTACAAACATTATTTATTCCCCATTGGTGTCGTGTCATTTCAGTGGTATAACTTAATTATTTAATTTAATAATAATAATAATTTAATAATTAAGTTATATCACTAAAATGACACGACACTAATGGGGAATAAATAATGTTTGTACCTACCTCAAGTGCTGCCGCTCGTGAATAATTGAAGGAACTACTTTCAGAAAAATGGCTCATTGTGGCTCCCTATTTGTCTACCCCAATAGTGGAAACAAATTAGATGAAAAACTGTCAAAGAGAAGAAATAATTATTTATATAGGTACTATTGATTTTTTTTTAAATAAACTCTTATAAGAGCATTAGAAATAAGGGACTGAAAAATTCTCACCTATATATCGCGGATCCCCTTTTGGACGAAAAACTACCCCTACGGCGGACCCATTTTGAGTTTTCCTTATTTATCTTCTAAACCGTTACACGGACGAAAAAACAGCATACGACAAAAATGTAGAGCAGAATTTTTTCTATAAAGTAGATGTGCGACAATTATTTTTCTAAAATGTTCTTCACAGTTTTTTTGAGCCCGAAATTTTTCTCACACAGACAATTTTGTCTGCGTATTCGATACACAGGAAATCCGACGATCGGCTCTTAGACCAAGAGAAAAAGAGAAAGAAAGAACTATAGAGATATAAGTATAAGAGAGAGTAAGACACAGTACTGCCAAAGACCGGTATCCAGGAAGTTTCGCCTTTGGCCACTACAGACGGTGCTCCGAGCACCAGCATGGCGATCGTGTCGAAGAAGGACGAGTGGGGCGCCACCACCAGGAGTCGCGCGTCAGCCTGCGAGGCTTGTCTGCCACGCACGCGCACTGCGTGGAACCCACCGACTACGAACGCCAGATACACGATGCGAATGAGCGCCGGCTTCATCCATCTGACCAGAAAAATTGTGAGGTTATGTAGTAATATGTACTTAACAAACTACTGTGCACTATTCTAACCTCACTTCTATATAATAGCAGAAAGAATGTGTGTCTAATTTTACCCATTGACTTAACCTACTGGATGTGCTCTAGCCAGGGCCCCTAGGCCGGTGCCTTGTTGGCCTAGGCAGAAATCCAGGTCTGGCTCTAGCGTATATCGTTGTCTATGTTCCAACCTGCTATAAATGGATCGTTTTGAAACGGTAACGAAACTGTTTTTATCGCTTTTGTGCGCATGCGTCAACCTTGCACGGTTCTGTGACGGTACAAACGTAGACATTGGTTGGAACGCTTTTGTGACCGTTTTGTGCATCAAATCATGGCCTCCATGTACCATGCATATGATCAAAATATATCAATTGTCATTTGTCAAATGTAAATTCCTAATTTCAGGCTTTTTTTGTTGTTAAAAACATTTTGAAAATGAAAAACTTATTTGATGACTAGTCGTAAGAATAATATAAATAAATAAACGTACTAAATGTTTTAACTGTTAAAAACATTTTTTGGTAAAATATGCTAGCTACATTTTTTTAGGAAATAAAAAATATGCAAATCATTAATTTGTAGTCGTGATGTTTTTGACCGTTTGTTAAAAATTGTATTGTTCGTCTAACATTTACTTATTTTAAATTTTTAGAATTACAGGAATATAAATATAATTAAATTTTATTAACTAAGAATTCAAATATAAATATTTAAATTAATAATTTTGCAAAAACAGACAAAAACAAAACAAATCTCAAATGAAGAATAAAGAGATATTTGAACAGAGACGAGACAAAACAAAAATAAAACAAATTACAAATGAATAAACAACTGTCTCAAGTTGGTATTGAACAGAGCCAAACGTAACAAAGTGCTTAATGCGCATGTCAGTTTCATTTTGGTTTCATGTCTAGACTATGTACCGAAATGATCGTTCGGAAACCGTTCACAAACTATCACAAATTCGGTTGGAACGCTTTAAGAATCGTCTACAAACGATCACCAGTTAGGTTGGAACGCATTCTATCCACTGCGCATGAGCGTGACGGTAATATTACCGTTTTCAGAGTGGTTGGAACAAAGCTTTAGTTATTTTCGGATTCACAGATTCACATGAGTGAGGAGGATAGACTATTGTTGTACCCCATCTTTACAGTACTAGTTTGAAAGAGATAGAAATTGACCACACATCCACTTTTTTAACTGCTAGGGCATGTCCAGTCAAGACTTTTACTCTACCTTACCTACAATTTAGAATTTTGACCAGAACCAACCATGTATAAAGATGTTTACGCATAATAAGAAATAAACGGCCAAGTGCGTGTCGATGCAAAGAGGTTCCGCACTATGTAAATTATGCTAAACCTACAATATTGATAATAAAATAAAAACACATTCATAATCTACTTAAAAGGCTCTTTTCAACGATTATGTGTGAATTTCAAGTTCCTATTTCATTTCATTTAGTTCTGGTATAAATGCAACATAACCTTAGGCTCGTATCGCACAATCGCAACTGCACTGTAAAAAATGGATGTAAAAATACTTTGAAAGTTAAGGTAGAATTCGCTTGATTTTCTAAGTGATTTTACATTATTATTTATTTTTACACAGAAAACTTCATAAAAACTTGGACTTTTACTGTAAAATTCAAATTTGTGATTTTTACATAAAGTAAATTAAAATTACATAATTGGGTTTTTAAATGAATTTTTTTTTTACTTAAATGGAAGGACCACATACAAGTTTTATAGCAAAACTGTTTTTATTTAATTTTTTTGCTTACTAATTAAAAAGTTATATTTAAATAAAAATTAATTTTTAAACTCAGTTCCGATAACGCGCCGAAAGAATCCGAACGCGTGTGACGTCATTATGTTATGTATGGTCTTTGTATCCATGGTTACCAAGTTAAAAATTTATTATTTTTGATAGATGTGTAATACATATACACAAATACCAACAAATGCAGACACATTTTAACATAACGACGTCACAAACATTCCTGGCGCGTTTTGAAGTCACGTGATATTTTTAAAATTTTTATACATTTTAATTAATTTTTAGTAATTTATCTATAAATTTAAAAAAAATTTTCTTTTCGATTTTCAATATTATTTATGTTAAATTATTAGAAAAAATTAAAAAATTAATAATTTTTTTTAAACTTAAATACCTAATTTGTGTAATATTCCAATAAAGTGTGTAAAAATTACAAAATAAAATGTATAGTTACATATATAAAATGGATGAATACAAAACAAATTAATGTAAAATTAGTAACCACGCATGCTCAATGTGTTTTTATGGAATCTACGCGATGTACAGGCGATGCCTGTTTGCGACGCCATTGTCTCTTTGTGTGCCTATTACCAGATTAATCGCTGGCTACAAATTAACCATCGATAATCTATGTAATCGGCCTTCTCATTTCTTACAGTGTGTCATGTAATTCGTCACTTAAGTCTGTGACAGACAGACAGACAGACATCGTTTCTTTCTGATACGGGACCCTAAAAACATAAAACCCAGTGGCGGCTTTGCATCACCATTTTTTTTTACTTATTGTGTCGAACCTTCCACATTGCACTGAATTCTTACCGGATATGTAATTTAGGAGCATCATAACCGAATACATTTGTTTGTAGTGCTCCAACATTACATATATCAAAGAAAGATTGAATACAATGTGAAAGGTTGTAAGAAATAGAAATTTAAACAGTGGATATAAACCATTTCAGGGACAGATCAATGTCCTTTTGGGTCAGCCGAACACAAAGCATGCAAGCCCCATAAAATATGTTGTGGATTAAAAAATGTATAATTACACAACGAGCCTATGTACATAGTATACAGGATGTCCCATTTTGATGTATACATACGATTTACGTGTAAATATTTAACATTGTTTTAACATTGGAAATGTTTATGTTCGTATATGGGGGCAGAGTTACGAGTTTTCGTTCAAGGCCAAAAGACAACGGTGTCGCGATCAAGTGAGGAGCAATCATGCAAAATTGAACAAGTGCAATTTTTTCGAAATGTGTTTTATATCATGTCTAGTTAATTGAGAGGTATTTGCGACGATCTGCGGTGTTATTTTTGAGCAAATGTTAATAAATACTGTAGAAAAATTCATTTAAAAGTTAAGTAATCAAGCAAAAGTGAACGCGTATATAACAGAAGATAATAGGGTTATTCCTGACAAAACTAAACAGTGCATTGATAAATATTGTGTGTATAATAAACAGTTAATTATGTTTCATATATGCTGTTATCATGTCCAATGTCCTCGATGGTTGCAAGGATTGCGAAATCTGTGAATTTTTTCATAAGAAGACAGTTTGGTCACAAGTAGTGATGGGACTCGAGTTGTGTTTCGCACACGAGTGACTCGAATGGTTTTTCTTTTACTCGCACTCGAGTCAAATTTATTTTTACTCGGCTTTCGAGTGACTCAAGTCAACTCGAATCGTCGAGTGACTCAAATCGGCTAGATCCACTCGATTGACGAGTTGACTTGGAACACTCGAATGGCCTGTATTGACTCGAGTGAGAAATGCAAGTAAGACATGCTTAGCCGATGTATGGCATACAATACACATGCCTTAATCTTTCATTTGAAATTCAGTACATAGTTTGAGTTGTTTTATTTGTTAAATGTTTGTGTAAACTGTAAAGCTGTTTGCTAATAGTTCGTGTTTAAAATGAGTGAGAGCTACACTGAATGTTGTTAGTGGTTACTCATTATTATGACCTGCCAGTATGTAAAAAAAATGACTCGAGTTACATTGTCACTCGAGTGTCTCGAATCATATCTTCACTCGAGTGAAGAAATTGTCACTCGAGTCTTACCTTGACTCGAGTGGCATTCGAGTGACTCGTTTTGTATAGGCGAGAGACTCGAGTGAAATAAATTATAATTTAAAAAAACTAAAAAACACGCTTTAATGAACTAAAAAGTAAAAAATAATTAATTTTATTGTAAAAAAGCGTGGGGTGCTTTGGATCATATTTTCATACTACCCCACGCTTTTTTACAATAAAATTAATTATTTTTTACTTTTTAGTTCATTAAAGCGTGTTTTTTAGTTTTTTTTAAATTATAATTTATTTTTGCTTTTTAGTCCTGGAGATTCTGGTCAGGATAATGGGACAAATTTATGGAATTATTGTATTGTAATCGGTCCTTAATTATAAGTATGCAAAGTTTCAGTTCAATCTGAAGTTTTTTGCTTTTTTTTTAGTCCTGGAGATCCTGGTCAGGATACTGGGACAAACTTATGGAATTATTGTATTGTCGTCGGTCCTTGATAAGTGTGCAAAGTTTAAACTAAATCTGACCGTTCAAAGTTGGTCAAAATCAAGTTCAAAGAAGTCGGTTACAAACTGACAAACAAGCAAGCACGCACGCAAGCACGCAAGCTCGCAAACATACAGGTGAAGCTAATATAAGCGTGTTAAAAATCTCATTCGAGTCCTATCACTTTAACAAATAAGAAATACATCATTAAGAATATCATGGCTTATTCTGATCCATTCATTTTGTCCCTATGTATACATCAATCTGGGATACGGTGTAATATAATTATCTCGTGCGCTTACCCCCACTCGCCTAACGGCTCGTGGGGGTATGCAGCGCACTTGATCTGGTTGTGTGTGCGTCAGTCCCTTAGCTCGTGTCTCAATTTAAGCCTACTAGAATACCTCACTTTACGCACACGTATCGAATTTACTACATATTATTTATAACGTGACTGGAGACCCAACACATAAAAAATGTATCATAAGAGAGATATTGTAGGTTATAGACGCTCGGCAACAGAGGTCTTAACTCTTAAGCGTCAATGTTGCCAGTTCTAAATGATTTGAATACCGTCTCCATCCGGTGAGTGGTTTGTCTCGTAACTCCTCCTCTGAGAGACCCCAAAGTCCTATGCATGCCAAAAGCCAAGCAGTCACCAGCAGCCAGCAGATGATAAATACTCGGACGGGAAGCAGGACCACCGATAGGATTATTGTCTAAAAAGCAAAATACAAAAAATTAAAGTCTTTTTCTATAACCTATTTATTATAAACCATAAAAAGTATATATTTTTGGAACTGCCACAAAATTGTCTTTAATTTGATACCCCCACTCGATGAATTTGGCCGGAAAAAAATTGTAGACCAAGATTTTTCCCACCTCACGGCCCCGGGCCTCTTAGACCCTTAATCCGGCCCTCTTTATTATACTGATTAAATTATAGACTCTCGACAACAGACTAGATCGGGCTTGAGAATAGCCGAGCGTGTAGCAATGCTGTGGTTTACATGACGTTGCTATGGTTCCTCTATTACAAGTCCCCAGTTCCCGGGTTCTAGCCCGAGAGCTGGTAAAAGTGTCAATTAGATTTTCAATTTATTATTAAAAAAAAAAAATAATGAATTGAAAATATGAATTGGTGCTAGGCCCAAATAACCTTAGCTGTTGGTGGTCTTTAATACACAATTTTTTAATTCGGGCTTGACAATAGCCGAGCGTGTAGCAATGCTGTTGTTTACATGGCGTTGCTATGGTTCCTCTATTACAAGTCCCCAGCTCCCGGGTTCTAGCCCGAGAGCTGGTAAAAGTGCCATTTGAATTTTCAAATTATTATTAAAAAAAATAAATAATGAATTGAAAATATGAATTAATGCTAGGCCCAAATGACCTTAGCTGTTGGTGGTCTTTAGTACACAATTTTTTAATTCGGATTTGACAATAGCCGAGCGTGTAGCAATGCTGTTGTTTACATGGCGTTGCTATGGTTCCTCTATTACAAGTCCCCAGTTCCCGGGTTCTAGCCCGAGAGCTGGTAAAAGTGTCAATTGGATTTTCAATTTATTATTAAAAAAAAAATAATGAATTGAAAATATGAATTGGTGCTAGGCCCAAATAACCTTAGCTATTGGTGGTCTTTAAAACACACAACAGACTAGATCACGAGTCTTTACTACAAAACTATGCGCAAGTTTCATTAAATTCGCATGTCGTTTTTTTTGCACTAACTATAGAAATTGACAGGCAGAAGTACATTTTTATTATTATTTATTTTGATAATAATTCTCAAGCACGACGATAACGATGTGGGTCATTGTCAAGGTCACTAGGTCACGACTTTCACATTGGCAGTAACAATAGACAGTCGGTCGATTGTTGTATCGTATAGCAAGTGATGATGACAGACCAATAGAAAGAATAAGAATTATGAACGGTACCAGCTGTATACCAAACATTGTACAAATACTATATAGGTATTTAGCGTACAATATAACCAATGAATTATGTTTTAAAACTGCCGCAGGAGGCACAAATGACCCCGTGCCTTACTGCCTTACTATGGGATACAATAAGATTGCAGGTTATGGTTATTTGATCATCTCTTCATCTGACAGGGTAATGTGAAACTTAGAAGGTACCGTTACTCATATGTCTTTCGATTTAAATATTACTAGCTTTCTAGACCAGCTTCGCCCGAGTAGATTTTGTTTTATTTATTAACTTCCCATTAGAAGTTATTGTAATGGGTCTGAAAATCGAAATCAAAATGTATAACAAATTTTTATGTTTCAAGGTCACTACACTATTGTTACACTATTTTTAGAAAGATGTCTGTATGTGTATGTGTGTGTGTGTGTACGTATGTATGTGTCCATTTCTTTCTAAGACGAAATCTCGAGAATGAAAAATGATATCGACTACGTTAGGGTGCCAATCGACGCGCATTAACGTAAGTATGATCTGAAAGAAATTTTTTCAAAATCGATTCAGCCGTTCTTTTTTCTTAACCAAATAGACTCCAAAAAAGCAGATTTTACACAATATCTCGCGAATAAAAAATTATATCGACTTCGTAAGGGTGTCAATCGAGGCGTGTTAACGTCATTTTGATCCGACATAAATTTTATAAAAATCGGTTCAGCCGTTTTTTTTTTTTATTTAATTATTGTTAAAAATAAATAATAATTATGTTTTAATGATTACTTTTGTGTGTAATATCTAATTTAATTATTATTATTAAATATTTATCAAACTGGGAAGTTCGTCGTGTGGACCTCAAGGGTCGCACTTTAGTCCTAATAAACGACCCACCTCACGGCTTGTTGTAAATTATAGACGTGTCGACAGCTTAGGTCATTAGCGTCTTGATTACATTACATAACAACTCGCTTAAAACTAAATGACATCACAAAACATCCATGAGCGGAGAAGGGATTCGAACCCACCACAGTCTGATTCAGAGGCCGCGAGACTAGCCACTGGACCACACTGTCCTCAAGTAGATTTTGGTATAATAACGAAATAATTAAGAACAATAAATGTTTAATTAATCACTTAAACTTTTACCCGACTGCACGACATCAAAGGCAGAGTTATGTTTTTCGAGCTATCTATGTGTGTAAGTATGTATGTGGGATTCTTTATTCCCTCATAGCATCCAAACGGCTGGATGAATTTTGAAAAATGAGGTGTCAATAGATTTGTCTTAATCTCGAAAATAACAAAGGGTATATGACGTCACTGAAAATTCAATATGACGGACGATAGACGCCATTTTGTCAGAATGTAATAGTAATCTCTCTTTTAAATACATCGACATGGGTATCAAAAGAAAGGTCTCTTTGAGACGATTTCAAAAAACTAAAAAGACGTAAATAAAAAATTAAATTTAAAAAATTAAAAACCCGACTGCGTGAATTAATATTTGATTACTAAACTAAAAAAAATATTGAACCGATTGAAGTAAAATTTATATTGTGGTTCATAAATGCAGGAGATATGAGGAAACATAATTAAAAAATTAATTTGGTTATTAAGTAGAAAAAAAAATACTAAACCGATATAAATAAAAATTATATGGAACCATTCCGTAAACATTCTGAACCCAACGGCGTCGAAATTTTTCAAATCGGTCAATCCCTAGAGAAGTTATAGCTGATCAAACATACATGTCGAATTGATAACCTTTGTTTTTTTGAAGTCAGTAAAACAACACTTTTTTTGGTTTAAGGAACTTGAAAACGTATAAATTGATCAAAAAATCAAAATCGAATTTTTGCACGATTACAAGACTTTCTTTGTATTCTCTGTACAATATAGGAAAGTAAAAATACGACATAAACCTCGTGGCCTTGTTGCCGCAGATATGTTACCTATGTTATGTTGACCAATCAGCGATCGGGACTGTTAAATTATTAAGAATTAGGTACCTACATGAGTGAGCAACTCTTCACATATTCATAATATGCAAAACACATTACTTTCTTCGAGAAAGTAATTCCAGTGATGTAGCGTTGACTCAATGATCATTGCGGAACGAGCAATTTACAAATTACTCCAAGAATATGCTGGGTTACAAAATGGATTGTCAAAAATTCTACTAGCTATGCTTAGGTGGCGCCTAAAAAATGCTTACTTTTCTATGTTGTTTTCATACCATTTTTACAAGCTTTTATTTAACTTGCAATGTATGTTTGTTTGTTTAGGTCAAAACTTACAAGTCAATTTTGAACGACTTCCACGTATCCGATCGATTTGAAATTTTGTACACATATGTATTCCCGATGACAATACATGAATAAATCATTTTTTGAAATAAATTCAACCCCTAAGGAGTTCAAACGAGGATGTAGGGTTTTTTTGACTAATCAACGCCCAGGCCAAATCGCTGAAGCTAGAAACTTGAAATTTGAACAGTTGGTTCCTTTTCTGACGTAAGCATCCACTAAGAAAGGATTTCTTGAAATTCAACCCCTACGGGTGTCAAAGAGGGGTAAAATTTTGAAAGACTAATATGAACAAAATAAAATATAAGTAAAAAACACTTTTTAAAAAACACGTTTTTATTACTTATTCCGCTGACGCAGCGACACAAAATACCCCTTGGTTTGTGTCCTAATTATTTTCTAGTTTTTGGTACAGCTGATGATTTAAAATAAAGCCGTTTAACTTAAAAGTTTTTTTACCTATTTTTATTTTATAGTTTTTAGTTTGATTTCTGGCCTGTATCATTATGCAAACACCTCATCCTTTCAACTGTCCACCTCTTGATTCCATCATCAGACCCTCGTTATCAAGTTGAAATTATCATAATATTGTTTTGTCACGGGAACTCAATGTGTGTGCAAAGTTTCATAAGAATCGGTTAAGTAGAAGTAGTTGAAAAAGCTGTCGCAAGATTTGAAACAAACAATTAAATATACGGGGTCAAGCTAAATAAAACCGTTTAAAAATGTCATCTGAGACTAGGCTCCGAAATGTGTTTTACAGTTAACAATTCCATCACAAATAACATTAAAAAAAAGACAACTGTATAAATAAAGCTTGGCTTGCTAAATTCAACTGTTTCTAAACTACAAAAACAAAACACAAACGTTTAGTCAGCGTTTAGTGAAACAATTGCATTCACAATTAATCCGTGCTATTTTTATATGCAATACAGGTAGCCGGGTGGCACGCAGCCGGGTGCTAAATACGTATGGTAATTGTGGGATTTCTTTTTCAATATTAGATTATGTAATTCGGTCAAAGCTGTAAGTCGCGGTTTTGAAAACGTGAGTTAAGGATTAAAGTAACATCGATTGAACTTCATAACTTGAGCTCATTCGTAATATGTATATTAATTAATTCGAAGATGACTTATTTTTATATAACACATGCACGCTTTTAGTGTTTTTTCGTATCAGTTTTGCGGACCTTAAATGACCGTTTATTGACGAGTGACGTCATGATCCATTATGAAACGCTTTTCGATGAATAATGGAAAAACATTTGAAAAACCCGTTATCTAATGAACATTATGTATCTCTTTTCGGTGTTATAAATCAAATATGGTTACTATGGTAACAAAGTGAATAAATATTGTATCGAACCCAATGTTTTTATTATGAGATGTACTTCTGTCAGTGACATTAAATTATTCATTTAAAGTCTAAAACCATGCATATTTTATATAAAGTATAGTGTGCAGCACGTGTGCTAAATATTTATGCGTCAGGCGCGATGTTTTCAGCACTCGTATTCGGCTCTTGATGCTCACTCGCCAAGGCTCGTGAGCGCTCTCCTACTACTCGTGCTGAAAACATCGCGCCTGACGCATAAAGATGTATTTAGCACACTTGTCACACAATATACTATTAACTGACTTTAAAACAAATAAAAACTTAAAAAAAAACTAAACCCCGACTACTTAAAAGAACAAAAAAGTGGCCAAGTGCGAGCTTGACTCGCGCACCGAGGGTTCCTTACAATAATAAAACTATTGAGTTAGGGATCAAAAATTAACAGCTTGTTTTTAAAAAGTTTTTTTATTCATATTTTATTTTGTTCGTGTTTTAAAATTTTTCCGTATCAAATTTAATTAATTTAATTTTTAACATAAATAAAATATATTATTTACGGAATATTTGATGAATAAAAAAAAATATTACGATTCGAAACTCGAGATTGAACCGGGTACCTTTAGATCTTAGGTCTAACACTTTACCACTCAGCTAGCCGAACGATGTTTAACACCATCGTTCTATGGGTATAGAGCTGTACCAAACATAATATAGGTATAATAAATTAATAAATACAAATTTAACACGTAAGTCGTGACCAAATACATAATTAGATGAATGCATAATGACTGCAAACAGTATATGAAGACACCTGTTGTAAGAACAATGACGTAACACAACACTGTAGTCAGGAAAAATTCATTAATTCAAACCTATGTCACCGTAGGGATTTTAACCCTAAACTTTCCACTATCGCGGCGGACTGAGTTGACATTACTCACACAGTGACACATTTTCAAACATCGACTTTCTCCCTTTAAAGCATTCTGTCACAGAAAAACCACTACATGCGAGAGTCAATATTCCAACACCACTGCTAGACTACAGACAACTCAACATGTAAAGTAAACACAACAGGTGAATACAAAGATGAAGTATCCATTTTTAATAACACCAAGACAAGATAGAATTTCTATCAAATATCGAGGCAAATTAATTGGAACAACACATAATCTGAGGTTGGATTATAACACATATACACAATAAATACAAATTTAACACGTAACTCGTGACCAAATACATAATTAGATGATTGCATAATGACTGCAAACAGTATATGAAGACACCTGTTGTAAGAACAATGACGTAACACAACACTGTAGTCAGGAAAAATTCATTAATTCAAACCTATGTCACCGTAGGGATTTTAACCCTAAACTATGAATTAATGAATTTTTCCTGACTACAGTGTTGTGTTACGTCATTGTTCTTACAACAGGTGTCTTCATATACTGTTTGCAGTCATTATGCATTCATCTAATAATAAATTAATGTTTTTATTTTACTATACTATACTGACTCCAGCCCGTAGGTACTTCTATACTGTACTATAGAATAGGTATAGATCTGTACCAAACAGCTCTATACCTATTATAGTACAGTATAGAAGTACCTACGGGCTGGAGTCAGTATAGTATAGTAAAATAAAAACATTAATTTATTATAGAAAATTGTTCGTGCGGTTAAAGTATTCGCGGCTATTAATACATACAAATGAATACAAAGTTTGCATTTGTGTTAGAAACACCCATCGAAATGACGTAACAATATGATGCAACAATGGAAAAATTCATTTTTCAAACCTATGTCACCGCCGGGACTCTAGCCCGTGGAAGTTTTTGCTCTACTCAAAGGTAGATACATAAATTGTAGGTAATTGTCTCTAGTTTCATTTTGTATATAACTGTTTTTATCGTAAAATAAGTCGGAAAGGAGGTATTGTCAAAAAACTGCTTTTAGGCGCCATTTTTCCAATATGGCGGCGCGAGCGGCAAAAATACGAGTAGGCAAAGTCGAAATTCGGAAACAGCACATCAAAATCTATAAAATTACCAATTTTCAAAACTCCCGGAAAACTTTCCAGGTAATCACTATTTTTCGAACCAAATGACTGTACTATTATATTAGCTACAAATATTATTTAAAGACCCAGAAACAGAGTGTTGAAAAATACCGTTTTGTACCTCGCGTCATTTAAACAAATCGAATGACACCTCGGTTATGACAATCGGCTCAGTAGATTAGGCCTTACGAGGTTAAACGAACATACAAAATAACCTTGACTGTTGTTAAAATAGAGTAAAGTAAAAATTAACCTCAATACGCTCCTGTATTGTTCCACATATGTAACAATATTGGCAGTTAAATAAAAAAAAACAATAGGCAATCAAAGAACAGATATTACAATATGTCTTACAACAATTAAATTATTGTATGCAACGACCCACTGATAATTTTTTATAACATTAAAATGACAAATTAATTCCGTTACAGTAATGGCTTTGCGGAGTAATTGAAATATTATATTGCAATACAAGGTACAATAATTGTACAGTCGCGGACTTAATAAAGTTTACACTTGAGTTTTTCAGTGTGAGTTCACAAAAAGTCAGTAGCTTAGCAACAAATTTAGTTTTTAATATGTAAATGTAAATGTCAAAAATTAAAAGAAATAATTGTCGTTTAAATGCCTCGAAATTTTTAAAACGATGAACAAAAAAGAAGAATCATTGCAAGATTGGAGGAAGGAATTTGCTAGTATCAAATATTATCAAATCTTTTTATGTTTTAATTGAATAATATTGAGTAATTTGGATTGTATAGTAAACAAATGAGGTGTTTTGAAAATATTTTTTATTGAATTTTTAGGATGTAACCTTAGTAATACAATATGCAAAAATTAAAAAAACTGGTAACTAGATGATACAGGTGTAAACTTTTTTAAGTCCGCGACTGTACAATAATTGTACCTTGTATTGCAATATAATATTTCATTGTGGATTATAGACGCGTCGACAACTTAGGTCATTAGCGTCTTAATTACATTAAATAATAAATCACTTAAATCTAAATGACATCACAACACATCCATAAGCGGAGGTGGGATTCGAACCCACGACAGTGTGATCCAAAGGCCGCTACGCTAACCGTTACACCACACTGTCCTCTACAAGGTACGAAATACAGCGTTTGCAACTAGTGTGAAGTTAGCTGCCCAAAGATGGAGGGCAGCAATTCATACGCGTTGCAATCGCTGTGTTTCGTTCCGAGTAAATGCATATTATTTTTTACAACAACTCTATTGACAATTCGATTTGAGGTACCTGCAATTTGAGTGCGGAAAAAAGCCGCAAAAATATTAGAGCTGTCAGATCCTTGTGAAATTTATGTGAGGTTATGTCTGTCATTTTGACGTTTTCGAGTATTATATGCGAATTGAAGTTGGCGCGACTCAATCGCTCTATCTCTCTGTTAACAACGTTAAAAAACAGAAAACCGACAACTGAACATTTTCATCCCTCAGTTTCAACCCACTAAACAAGTACCAAAAATCGAATTTTCAATAGCGGCGTTGTGAAAAATTTATTTCAAATCAGATGAGCTATTTTAAAAATCATATATTTTACCGGTAAATAAAGTAAATAAAGAGCAATGTAGTAGATTTGGGGTTTATTATTGCCGAGTTGTGACAGTATGTAAAAACGAGCGATAGCGAGTTTTTACAGTCACACGAGTCATAATGCCATCATACGCATGAGAAATATATTATGGTATTTTATGCCATACCCACTACACAATACTTACTTTTAAATTCATTTTCAGTATTTTTAAAAACATTTTGACAGTTCATTTGCGTCGCTATCTTTACATGTACAGCAGGCCGTGAGTAGGTAATGGCAGGCGGACAGAGCGAATAAACATAATGTTGTGTCTTTTTGAGTCAACATTAATACTCTACATAGTCGACCACAACATTTTTATGGGCTAGGTGGAAGAACAATGCAATTTGAACCGTGCCTTTTGTATGTTTTTAATGTGCAATAAACATTCTTTATTTATTGTAGATTATAGACGCGTCGACATCTAAGGTCATTAGCGTCTTTCAACTACACTAAATAACAACTAACTTAAAACTAAATAACATCACAAAACATCCATGAGCGCAGGTGGGATTCGAACCCGCGGCAGTCCAGTCTAGAGGCTGCGGCGCCAAGCACGCTACCATCTAGGCTATACTGCCCTCCAATAATTCATTCATTCATTGTTTTGTTTTGGAGTTTCTATTAGCTACGCTTTTGAAACAAACAAGTAATTCAAAATTATAATTTCGTTGTGATCAGACCTATTTTATAATTTTGAATTACTCCAAAACAAAACAATGTTGTGGTCGACTATGTAGAGCATTAATGTTGACTCAAAAAGACATAACAATAAGTTACTATGGCAACCGTTTATTTACCGCACTAGTTATGTTATGAAAACACTTTTGGTACGCCTGGCTGTTAAATGACCCAATACAGGCCGGTATACATGTATGGAAAGTAGCTATTTTGTAGTGACTAGTGGGTATGGCGAAATTTAATTTATTTTATAACAATTTATTGTTTCGTACGACACAGTGGCTTCGTTAGACAAGTATTTAAGAAGTCCTTTACCTGATAATCTGATATTATTTATGCATCAAGTGGCTTAAGTGACGAAATATGTGACAGTTGCGATTTTGCGATACGAGCCTAATGTTGCATTGCAGTATACCAGAACGAGTGTGAGTTTACCGCGCGAACCGAGGGCGAGCGCAGTAATCACATGCAGAGTTCTAGTATAAATGCAACATAACCTCAGTAGAGTATTGTCAAATTGCGGCTGTCAGATTCGTCACTTTAGACACGCGTTACCTACAATATTTTTTGCAACAACTGCTTCAAAAGTTCAATTTTAAGCAATTTAGATAAATATTTTATTAGTGACATTATAGCAAAGTAATCTATAAAGTACTATTTTACGCACGTGTGTTATAAAGTAAAACAAATTACTTTATAGCACGGAGTATTACTTCACGCACTACCGTTCGAATGCATCAGAAGCTTCCATAAAGAATCACTTAACAAACGGTACATAGCCATCTAAAATTATACTTTTGATGCAAGTGTTGCAAAAAGTTTAAAAAAAACGCTGAGTTTTAATTATTATTTCAATTAGCGAAAAGCCTTACCTTGATCTTTTCATAAGTGGAATCAATTTCAAGATGATGAACAAAAGGATTCAGAAGTTCAGCAGGCATGGCAGTTGCCTTGGCAGCGCTGATGTCGTCTTCATTCATCCTAAGAAATCTTGTATAAATCCAACGACCACAATTTAAATAAACGAACGCCGGGAACAACAAAACCGCGGCTACAGTTTATCAACAATCGTAAACACAACAAATACACTTCACAACAACTGCCAAACTGACTTGCTGTCACTGACAACAGTGTACCTACGTATCTCATGAACGGCTGGAGAAATGTGTATTGTTGAGAAATCAGGGTTGGGACGACTGCACTAACTACCAGAATTAGGTATTTAAGTTTAAAAAAAATTATTAATTTTTTAATTTTTTCTAATAATTTAACATAAATAATATTGAAAATCGAAAAGAAAATTTTTTTTAAAGCTATAGATAAATTACTAAAAATTAATTAAAATGTATAAAAATTTAAAAAATATCACATGACTTCAAAACGCGCCAGGAATGTTTGTGACGTCGTTATGTTAAAATGTGTCTGCATTTGTTGGTATTTGTGTATATGTAATACACATACTATCAAAAATAATAAATTTTTAACTTGGTAACCATGGATACAAAGACCATAGATAACATAATGACGTCACACGCGTTCGGATTCTTTCGGCGCGTTATCGGAACTGAGTTTAAAAATTAATTTTTATTTAAATATAACTTTTTAATTAGTAAGCAAAAAAATTAAATAAAAACAGTTTTGCTATAAAACTTGATGTGGTCCTTCCATTTAAGTAAAAAAAAAAATTCGTTTAAAAACCCAATTGGGGAAAGTCTTGTATCTAACTAAGATATCTTTTATACAGGGGGGGACAACTTGACATATAGTCGGTTTTAATTTTGTATGAGGAACTAAGAAGGAAATGTAATCAATGTTCCCTCTAATTTTTTCGCTGACTGCGCGGTACAAAAGTATAATATGGGAGCAAAAATGTTCAAAACGCATGTAACAGTGTTTAGACATTTAATGAAATGTCCATCTACACAAGATGGCTGCGAAAAGACAACATTATTATAATAATACTCTATTGCTTGTCACAAACAATGTTTCCTCTAATTTTTTCGCTGATTGCAGCGCGGTACAAAAGTATAATATGGGAGCAAAAATGTTCAAAACGCATGTAACAGTGTGCAAGTGGGGGGGGGGGTCCTGTGCCTGTGTTTGAAGTCAAATATATTTTTTTTGGTAAATACAGCAACCACGCACGCTGTGCTGTATGCAAAACTCACTCAGCAAAGAGATTTCGTTTGACGTTTAAATGTTAAAGGCCGTTTCAAAAAAAAAATTTTACCCTCTGAATTTTACTTTTTTTTGTGAAATTTGGATTTTTGCCATTTTTAGATGCAATTCTTCTATAAAATGAAATAAAAAAAATGGTGAACAAGCCCTTTGTGCGCAGAATAGAAAAACGGTTGCGCAACTTTCGAAAAATTAGTGCGCAGCCGCATTGTTGGATAGGCAAATTAGTCAAGAAGTTTCACTTCTAGCGCGATATTTAAGTATTTGTATCCGAAAATGAAGATACTGTTCAAATATTATGGTTCATATTTTCAATGTATTATTATTATTATTTTCAAAATCGAATTGATACTTTCACTAATTCTTTTGGGAAGTGGAGGTTTGTTATAGAAACAAACTAGGGAAACACCATCCCCATGAGCTCGGCTAATCTCAAGTCCAAATACCATTATGTTTTTTTAATCCCCTCCCCTTGGCTTCAAGAAATAGCATTATTACTATTAGGTAATAGGGTGCCCTAACAGAATAACCGAAGACAAAATAACCGCGACAAAATAACCGAGGACAAAATAACCGAACGACAAAATAACCGCGGACAAAATAACCGAGGACAAAATAACCGAACGACAAAATAACCGCGGACAAAAAAACCGGACATTGTATATCTAGTGGCGTAATGAGGTATATTACCGACGAGTAGTGACAGTATGTTAAAACGAGCAATTTAGCGAGTCATTTTGCTTCTTGAGTTGTGATTGGTGAGTTGGGACATTCAAACGGCATGTATTTTTATATTTTGTTTACATTAATTACTTCGTCTTGGAAATGAATAGATTATAGTCTGTATATAGCTAAAACATATTATTACCTAATAACACAGACCCCATTTGCCATTTTCATTTCACGAAGCCTACGTATTTGCTGCGGGTTGTTCATTTTTGCATCCCGAAGCTTAAGTTCGGGACAACAGGACAGATAACCTAAGAACGGAACGTATGGTCACATTAGCCATACCCACTATAAAATAGCTGCTTTTCACTTCATTTTCAGTATTTTCAAAAAATGTTGACAGTTCATTTTGTGTCGCCAACTTCACTTCTATAGTAGGCCGAGACACACACAGGAGTATGTAATAGCAGGTGGATCATGCGAATAAACATAAAAGTCACTCTACATACATGCATATAAAGCAGTTATTTTATAGTCGTATGGTAAAAAGTGATTTTTTGATTACAGATATAAATAATAAAAAAATGTCGAAGTGTTCGAATTAAGACAACGTACATTTTTAGTACTTTTTTAGTATCCTTTAAGCATAAGCTTAAAGGATACTAAAAAAGTGCACCAATTTTCTGTTTTTATAAACAGAAATTAAGAAATAAAAGAACGTTTTCAATTCACCCAGCCCTAACAGAAATGCGTTTTACTTTTATTTGTCAATTCAAATAGTCAATAAATGGCGCGCATGCACTCTTTAGCATCCGTCTTATTAGAGACACCTATTCGAGAGAGTTGGAACTACAGTGAAAGTTTGTGTATGCAAATATTTTTATTTTTAGCCAAAGACTCGAATATAAATACTTTAGGAGAAACTTTAACCTAAACGGTACTGAATACAGAACTATATCTGAAATTGGTTGAGGCTTTCGCGGCCAGTTGATGAGCTGGTGTTGTCCTGATTCGGGTCTATAGGCCGTCGTTGGTTGGAATTGCTTCCTAACGTTTCGCTAGCACGAGTGGCGAGCTTCTTCAGAGGTCCTTCCATCTCCGATGCTGGATGTACATCCAGCTCGTACATCCAGCATCGGAGATGGAAGGACCTCTGAAGAAGCTCGCCACTCGTGCTAGCGAAACGTTAGGAAGCAATTTTCCAAACAACGACGGTCTATAGACCCGAATCAGGACAACACCAGTATATTAGAAATTTTTAGGATAATGACTCGTGTTCAAGGCAGTTCTCTAAGGCTCTTGCCTCCTAGCGTTTCGAAAAAGCTAATAATTGACAATAGGCTAAGAGCTCGTGTCAAAAATTGCAAATTCGCTCGCTCGTTCCATTTATTATAATGTCCTAAAGCAAAGTATCACTTATCGAACAGTGTAAAATTTTTAAAATCGGTTAGTAATTTCTGAGATTACCCCCGATTTTCACTCGGGCGAAGCCGGGTCGGCCAGTTATTATACTGTAGCCTATGTCCTAAAGCAAAGTATCACCTATCGAACAGTGAACTTTTTTTTAAATCGGTTCACTAATTTCTGAGAGTACCACCGATTTTCACTCGGGCGAAGCCGGGTCGGCCAATTATTATACTATTATAGCCTATGTCCTAAAGCTAAGTATCATTTATCGAACAGTGAATTTTTTTTGGAAATCGCTCTTCTGAGAATTCCTCCGATTTTCAACTGGGCGAAGCAGGGCCGGCCAGTTTCATTTTATTTATTGTAAATTATAGACGCGTCGACAACTTAGGTCATTGGCGTCTTGATTACATTAAATAACCACTCACTTAAAACTAAATTACATCACAAAACATCCATGATTCAGAGCCCGTGACGCTAACCACTGGACCACACTGTCCTCGTCCGGCCAGTTTCAATTATACGTACATCTAAACCTTCCTCGTAAATCAATCTATCTAATCGTGAAAACCGAAACAAAATCCGTTCAGTAGGAGAAAATCCGGCACAGACAGACAGACAGACGCGGTAAGAGTCTTTTTTAACTTCCCATTGGAAGTTATTGTAATGGGTCCGAAAATCGAAATCAAAAAGGAAAAAAAATTTTTATGTTTCAAGGTCACTACACTATTTTTACACTACTTTTAGAAAGATGTCTGTGTGTGTGTGTGTGTGTGTGTACGTATGTACGTACGTACGTACGTACGTATGTATGTGTTCATTTCTTTCTAAGACGAAATCTCGAGAACGAAAAATGATATCGACTACGTTGGGGTGCCAATCGACGCGTATTAACGTAAATATGATCTGAAAGGAATTTTTTTAAAATCGGTTCAGCCGTTCTTTTTTCTTAACCAAATAACCTCCAAAAAAGTAGATTTTACACAATATCTCGCGAATAAAAAATTATATCGACTTCATAAGGGTGTCAATCGAGGCGTGTTAACGTCATTTTGATCCGACATAAATTTTATAAAAATCGGTTCAGCCGTTTTTTTTTTTTTTTTTAACTTCCCACTGGAAGTTATTGTAATGGGTCCGAAAATCGAAATCAAAAAGGAAAAAAAATTTTTATGTTTCAAGGTCACTACACTATTTTTACACTACTTTTAGAAAGATGTCTGTGTGTGTGTGTGTGTGTGTGTGTACGTACGTACGTACGTATGTGTACATTTCTTTCAAAGACGAAATCTCGAGAACGAAAAATGATATCGACTATGTTATGGTGCCAATCGACGCGTATTAACGTAAATATGATCTGAAAGAAATTTTTTCAAAATCGGTTCAGCCGTTCTTTTTTCTTAACCAAATAACCTCCAAAAAAGTAGATTTTACACAATATCTCGCGAATAAAAAATTATATCGACTTCGTAAGGGTGTCAATCGAGGCGTGTTAACGTCATTTTGATTCGACATAAATTTTATAAAAATCGGTTCAGCCGTTTTTTTTTTTTTTTTTTTAAATTATTGATGTTTTAATGATTGAAATGATTACTTTTCTGTGTAATATCTAATTTAATTATTATTATTAAATATTTATCAAACTGGGAAGTTCGTCGTGTGGACCTCAAGGGTCGCACTTTAGTCCTAATAAACGACCCACCTCACGGCTTGTTTTTTTTTTTTAATTATTGGTGTTTTAATGATTAAAATGATTACTTTTCTGTGTAATATCTAATTTAATTATTATTATTAAATATTTATCAAACTGGGAAGTTCGTCGTGTGGACCTCAAGGGTCGCACTTTAGTCCTAATAAACGACCCACCTCACGGCTTGTTATAATATACTAGCGGCCCGTCCCAGCTACGCCCAGGTGGTATGAAATTAAGCGTACGAAAATAGTTTTTTTTGACAAAACACCGTTATAGTTCAGCCATTTTGTACTTACAAAATATTTACAAATTATAAACACAAACCTTCCTCGTTTATCGCTCTTTCTATTAGTGAAAACCGTTTCAAAATCCATTGCGTGGTTTAGAAGAAGTAAGCGAAGAAACAGACAGCGATTTTGTTTTATACTATTTAGAGATTGTGTTGATAACGTGCCAGGGCTTGAGAATGGCCGAGCGTGTAGCGGTGCTGTTGTTTACATGGCGTTGCTATAATGATTCCTCTATTACAAGTCCCCAGTTCCCGGGTTCTAGCCCGACAGCTGGTAAAAGTGTTAATTGGATTTTCAATTATTTATTATTAAAAAAATAATAATGAATTGAAAATATGAATTGGTGCTAGGCCCAAATAACCTTTGCTGTTGGTGGTCTTTAAAACCAGGGGTGTTACGAATATTCGCATCCGCATCCGTAACGTAAATGCGGAATATTCGCATTAATTCAGACATCTGCATCCGCATTCACATCCGCATCAATCAATGCGGAGTTTTTACGGATGCAGATTCACATCAACAAGTAACTACATGTAAAGAAAGTGGGCGGAGCCAGAGTGGCACGTGCTAAAAACATGATTAAATAAATAAAAAAACTCGGGTCGCAGTGCCATAACCCTGCCGACAATATAGTGTATTTGCTAATACAGGCCTTGTGGTTTTATTATGTGAACTTAAGTTTGTTTTTGGACAAAATAAAAAATTTAACCCCTTAATACATCCCTTAAAATAATATTTTTTTTCCTAATTTCAATATTATTATCAATGCAACCTCCGTACCAAATTAAATACACCCGTCAGCAAATAAATCACTATCCGTAAACTAGTGTTTTCATAAAATTTGTAAGTCCGGTCCTGTCGTGCCGATTTTGTTAAAATTTTAGCAACACATTTTAATCTCTACTAAAGGGTTAAATTCCAATTTTTAAACAATTCTGAGATTTTTTTCGGTATTTTTGGGCCCAAAAACTTTTTTCAACCCCCAAAAACTACCCTTAAAATGGTCCGATTGGGCCCATTTTAAATAGGTTCCGTGCGGTGATGGATTCCAACGTGTCTACCAAATTTCGTTCAAATCAATTAAGTCTTTCGAGAGTTATGCCGCGAACACATATATATATATATATATATATATATATATATATATATATACATATATACGTTCAACGCACTATTTTGCGTCCCTCTTATACCGCAGCACATATCAAACTGCTTCCTTGACGATTTTACGTCCGTATATCGGAAGCAAAAAAGTTTTGCCATGTAACTCCTTTAATATCGAAGTCAGAAGTGCCGACCCTGGAGCTTTCGGACTTTCATTCGCGTATCTTTTTGCTTCCGCTATTGAAATTACCCTACTTGCCCCCGTTCAGCCGCAAGCGGAATCAATTTAGTGTGATTTCTGAAAGATGTATATTAAATTTTAGTTCACGATATTTCCGCAACTTTTTTTATTGTGGCGCTATTAATATACAGTTTTGTATATAAGGCGTTTACATTGGGCCGTAATTTGACTCCTCTATTAAATGTACCACGGCAACACCGTAAGAATATACAGATATCAGTACTAGGCACTATTTTGATTCTTTTCAATATTGTGCAGTTTCAACTCATTTTGGCATTTTGCTGTCAGAGTATATAGATTTCAATACTTGGCACTATTTTGATTCTTTTAAGTACGCTGTAGTTTCATTTCATTTTTACGTTATATTGACTGGAATTTTTGACAGAATTAGTTTTTACACACTCGATGCGCGTTTCGTTATATTAGCATCCTCAGGAGAAACTTAAAATTGTTTTTTTCTCTCTTCTTAAAAAGTTAAAATTTGGCACAGGTAAGTAAATGGGTCTTTCGGATTCGAAAAAAAAATCGCAACCTGCTATTACCTCCAGGGGCGGTACCCTTAAATGGCATTTTGGATCAATATAAACCACATAACCATTTATAATACATTAAATTTGCCCTAAATGCTGATTTACAAGTTAGTAGTGTCAGACTTTTTCAATGGTTTTATTAAGTTCGACATGACGTATATTTAGATCAAATTTAATTATTGAAATTTGACCCACTACCCGTTATCCAATTGAGTTGAAATTTTGCACACGTGTGTAAGTCCGGTGACAATGCAATATAGTATATCTAATATCGTTCTAGATCCAAAATGGCGGATGTCCCAAAATGGCGGCTCACCTTTTTTTTGCAACCCCCTTGACATGGGTATCAAATGAAAGGGTTTCATGAGTAGAATACGATAAGCTACGTGACGCCATTCTAAATTCAAAATGGCGGACGCCCTAAGATGGCGGCTCACCTTTTTCTTTACAATACCCTTGACATGGGTATCAAATGAAAGGGTTTCATGAGCAGAATACGATAAGCTATGTGACGCCATTCTAAATTCAAAATGGCGGACGCCCCAAGATAGCGGGTTACCTATTACTTCAGAACTCCCATGACATGGGTATCAAATTAAATGATTTGAGGGGTAGAATACGATAAGCTACATGACATCATTCTAAAATCAAAATGGCGGACGCCCCAAGATGGCGGCTTTCCTTTTTCTTTACAACCCCCGCCGTATCAAATGAAAGGGTTTGATGAGTAGAATAAGATAAGCTACATGACGTCATTCTAAATTCAAAATGGCGAACGCCCCAAGATGGCGGCCCAATTTTAATTTAAATTTTAATAAATTGGATAACTGGGTTAGCTGATTAATATAAAATTGAAAATTTAGGACTTAGATTTTACATTTTTGTAAAATAAAGAATTTATATATTTTTCTATTGTATAGAATTAATAGTATATTATGTAACAAGTGTGCTAAATACATCTTTATTCGTCAGGCACGATGTTTTCAGCACGAGTAGTAGGAGAGCGCTCACGAGCCTTGGCGAGTGAGCATCGCGAGCCGAATACGAGTGCTGAAAACATCGCGCCTAACGCATAAATATTTAGCACACGTGTTGCACACTATACTTTTTATAACACTTGCATGGTTTTAGCCTTTAATTGAATAATTTAATATCACTGACAGAAGTACATCTCAAAATGCACTAAAAAGTAGAGAATAATTTATTTTTTTCAGTTGAAAAGAAACCTATTGGGAAAAAATGTATACTTAGACAAAGTAATATTTTATGAGCGCCCGATGTTTTTCTTTTTAACTGAAAAAAAAAAAATATTTTCTACTTTTTAGTGCATTTTGATTTAAAAGAAAACAATAATTTGTTTTTAAAGTTTTTTTTTAATTTCTTTATTTTTATTTTAATATCTGAAAATTCCCTTTGTATCATCTTCGTAATGTAAACTGTTGGTAAAAATCTTTTTTTATATAAGATAAAACACTAACGCACATTTTTATTGATAAAAAATTAATAATGGAGAGCCTCTGGGGGGTGCCTGCTGCACAGGACTCTACGCATCAGCGTACTAAGAGTATCGGTAAATTCGTTGCTGTTAGTAATATTTTTTATAAGAACAAATAATTACACCATTATAACTATTAATTTGATATTTACAATAATGGCAACCATAATTAATTTTAATCGGATAGATTTATTATTTAGGCATAGCGGTTATACATAGAAGTAGAATCAAAATATTGTCATCTATGATTAATTCTTTGCATAAAAAAGCCGGTTTTCATCTGGCAACACTGTTGGAAGTAAAAAAAATAGCAAGATAAAATATATATCTTTTTATAGATGCAAAATAGTGTTAAATATGAAACTAAAATATACAGCCCGGAGTCATAAAGACTATACTTTATAAAGACGCAAAATATGGTTATAAATAAAAAAATGTATTTTCTACTTTTTAGAATACCAACATAAAAAGTAGACAGGAGGGTCAAAAAAAACTGCAGAAGTCAATATACACACTTAGATTCCTCCTAAATCCACTCCTTCTGGGAGACGTAGGAAGGTTTCAAAGTGAAAGGAATCAATATAGTTATGTAGATGTAAATATATATATATATATATATATATATATATATATATATATATTTACATCTACATAACTATATTGGTTCCTTTCACTTTGAAACCTTCCTACGTCTCCCAGAAGGAGTGGATTTAGGAGGAATCTAAGTGTGTATATTGACTTCTGCAGTTATTTTTGACCCCCCTGTCTACTTTTTATGTTTGTATTCTAAAAAGTAGAAAATACATTTTTTTATTTATAGCCATATTTTGCGTCTTTATAAAGTATAGTCTTTATGACTCCGGGCTGTATATTTTAGTTTCATATTTAGCACTATTTTGCATTTATAAAAAAATATATATTTTATCTTGCTATTTTTTTTACTTCCAACCGTGTTGCCAGATGAAAACCGGTTTTTTTCTGCAAAGAATTAATCATAGATGACAATATTTTGATTCTACTTGTATATATAACCGCTATGCCTAAATAATAAATCTATCCGATTAAAATTAATTATGGTTGCCATTAATGTAAATATCAAATTAATAGTTATAATGGTGTAATTATTTGTTCTTATAAAATAATATTACCAACAGCAACGGATTTACCGATACTCTTAGTACGCTGATGCGTAGAGCCCCGTGCAGCAGGCACCCCCCAGAGGCTCTCCTATATTAATTTTTTATCAATAAAAATGTGCGTTAGTGTTTTATCATATATAAAAAAAGATTTTTACCAACAGTTTACATTACGAAGATGATACAAAGGGAATTTTTAGATATTAAAATAAAAATAAAGAAATTAAATGGTTTTATTAAGTTCGACATGACGTATATATATTTAGATCAAATTTAATTATTGAAATTTGACCCACTACCCGTTATCCAAATGAGTTGAAATTTTGCACACGTGTATGAGTCCGGTGACAATGCAATATAGTATATCTAAAATCGTTCTAAATCCAAAATGGCGGACGTCCCAAGATGGCGGCTCACCTTTTTTTTGCAACCCCTTGACATGGGTATCAAATGAAAGGGTTTCATGAGTAGAATACGATAAGCTACGTGACGCCATTCTAAATTCAAAATGGCGGACGCCCTAAGATAGCGGCTCATCTTTTTCTTTGCAACCCCCTTGACATAGGTATCAAATGAAAGAGTTTCATGAGCAGAATACGATAAGCTACGTGACGCTATTCTAAATTCAAAATGGCGGACGCCCCAAAATGGCGGCTCACCTTTTTTTTTGCAACCCCCTTGACATGGTTATCAAATGAAAGGGTTTCATGAGCAGAATACGATAAGCTACGTGACGCCATTCTAAATTCAAAATGGCGGACGCCCCCAGATGGCGGGTGACCTATTACTGCAGAGCTCCCAGGACATGGGTATCAAATTAAATGGTTTCAGGAGTAGAATACAATAAGCTACATGACATCATTCTAAAATCAAAATGGCGGCTTTCCTTTTTATTTACAACCCCCGACGTATCAAATGAAAGGGTTTGATGAGTAGAATAAGATAAGCTACATGACGTCATTCTAAATTAAAAATGGCGAACGCCCCAAGATGGCGACCCAATTTTAATTTAAATTTTAATAAGTTAGATAACTGGGTTAGCTGATTAATATAAAATTGAAAATTTAGGACTTAAATTTTACATTTTTGTAAAATGAAGAATTTATATATTTTTCTATTGTATAGAATTAAAATAATTAAAGTCCAAAAAGTAACAAATAAATAACTTAAAAAAAACTTTTTAAAAAACAATGGTTCTATTTTGAAACAAAATTGCACTAAAAAGTAGAAAATAATTTTTTTAGTGATTATAAGTTGATCAGAAAAGTTTTCAAGATTTGTTAAAAGAAAACCATTGGTAGTTAAAACATCATAAGTCATAACAGCATCAGTATTTAATATTTTATGAGCGCCCAATGGTTTTCTTTTAACAAATGTTGAAAACTATTCTGATCAACGTATAATCACTAAAAAAAATTATTTTCTACTTTTTAGTGCAATTTCGTTTCAAAATAAAACCATTGTTTTTTAAAAAGTTTTTTTTAAGTTATTTATTAGTGCATTTTGATTTGAAAGAAAACCATTGTTTTAAAAAAAGAATTTTAATTTACTTATTTTTTACTTTTTAGTCTTTATTAATTATTTTAATTTCATACAATCGGGAAATACATTAATTTTTATTTAATTTAATTTAATTAGGTACTGTAAAAAATAGAGTAAATTGTATAAACTTTACCAATATATTTCAGCTATAATGGATAGGGTACATCAGAATAAATAATCAATTCAATTTTTAGTGCTTTATTTTGAAACGAAACAAATAATTATTCTGAGATAAGACTAGTAAAAATAATAAGTATTTCACTTATATATTTTAATTAATAAATTTTAATTGGGACTTCCTCTTCCTGGTCTTGTGGTGTAAGGAATCAAAATGTTGCGTAATACGTAAAATTATATACATCACAAGTTTTCACTATTACGTTAGGTATATGGAATCAATATAATGCGTAGTTGTGCGTTGTTTAGGTTGTATATTAACAGAATATTGTATTGTTAAAATATTTTTTTTAATTACGATAGAAAATAATGAATTTAATTTATTATTTATAATTGTTTAGTTTTTAATTATAAATTTAAATTAGAAATAAAATACTGTGCTTTACAATTTAAACAAATTAATAATGTTTTTACTTTTTTTTACCTTTTAATTGATTTTACAAAGTTTAAGAAAGTAAATTAGCGCCTTTATTAATTATAAACTTAAAAAAAAGTTGTATAAAACTTTTTTTGTATCTATATTAGTTTAGGAGTAAATGGCTGACGGATCACCTGTACCTAAGTACCAATAATAACTATCCGCAATTTTCAAAAATAACTTAAAAAAAAACTTTTTAAAAAACAATGGTTTTATTTTGAAACAAAATTGCACTAAAAAGTAGAAAATAATTTTTTTTAGTGATTATAAGTTGATCAGAATAGTTTTCAACATTTGTTAAAAGAAAACCATTGGGCGCTCATAAAATATTAGGTACTGATGCTGTTATGATGTTTTAACGCCCAATGGTTTTCTTTTAACAATTTAATGTTGAAAACTATTCTGATCAACTTATAATCACTAAAAAAAATTATTTTCTACTTTTTAGTGCAATTTTGTTTCAAAATAAAACCATTGTTTTTTAAAAATTTTTTTTTTAAGTTATTAATTTGTTACTTTTTAGTCTTTATTAATTATTTTATATAACACATGCACGCTTTTAGTGTTTTTTTCGTATCAGTTTTGCGGACCTTAAATGACCGTTTATTGACAAGTGACGTCATGATCCATTATGTACCTCTTTTCGGTGTTATAAATGAAATATGGTTACTATGGTAACAAAGTGAATAAATATTGTATCGAGCCCAATGTTTTTATTATGAGATGTACTTCTGTCAGTGACATTAAATTATTCATTTTTTTTTTTTTTTTTAAAGATCACCAACAGCTAAGGTTATTTGGGCCTAGCACCAATTCATATTTTCAATTCATTATTTTTTTTTTAATAATAAATTGAAAATCCAATTGACACTTTTACCAGCTCGGGCTAGAACCCGGGAACTGGGGACTTGTAATAGAGGAACCATAGCAACGCATGTAAACAACAGCACCGCTACACGCTCGGCTATTCTCAAGCCCAAATTATTCAATTAAAGTCTAAAATCATGCATGTGTTATATAAAGTATAGTGTGCAACACGTGTGCTAAATATTTATGCGTCAGGCGCGATGTTTTCAGCACTCGTATTCAGCTCGCGATGCTCACTCGCCAAGGTTCGTGAGCGCTCTCCTACTACTCGTGCTGAAAACATCGTGCCTGACGCATAAAGATGTATTTAGCACGCTTGTTACATAATATACTATTAATTCTATACAATAGAAAAATATATAAATTCTTCACTTTACAAAAATGAAAAATCTAAGTCCTAAATTTTCAATTTTATATTAATCAGCTAACCCAGTTATCTGATTTATTAAAATTTAAATTAAAATCGGGCCGCCATCTTGGGGCGTTCGCCATTTTGAATTTAGAATAGCGTCACGTAGCTTATCGTATTCTGTTCATGAAATCCTTTTATTTAATACCCATGTCAAGGGGGTTGTAAAGAAAAAGGTAAGCCGCCATCTTGGGACGTCCGCCATTTTGAATTTAGAATGGCGTCACGTAGCTTACCGTATTCTACTCATGAAACCCTTTCATTTGATACCCATGTCAAGGGGATCGCAAAAAAAAAGGTGAGCCGCCATCTTGGGACGTCCGCCATTTTGGATCTAGAACAATATTAGATATACTATATTACATTGTCACTGGACTTATACACGTGTGCAAAATTTCAACTCAATTGGATAACGGGTAATGGGTCAAATTTCAATAATTAAATTTGATCTAAATATACGTCATGTCGAACTTAATAAAACCATTGAAAAAGTCTTACACCACTAACTTGAAAATCAGCATTTAGGGCAAATTTAATGCATTATAAATGGTTATGGGGTCCATATTGATCTAAAATGCCATTTAAGGGTACCGCCCCTGGAGGTAATAGCAGGTTGCGATTTTTTTTTCGAATCCAGAAGACCCATTTACTTACCTGTACCAAATTTTAACTTTTTAAGAAGAGAGAGAAAAACATTTTTTTAAGTCTCTCCTGAGGATGCTAATATAGCGAAACGCGCATCGAGTGTGTAAAAACTAATTCTGTCAAAAATTCCAATCAATATAACGCAAAAATCAAATGAAACTACAATGTACTTAAAAGAATCAAAATAGTGCCAAGTATTGAAATCTATATACTCTGACAGCAAAATGCCAAAATGAGTTACTGCACAATATTGAAAAGAATCAAAATAGTGCCTAGTACCGATATCTGTATATTCTTACGGTGTTGCCGTGGTACATTTAATAGAGGAGTCAAATTACGGCCCAATGTAAACGCCTTATATACAAAACTGTATATTAATAGCGCCACAATAAAAAAAGTTGCGGAATTATCGTGAACTAAAATTTAATATACATCTTTCATAAATCACAATAAATTGATTCCGCTTGCGGCTGAACGGGGGCAAGTAGGGTAATTTCAATAGCGGAGGCAAAAAGATACACGAATAAAAGTCCAAAAGCTCCAGGGTCGGCGCTTCTGACTTCGATATTAAAGGAGTTACATGGCGAAACTTTTTTGCTTCCGATATACGGACGTAAAATCGTCAAGGAAGCAATTTGATATGTGCTGCGGTATAAGAGGGACGCAAAATAGTGCGTTGAATGTATATATATATATAAATATATATATACATATATATATACATATATATATACATATATATATACATATATATATAAACATTTCCAAAAATGGTACCAAATTGTTCAGGAGGCTATGAAACGTCGAGAAATTTTGGTCCGACCCCTAGGTCCCGCCATCCGACCGACGCCAATAGTGTATGTGCCATATGGCAAATACACTAAAAAGTTAAAATTAAATTGATTTTCAGTTATTTATGCACTTAAAATTTAAATAATTATCCTTTTAAAATCATCCACGGATGTGAACTTCTAATAATCCGCATCCGCATCTGCATCCGCGGATGTCTAAATTTTTGCATCCGTAACAACCCTGTTTAAAACACACACGATAACGTGCCGCTACTATGCTATGCCATTATAATATTGTGTAACGTACAGTTACCAAAGCTACCAGAAAACGACTCTAAATCAGTCTGCTCAAAAACATCTTAACGAATGCTCTAGGCAGGTATAATATAGATATAAAAATAACAATGATCCATTTAGAGAAACTAAGTGATAGTTTGTAAAAACAATAGACACTGAGTTGGCATCCTTCCTAATTATAGTTGTATGATCTGTGAGGTACAGTAAAATTCCGATAATCTGTGCCAGTGAAAATATCTAGACGCACGGTTAGGGTTGCCAGTAGGGAATGCAATCTCGAGCCGAGATTGGCAATTCGAGATCAGTCTGGACTCTGGGGTCGAGATTGGCAATTCGAGATCTCGCGAGATTGTCTGGCGAGATCTCAATAAATCTCGACAATATCGAGATTTCGCCTACTTTTAAAAAGAACGTATTATTTTGTATCTAAAATACTTAAACTTAATGACAGTGTCACTATGTACGTGTATGATTTATTGCGTAGTGCACTGTGCAGATGATTATTATTCATTACTTTCCTTAAATAAACGTTGATTTTTTTGTTCCAAGATTCAATTAAAGTTTTGTTTTATTTTCAAAATATAACAGCAATACCCCAACTTACACAGCACACTATACGTCAATTAATTATTTTGGAAATAATTTCTTAGGAGTTATGAAGCACAGGGTAAGTTACTGTTAGTAACGTTCACGAACATTTGGTTGGAATTGTTCTTAGACATATTCAATATTCACTTAACTTTGTAATTTGTCAGCCATCTAATGCTTGTTATACTTTAAATAATTACTGTCAAATTCACTTAAGAAAACAATAATTAAAACAATATATGCAGAGAAACAAACAGAATCAATTAGTACGACTGTCAAAAACTATTATGTATAAGTTATATGTTTTTTAAGCGCGTTTGTTCTTGAAATCTCGTTCGAGATCTCGACCATATGGGGTCGAGATCTCGAACGAGATTTCAAAAACGAGATTGCCTGCCCACGAGATTAAATTTCGAAAATTGGGCTCGAGATCTCGCGAAATCGAGATTGCATTCCCTAATCGCAACATGTTAGTACAAACAGGTCGTACAAACAAATCGCTACGTGTAGTTGTAATATTTGTAGTACAAACATGTCAGCACAAACAAAACATAATAAGTACAACCATTCGGCTGCGTGTATGTTGCGCTTAAGTAAGGAACCAATTTGCGCGTTATAATTCCTCATATTTTATTTAGGGTTGTTATGGTAATTCGTGTCACACCATTTTTGTTTCATCGAGCCAACATTTTATACCCTTCAAATCGCCGAGGCAATGGCGCCCAAGAAGTCTTGCATACAAAAAAATGGGTGTGTGCTTATGACCACACGACAGAAGTGAAAACTTATATATATATTTTAAAATTAGAAAATCTGACGTTTTCACGTCTGTCGTGTGGTCATAAGCACACACCCACTTTTTTATTTGTTTAATAATTTTAAACAACTATAAGTTATATCCCTAAAATGACACGACACAAATGGAGAATAAATAATGTCTGTACCCCCAACAAGTGCTGCCTCTCGTGGATAATTGAATGGACTACTCTCAGGAAAATGGCTCATTAAGTTTTAGTGTCATCTATTAGCGCACTTGTGAACTACAAATAACTTATTAACAACATATCACAAATACCTTTTCAATTAAGTTTTAGTGTCATCTATTAGTGCACTTATGAACTACAAAAAACTTATTACCAGCATACTACAAATACCTCTTCGTGTTTGAGCCGAGTAAACCCGATTCAGCGTCACCGACCCGAAGCATGACGGTTCACTTTCGTTCACTACTCAGGCAAAGTGCGCCTAAGGAAGTTTTCACTTCAAAAATGACTAATATTCTGGATTTCTTCTGTACGCGAATAAGACGTAAAATTTTTTTTGGCAGAAAATTTAGGTCATCGTTGAGATTCGCAATCAAATTAAAGGAAAACATTGTTTTGCTTTCTCAAGGCCAGCAGTTTTCGCAGACATTTTTCTAATTGAACTATTTTTTAATCTTTATAACGGCTAGAAACATTTGCTTGTAATGATTTGAATAAAACAAATTTGGAAATCGATTATAATGCCCAAAAATAAACAGTATGCCAACACAAACGCCAGGGCCTATATTCTAAACATTACAATTTTTTTCTCGAAGATATTACTATGTTTTTTACCGGTATTAAACTATGAAAGCGCGATTTTTCCATAAGAGCCCGTAAAATCAAACTTTCGCGATTTCCTGCTTCCCTAATTATTTTAGGAAAAATATCTTCGACTAAAAGTTTTAGAACACAAAATTCTGCATCTAAATCATTAAACAAAATTAATTTTGCATGCTTTGTAACGGCAGAAATTTGATATGAAAATGTCAAAATTATCTCAAAAACAGATAGCGATAGCCATCGAACTTGAAGAAAATGATTAGAAATTATTCTGACAGCTAAAACGTCATCATTTTGTTCAAGTTCCATGGCTATCGCTATCTGTTTTTGAGGTAATTTTGACATTTTCATATCAAATTTCTGCCGTCACAAAGCATGCAAAATTAATTTTGTTTAATGATTTAGATGCAGAATGTTATGTTCTAAAACTTTTATTTGAAGATATTTTTGCTAAACTAAATGATATCACAAAACATCCATGAGCGGAGGCGGGATTCGAACCCACGGCAGTCTGATCCAGAGGCCGCGACGCTAACCAACTGGACCACACTGTCCTCAGCGTCTATTATGATAAAATAAAACAATCAGTCATTTTGAAAATTATACTTATAATTCTTTATTGAAAAAAAAAATTTACAACGGAAATTAATCACACAATGTATTCAAACAAAATTATTACAAAAGTTTGAACAACCAAATATTAAAAACAAATATTTAGTTTAAAATTAAATTATTTTTACGTATATCGGTAAAAAGAAAATTATAATAAATTCTGTTACGAAGCAAGGTTGCTTTTTATTTTTTCCAATACCCACTATAAAATATCAACTTTACATGCGTGTATGTATGCATGGAATGGGTCAGTTAACAGAAGTAGGTGTTCCCCAGGGGGAACATTGGAATGTAGTTGTTCTCGCAATTGCATTCCAATGTTCATTGGGAATTGGCGTTCCCAGGAGCTCGAGCTCGTACCAGTCGTTTTGTGTATGTCGGCTGACAGATTTAATACACAAATGGATTATTAATTGTTGTGTTTAAGACGCTTATGACCTGAGTTGTCGACGCGTCTATAATCTACAATAATAATAACAGGCAGGTGTGTTGAAAGTGTTTTCAAAACACACTACTGTGGAAAATAAAGCCATTTCCATAGTGATTTATATTCCGCCCGCTATTACTTACCATTTACCTACCCCTGAACTGTCAAAAAATTCTTGAAAATACTGAAAATGAAGTGAAAAGTAGCTATTTTATAGTGGGTATGGCAAAAAATTATTTTGGCTAAATATGGCGTCTTTGTCCTAACTCTTACTAGAGAAACTCTAGGGGGCTTTTAAGAACCCTTTCCGTCATCGATTTTCGGTACAAGCGCTTCGCATTGCGGCCTGCCGATATCAGTCTCCTTTCTCTCTATCCTCCATGTACGCCACTTTGCGACTAAAACTGGAACTACAGAGTACAGTGGCGTGCCCTCACTTCATTTACCAAATAAAGGTACGTGGAGTACGCAGCTGAGATTCTAGATGGTAGCATGTATGGTAGATGGTGGCTGAAATTATAAGCGCTTATAGGTTTGCACAACGAAGCTTTGATACTAGCTTTGATACAAGCTTAAGTCGCGTTTGAAATGTCAGATAGCGAAGACGAATATTTGTGTTCTTCTGCTACAAAGTGGTATATTTTAAATACAACTTTGGGTAGGAGCTATCATGTCCACCCTATTAATAGAAAACGATCTAAACATGGCGAATTTCATCATTTATACCAAGAATTAAAATTTTATCCAAACCGGTTTTTTGAATATTTACGTATGGAACCTAACACTTTTAAATACGTCTTAGAAAAAACTCAAAACAAATTAAATAGAAACTGGCAAAATTTCATTTAATAAATTAGTCACATCCATTGCGAAACTTGTAACGGTCATTTGACCGTTGTCACACGTTGATTGTAGTAATCAGCGCGCTGAAAGAATGGTTAGATACATTCTTATATCTAGCAGCTCTTGTAACAGCGCTTATACCTGCTACACTCACTGCTTCGTTGTGTACGCTCGCATATATTATAACAATGCATTAATTTAAGCAAGCCCTGCTATGATCTACGCTACCATCTAGAATCCCAACTCCATGCTGCACGTACCTTTAATACATCAAAGCTGATAGCGTTTTCAACTGGTATGCACTTGTTGACACTAGTGGCGCGTAGTTTTGCACGAGTGTAACACTAACACCGTGTCAGTGTTGAGTAGTGTACACGCCTTTACTCTGTCATTACCGCTGTCATGTTGCACTTTCTTTACACGACCTCCCTGCGACGGTGGACAAAGTGTAACACTGGAGGTCACACTAGCATCCTACCGCCGCCGAGCCGAACACAATACACTGTAGCATTGCGCTCTACACTGATCAGTCAAACACGGTTCTTGGTGAAAGTTTACACTAGTGCGGTCTAGTGTAACAAAGTGTAACCAGCTGAAAACGCTATGAGATATTTATGACCTTTGGTTGACGACAAAATGTGTTAGGTACTTAAAAAAGACGACTTTAAGGAAGAACGTAATTTTGGAAAGGTACATAAAATAAAGATCACATAGGCTATCAAATTTCAGTCTTAATATTAACAAACACAAAACGCAAAATTCTAGTATTTACTAGGAATAGTAAATTTTATTCTATATTTTTAACTTTGATCAAATCACAACAGATGGAGATAGGTACCGCCAAACTTGACCGATAGAGGCGCCAGCTATACACTGTAAGAAATGAGAACGCCGATTACATAGATTATCGATGGTCCATTTGTAGCCAGCGATTAATCTGGTAATAGACACACAAAGAGACAATGGCGTCGCAAACAGACATCGCATGCACATCGCGTAGATTCCATAAAAACACATTGCGCATGCGTGGTTACTAATTTTACATTAATTTGTTTTGTATTCATCCATTTTATATATGTAACTATACATTTTATTTTGTAATTTTTACACACTTTATTGTAATATTACACAAATTATGTAATTTTCATTTACTTTATGTAAAAATCACAAATTTGTTTAACTTTACAGTAAAAGTCCAAGTTTTTATGAAGTTTTCTGTGTAAAAATAAATAATAATGTAAAAACACTTAGAAAATCAAGCGAATTCTACCTTAACTTTCAAAGTATTTTTACATCCATTTTTTACAGTGTATAACCACCTCGATCTGTTCATAGAAGTATGTATTTAAAATAACAAATCATTGACACTGCCGATGTGCTGCATTTAAAAATGTTCAAATCATAGAGATTTTGAATTTCCAAAGGTTCCGAAACTGAAAAGAAGTGGTTGTATGCTATCAGAAGGGAAAAAAACTTGATTTCTCGGGCGTTGGTATACATATTTAAAATTACTTCAATATCTAATAATAATGTAAATATCATGGACATAGGAATCTATAGGGACGGGACGAAGTATAAAGTGCCACTTTAGACGAGGGGGGGAAGCCATTCAGAGGAGGATGCATGCCTGTCTTATGGACAAAAAAATTAAATTGTGTTTTAAAGACCACCAACAGCTAAGGTTATTTGGGCCCAGCACCAATTCATATTTTCAATTCATTATTTTTTTTAACTAATAAATTGAAAATCCAATTGACACTTTTACCAGTTCTCGGGCTAGAACCCGGAAACTTGTAATAGAGGAACCATAGCAACGCCATGTAAACAACAGCATTGCTACACTCTCGGCTATTCTCAAGCCCTCTTATGGACATGTCCATGCTATATGCATGTGGCCACGTTCTATTGGTCGCGTCTTTGCGCATGCTCAGTTGCACCAGATGAAGTTGTCCGCGTCTTTGCGCATGCTCAATTTGCTCGTACAGCGCTTGCGCAACTGAAGCGACCAATAAAATGTGAACACACTTGTTTCCTCATCGCTTCCCTCCTTAACAGCAACTACTCCACTCGCTTGTACTACGTTCCTAGATTTCTATGTCTATGGTATATATGTATGAAATAAAACACGCTTTTATCTGCAATTTTATTTTTTTATCAGTAACCAAGATTGCTTTGATTTGGAAATGCTAGCAACAGCTGATTGAATTATAATTGCCGAATTTATTTATTTTTAATACGAAAATACTTAATGCATTACCTATTATGAGTCCTAAGGGGTGAAAAAACGGGTCTGAATGTTGCAAAAATGCCCTTTCAGAATGGTTGAAATGTCAAGATTAGAATAAACATGGCGGCCAATGCTCATATGTCCAAAGTCCAAACTCTAACAATTATTGCATCTCTAGATCTTCCTATTTAAGTGTCAAACATCTTACCAAAAATTGTGTGTATGTGTGTTTTAAAGACCACCAATAGCTAAGGTTATTTGGGCCTAGCACCAATTCATATTTTCAATTCAATATTTTTTTTGATGTGAAACATCTTATGTCGGGCTGCGAACAGCCGCGTGAGGGGAAATATGCAACGAAATGTTTGATCCACTCCTTCGATGCTGTTCTCCCCACCACTGCGGCACTCTCTCTCTCTCTCGGCTTCCGCGCGCTCGGGCAGCCGCGTGTGTTACAGTGCAGTATATAGGATTACGACAGCATAACAGTTAGTTGCTGCTTTTGAAAAAATATATACTACTACATAGAGAATACCACCGAATTCAATAACGTTTTCATTGATGTTTCACATCTGTCGGGCTAGAACCCGGGGGACTTGTAATAGAGGAACCATAGCAACGCCATGTAAACAACAGCATTGCTATACTCTCGGCCATTCTCAAGCCCCTCCAAAATTTGGTTTCAATCTATTTAGCCGTTTGACCAGAATCGTATAAATACTTTTTTTGCACTACAGGGAAAATATTGTAAAATTGTGAAAAGTGATTTTGGACCCAAATTAGTACCTACCATTCCCATAGGTGTAACTAGGGTCTGGTCCACTCTAAAAATAAGGATTTATAAAAAAAGAATACGTTTTTTGTATTCTCAACAAAAACTGATCACAGACATACTGGAACTCGGCCCACCCTGCTACAAATCCTAGTTAGGCCGGGCGCATACACACAATTGTTTCCACGACTCGCTAATGACCTCTATTGTCGAGCGTCTATAACTCATACGTTTCCACGGCTAAACAGTTTAGGCGAGTTGTCTACATGTCGCGATTTCAACTCGGCTAAAGTGTTTAGTTGTTAGAGGTGCGCATATAATCAATTAATTGTGCCATAATTTCGCTATTAAACTAATGGGTCGCCGA